>CP139509.1:340602120-341202120 GCA_021014915.2 Artemisia tridentata subsp. tridentata | reverse complement strand
TGCTAAGGACTCGGTATTTAGCTTTGTACCGGAAAAGGTGTAAGCGACGTTATGAAGGTTTCTCTATCGGTTGAAGGAGATTGTTGACATAGTGTTTACAAACTATCAAGTAGGTGACTCGGGGATTGGAGTACGGCAAGGAAGGTGTCCTTGTAGCCGAACCACTATAAAAAATTGTGTCACACTTCTTTCCTTTATCTCTTTACTTTTCACGTATTTATTTCATTACTAGTATCGTGCATTATCCATATCTCAACATCCAAAGATTTCACATACTGTCAATCTAAAAGTTTTTATAAACTAAATTTAAATCGGGAAAAACTATTCAACCCCCCTTCTAGTTTTCTACAGTGTTCTTTCATTTAGTTTACCAGTAACTTTTTCAAGTGGATGATTTTTAGATTCTCTAATAATTACTGGGTCATCTTTTAATGGTTCTTCTTCCTTTATGACTTCTGTGTTTGATTGGTTTTTGTGGAGTTTAGAATAACTCCATGGATCGTTTAGAGCACTAGGGATTAACAAAAACAATGATAAGAACATACGCATTGGAATAAACAAAACATCATTATTATTGATACAAGGTTTCTTCGTCATCATCTCTAACAACTACATACAAAACTCACAGCCCCAATACTACGTGATCAAGTGTAGTACGATTACCTAATCTAACAGGGATCAATGATCCTTGAGGCTGAACAAAACACTAAACCCTAGGCGTCTACTTTAGAGGACTCACGCCTAGGAGACATACACATACACGTTTCTTGTGTTTTACATCTTGACATACCTTAAACCTAATACCCTGCATCTCTTTATATAATAGAGAATTAGGTTTACAAAGGACTAATAAGTAAAATCTTCTTTATTAAGCAAGTCCCTTGTGTTTTGTATTGTCTTCATTCTTCACTTGTATTTTTGTATTTATCAACTCAAATATAAAACCCAACAATCTTCCCCTAGTTAATAATTACAAAACCTTCGTCTTGATCTTCCATGAATGAAACAATCTTCCCCTTATGCTCACCTCGTGAACTTAAATAACATATACCACCATGGATCTTCAAGTTGCAATTCTTCTTTGTAAATCTTCTTCCCCTTTTTGTATTATCCACTAGGGAACTCTAAGTAAAATGCAACTTTGATTTCGACAACCACAAACCACTATCATACTTCCAATCCAGTCTTCCAATGTCTCGAACTACCTGCCATAAAGAACACCAAAAAGCTTACTATAAATGAATTCAAGACAAAAGAAACCTAAACCAGTAGTAGTAATAATGACTAGCAATTGTAAAAACCTTCTCCTCAAATGATGCATCTAATGGTTAAACATTTTAACATGAAGCTTCCCCTGAAACCCATATGTTAACCATTTCTTGAATCTTCAATTCTGAAGTAGAATAACCCAACCGTGTGTCTTATGTCTTGTACTATATATGTGACTTCAAATGTATACCCAAACCAATGTATAAGGAGACCTCAATCTCTTGAAAAAATTCTAGATTTGTCAAGTCTTAGTCACCACTGGAATGCGTAAACAAGTTATCTTTAAAGTGTAACACCTACTTTAAGATATGTAGGACCTTTGATCTAACTCTATCACACAATATATAACTCGTAATAAGCACGTATGGATCGTATGTATGGTGAAAATAAATTAAGTATGTATGCCGTGTATATTACTAGAGAGAATAAGAGATGAAGAGAACTTTATTAATAAACATACACACTACACACTTAAACACACACACACACGTCCACCTTCAAATGAGGTAGAGAGTGGCTTATATAGTACAAAACAAACGACCCTTATGGGCTTTCTATGGAATCGAGATGGACTATGGATTGGACAAGGGTTACATAACTTCTAACCTATTAGCTTAGTCCACGAGCCCATTGACTATTCTATTACACGTTACAAAGTTATAAATATCTAATTGACCATCACTTTCTATTAAAGCTAACAACCTCCCCCTAAGGGATGGTCATTCAAATGATGCTCCATGTGATTAGGTCTTTAGTCTTCATTGTCTTGAACTTTGTGTGTCTTTATAGAATAGTCTTTATACTTTGTTCCTTCATGCTTTTGTGATCTTTGAAGTAACGTCTTTTGATCTTTCTTGCCTTTGATCAACATCTTTACAGGTTTGTTGTGTCGTCTCTTCCAACATACTCATACTTCTTGATAATACATTGAACTTCATACTTATGTCTTCCTCATTTGATACATGAACTTGTTCTTGACATCTTGATTAGCTTCTTGACTTTGTCGTAACACTTTGTCTTTAACTTGATCTTTTTGTCTTGAACATTCTTCACTTAAGTTTGTTGAGGATGCTTGATAACGCTTAAATTGTACATGTTTTTAGGAGTGTTATCGTGGATTTTATGCATATATATTGATCACTTTTATGAACTTATGGTACTTAATGAAGTATAATTTCTATTTTAGGTTCATGGAAGCTCACGACAAAGAAAACCAAGAAAAAGATGAAGAAACGATAAATAAACGAAGATTTATGCATATACGAAGAATTCCCGACAAAAGCGAGTCTCTTGGAGTATATTCGAGAAGATAAAGTCATGAAGTTGTCACTCCAAAGACTCAAAAATAAAGCACAAGAGAGAAAACGAGAAAAGAAATGAAGAAAAGAAGCTAAAACGAAGAAATAATGGAAGACTCGTTGTTCCCGACACACCTCCACCATTTTGGCCATAATTTAAGCATACCAACTCGGATTTAGATGATTTAAGCGGCCACGGAACCGGGAGAGAAGGATCTACAACTTTCGTGTTTATCATTTCTGGCAAAAATACTCCATTCGATCGGTATTGGTCCGCAACCGATTCGGATGGAGCTAACTTTTTCATCCATCCGATCGGTATGGTCCCGTATCCGATCGGATGGACCAATCTGACCTTCCCAAGTTATTTTTAATGCATTATTAAGTGTCATTAATCCCCAAGCCCGATCACTTACCTCCATTTACTCCATTTTCTGGTATTTTATGACACTTAGTGCCCAAGTTTCATACTTAGAAGCTAAGGGTTGATTTCTACTATATATATGAGTGCTTAGGCTTGGTTTTCATGGTGGAAATTCTATCCTCCACCCTTAAGGATGAATTTTCACCAACTTATCTCTCCCAAAAGACCACCAACCTCTGCCATTTTCAGAAGAAGGCTCAAACACATGGAAGAAGGTGTTGGGTATTATTTTCCAGCTTGGTAGAAAGCGTATAGTTGATTAGAGGCTTGAAGGTTGCTATAAATCCTTTATCTTTGCCTATTGTAATTCATACTTTGGGTAAACCTTGTTACTTTTATATTTCATGATGTTTATGATTACCATGATTGTTGAATCTTTGTGTTTGATTGAAATAACCATGGAATAGTTTTGTATACTTGTTTGGATATTATGATAACTTGTGATAAAGGGATGTTTGGATATTTGAAGTGTTTGTTTGGAATATGATGATAACATCATATTTGGTTAAATTGGAACTTGTCTTGTTTATTGTCTTGATTAATCATTGTTGAGTCTAAATGTCGAAAGGGTTCTCAATAGTGGTTGATTTTAATTCATTAGTCGACGAATGTTTTGGTCTTGTACTTTGTGACGATTGTATGAGAAACTTAATAAACATAACAAGTGAAAGTTTAATTTAGATTAAGGGTCAAAAGGCATCTTTTGAATATGTGTTCTAATCATTTTTCAAATAAATGGAACTTCACGAATTAATAACATGAAAGTCTAAAGTTCAAAAGGTTTCTTTCTTGTTATAGGCATAAGGCTCATGACATGACCATTTGATTGAGGCTTATACATATTTGATTTATAAAACAATAAATTATTATTGGTTCTAAAGGTCTTAAGGATTACTTTTGATAATATATTTTCCAAACTAACCATCCTAATATCGATGTGATCATTTGTCCAAACATGTATGTTCTTTGTGTGATTGTTCTTATATTGCTTTTCTTGTTAGTTTGATCCATGACAATCATAACCATCAACTTGTTACTTGCTTTAACAAACAAACGAAACTTGAGTGCAACCAAGTCTCTTGGGATGACCTTGACTTACTAACCCCAATACTACATATGACTAGGGTATACTTTCCCGAATGTGTTCTTAGTTAATCGGTAATTCTTGTTTATAAATTTAAAGCTTCGGTAGAGCACATCAAGTTTTCGGCGCCGCTGCCTGGGATTTGGTTTTTGTTCTTAGGTATTTGTTTGTTTGCTTGTTTGTTCGTTTCCTTGATATATTGATCGATTGCTTGTTTGCTAATTTGTTCGAATGCTATATTGCTCTTGCTCATAAATGATTGTTTCTTTTTTCTTGTTTGATTGCTTGCTTGCTTGTTTTCTCATGATGATTGCTTAAATTGCCTCTCTTGCTCTTTGTCTAAATTTTTTTTTTTATCATTTCTCATAATTGCTTAAATGATCTTGGCTTAAAAATCAAATTTTTTGATGTTGGGATTTCGTTTCACGTGTTATAAAAATACACATTTAAAAGTTTGCTAAATGTGCTCAAAAGTGTTTGCGAAAAAACCACCCAAACCACTCCAACCGATCGGTCACCACCCGTAACCGATTCGGTTGGAGGCTTTTGAACCAATTTTTTTTCTAGTTTGTGTTTTGCTTGTTTTGTGAGTTTTATGTTTCATATGTTATGTGATCTCTTGCATGTCTCTGTGTTATTTATTCGTGTTCTTCTTGTTCGGATTAGTTTCATATTAATTTTGAATAAGACTATCTTGTTTTAGATTGTTTTGTTTTTATTTGTGTTACGTGATTAATTATGTTTGCTTGCGTCTATGTGCTTTTCATTTTCTGTGATCGTGCTTTTATTTGCTTATTTTTGTTTTAAGTGTCGTATTATGTTCTTGATGTTCTTCTAGTACATATGTGTTTATGTGTTTTATTTACTTGTGTCTATTTTCGAATTCGTTACCTTATGTCTTTTTGTTTTATTTTGTCAATAAAAGTTTATAACTGAAACTTATTCAAAAAAAAAAGAAATTTGGTCACTAGAGTGCCAACCGAATCGGATGGAATCCAAGCCGATCGGTTGGAGCTCTCAGTAAAAATTGGCCCAAGGGAAACCAACCCAACTGATCGGTTAGATCCTCTGACCGATCGGATGGACCAATCGGTAAAAAAAAAAAATGCTATTTTCATTTTTTGTATTTTGTTCTTGTGTGTTTGTGTTTAGATCGAATAAGTTTAAATGTCTTTTTGTTTTTGCAAGAGCATCATTTCTTTTATTCTACTTAAATTTGTTTTTTTTTTCATTTTAAATTTTGTTAATTTAATACGTTGTGAATAAATAAGTGCTTGTTTTAAAAATAAAAATGTTTTGAACTTTGTGGGTATGTTCACTGGAAACCCTCACGAGACTTCACTCGTCCGCTCGGGCCACCGAGGGGTTTAAAAGGCTTGTTGCATACGCTAAATGCAACCGTGATGCCTACGAAAGTGAGTTTTAGAATTTTACGCGTTTTTTGTAGTTTTGTTTATTTTTGCAGACTTAATAAGCTCTTGGAGATTGGATTATTTGTGATATTATACTTGGTGTGGAGATGTTTTGTTGAATGAGAAATTGATTGATCTCATATGCTTATGCTAGCATTTGCTTAGCACCTTATCATATGGAGTTCGATTGCGATTTCTTGGCCCGGGAGGTTTCGTTTCTCTTGGACTATTTATTTATTTATTTTCCCGATTTTACATGCTTTGAAGTTAATTTTCATTACATTTTGGACAATGCTTAACTTAAGTGTGGGGGGAAGTAAATAGAAAAAACGAAACTACTTTTCAAATTTATAATTTTTGGGGCCAATTTAAAATTTTGTATACTTGTTTGCCCTTGTGATCTAATTGTTTTCATGCTTTTAGGATAATATATTAGAATAACTGGATCAATCCACTGGTGAAATCTGTAATTTTGAAAAAATTGAGATGTGTCCCGATTAATATTGCAATCCATTCTGGGATCGATAACATTTGCTAGTACATATTATAGCCCTTTCCACTAATATGCGAGGATTTGAGCCTGTTTCGTATATAGCATTCATCTTTTATGCTTGGATCTTTTGCTATGAGTGTACCGATGATTTTATTTATTCTAGAACTTGTACTTGTAAATCATTACCAGACCGCAGTAAGATCACATTCGTGTGATATAAGTGTATTTGTGTGATAAAGAGGCATCCTTAGGAATAACACCAAATGGCCATCCGTTTACAAAATAATTTTTGCTAACCACATCGGTTAGTTAACCTCGTATTTGGAACCCATTTGTTAGTGTTTATCTTTAGCGCTAGATACCCTTAGTTCACCCTCCGAATCAATCCTTTTCATTTGTGTTACATCCAAAAAAATACAAAAATATTTTACACTTTAAACCTTAGCATAACCCTTAGTCGAAGTCTAAATGATGGTTGCTAGTTGCTTGGAATGTTAGATTGTTTTTGATGATTGATAGTTAGCCACAGTTTGCCAGTTGTATGTGCCATTCCGACAAAGACGAAGGATGCATACTTCTTATTTGTATTTTTGTGGTGTATGCTTATACGAAGTGTGGGGGGAGGGGGGGGGGAGATGTGTATGTATGAAGAAGAAAAAAAAGTATTAAAAAAAAAGGAAAAAAGAAGAAGATAAGTCATCGCAACTATAAGGTGACAATTATAGCCAATGTGCTATATATGAAGATGAAGAAAGAAAGTTATGTGATATGTTGTTAGCCAATGAGCTAAATATGAGGAATATTATTATGGCGAATCGATGTATCGATATGGGAAAGTTCAAAGAAGAGGAAGTTGTTAACTATAATCATTTACGGGTTTGCGGTTTGTTCGGTAACTAGCAACAATGGGACTTAGACTTGACTTTATTTTTCTTTTAAAACCAATTTCATAAATACTCCCATGCCTTATCCCTACCCTTACCAAATTACTTTATTCGTTGTTAGCTTTCGAGCATCCGGATATAGTGATGGCTTTGTGAAAATATGTAGTGCATTAATATTTTAGTGACCATCCGGTTTTTGAGTGATCGAATGACGCGCCAGCGATCTAGTGTATATTTTGGTGACCATCCGTTATGTGAATAGCGCGCCAGCAATCCAAGATATGCCCTAGTGACCATCCATTGTTCGAGTAAATCAAGAATTCGCGCTAGCAATCTAATATGTTCTTGTATGAGATATTTAAACATAAGCCTGGTACAACCTCGAAGCATGTACATTACAACCTGAATAAAGACCTCTTTAGATGTTTACACTTGGCGCTTATGCCACGTCGGTGGAGTTTTGTTTCTTGTACAAGCCTATGGTAATAAATGGATCATGACTGAGCAATGAGTGTGATTTCTCTTATATATACTCCACTACCTAAATAAATGAGTGATTGAGTGAATTATACTTCGTTTCTTTTTCGTGAGGTGTTTATAAATGTTACTCAAGCAAGAAAATCTATGGGTATTGTCATACAACTCAGTTTTTCACCATAACGCTTAAAAATGATGAATCGTATCTTGTACTTGTACTTGGTACATTTGCATCATAATTTTTATAATCATTTTTCATGCACCATGTGGGATCTATTTTTCGCGCTCATTTTCTCTTTTATTAAAAAAAAAAGCCAAAAATATTTTTCAATATTTCAAAAAAAAAAAAATTTCAAAATTTTTAAAATTTGATATTTCAAAAAAAAAAAATTTTCAAAATTTTTAAAATTTTCTTTTCGTTTTGTCATTTAGGTATGAATTTCGATTTTTCTTTTTCTAGATTTGCTTGAGGGCAAGCAAAGTTCAAGTGTGGTGGAATTTGATAACGCTCAAATTGTACATGTTTTTAGGAGCGTTATCATGGATTTTATGCATATATATTGATCACTTTTATGAACTTATGGTACTTAATGAAGTATAATTTCTATTTTAGGTTCATGGAAGCTTACGACAAAGAAAACCAAGAAAAAGACGAAGAAACGATCAATAAACGAAGATTGATGCATGTACGAAGAATTCCAGACAAAAGCGAGTCACTTGGAGTATATTCGAGAAGATAAAGTCATGAAGTTGTCACTCCAAAGACTCAAAAATAAAGCAAAAGAGGGAAAACGAGAAAAGAAATGAAGAAAAGAAGCTAAAACGAAGAAATAATGGAAGACTCGTTATTCCCAACACACCTCCACCATTTTGGCCATAATTTGAGCATACGAACTCGGATTTAGATGATTCAAGTGGCCACGGAACCGGGAGAGAAGGATCTACCACTTTCGTGCTTATCATTTCTGGTGAAAATGCTCCATCAGATCGGTATTGGCCCGCAACCGATTCGGATGGAGCTAACTTTTTCATCCATCCGATCGGTATGGTCCCGTATCCGATCGGATGGACCAATATGACCTTCACAAGTTATTTTTAATGCATTATTAAGTGTCATTAAGCCCCAAGCCCGATCACTTACCTCCATTTACTCCATTTTCTTGTATTTTATGACACTTGGTGCCCAAGTTTCATACTTAGAGGCTAAGGGTTGATTTCTACTATATATATGAGTGCTTAGGCTTGGTTTTCATGGTGGAAATTCTATCCTCCACCTTTAAGGACGAATTTTCACCAACTTATCTCTCCCAAAAGACCACCAACCTCTGCCATTTTCAGAAGAAGGCTCAAACACATGGAATAAGGTGTTGGGTATTATTTTATGGCTTGGTAGAAAGCGTATAGTTGATTGGAGGCTTGAAGGTTGCTATAAATCCTTTACCTTTGCCTATTGTAATTCATACTTTGGGTAAACCTTGTTACTTTTATATTTCATGATGTTTATGATTACCATGATTGTTGAATCTTTGTGTTTGATTGAAATAACCATGGAATAGTTTTGTATACTTGTTTGGATATTATGATAACTTGTGATAAAGGGATGTTTGGATATTTGTAGTGTTTGTTTGGAATATGATGATAACATCATATTTGGTTAAATTGGAACTTGTTTTGTTCGTTGTCTCAATAATGGTTGATTTCGATTCATTAGTCGACGAATATTTTGGTCCTGTACTTTGTGATGATTGTATGAGAAACTTAATAAACATAACAAGTGAAAGTTTAATTTAGATTAAAGGTCGAAAGGCATATTTTTAATATGTGTTCTAATCATTTTTCAAGTAAATGGAACTTCACGAATTAATAACATCAAAGTCTAAAGTTCGAAAGGATTCTTTCTTGTTATAGGCATAAGGCTCATGACATGACCATTTGATTGAGGCTTATACATATTTGATTTATAAAACACTAAATTATTATTGGTTCTAAAGGTCATAAGGATTACTTTTGATAATATGTTTTCCAAACTAACCATCCTAATATCCATGTGATCATTTGTCCAAACATGTATGTTCTTTGTGTGATTGTTCTTATATTGCTTTTCTTGTTGGTTTGTGTAACACCCCAACCCGACAAGGGCTAAAATGCTACATTATGGTGACAAATTAGAACGTACAACGCAAGCGGAAGACTTATAAACATAAAAGTTACAAAGGCTCGAAATGAATCTAAGGACATAATAAATCTAAACAATAATAACTAATCAAATTAGAATACAAGTCTGAATCAAATTTAAATGGAAATAACTCCAAGGTCTAATCTAAATGCAAAAGGAATCTATCATCAGGGTAGTCCACTAAGAGCTCCTACGCACTCTTCACTCAAACCCAGCTTCCAACCTAAAACCTGCCGCAGGAAAAGAAATGCAGCTGAGCTTAAAAAGCCCAGTGAACAGATATATAAAATAAACAAATAATCAAACATGTATATGTAAAGAAAGAGGAAACACAGGCTCCTGCTGAATCGAATATCATTTGTCAAAAGGATGAGAGGTCAAGATCATCTGAACAAATATCATAAGTCAACTGAAATGGAGAAAACAGAATATGGTGCATTGGGGAATAACAGAAGGTATATCAAAATGTATCAAAGGTGTAAAGGTTGTCAGAGATCTACCACGAGCCCAGAAACATATCATATCATAACATCATAATCATAATCTTCATAAGTAACCATAAGTAACATAATGGAGTAAGCAGCTCCCAGAATTGTGAAAGGCGTGTATTGCACACAGCACCAGTCACCAGAAATATATCATATAACATAACAGATCAGAACTAAGATGCATCCATATGCCCCTGTAGAAATCATAATCATCGTGGCCATACATATTACATAACAAAAGGGACGGGGTGGAACATCACTCGACCACCCTAGAGTCATACCATTGGTGCATCAATGACATGGTCATGGAACCCCCATGACTAGTGATAGCTCGGGTATCAAACTGAAGGGTCAAACAGAATGTCATAGTAATGACACAAAATCTAAGGTCATCAGAAATATCATAATCATAGGTTCATATCAAAGGGTGCATAGCAAAGGTTCATATCAAAGGGTACATAGCAAAGGTTCATATCAATGGGTATATATCAAAGGTTCATATCAAAGGGTACATAGCAAGATTCATATCAAAGGGTTAATAAATCAGAAGATGTGAAAGGATCATGAGAAACCTTATAAGAAAGGTCAGAATATCTGTACCTTATGCAAATAGACAAACGGATAAAAGGTGGATCACACAGAAACGGAAGGTCACTCCTTCTTCACCGAACCTATACAATTTAATAATCACATATTACTTATAAGCTCATTTTAATCAGATTTCATAATTTAGGTTTCTTTCTATTTTTAGAAACTTTCCATTTTTAGTAACTTTCCATATTTAGTAACTTTCCATATTTAGTAAGTTTCCATATTTAGTAACTTTCCGGATTAAGTAACTTTTAATACGACTTCCCAATTTAGTAAAACTTGGTTTAGGGTTCGGGATTATCAATTAGGTTAAACGTACTCAAACACAAGTCAATACGACATCAACAAGACACACCCGATATAATAGAACATACATTAGGGCACCAAACACCAAGAGAACACATTTACACATATGAAATACATGCATACCATTTAACCGATTTTATCACAGATTTAAGCCCAATAAATGAATTTTAAAAACATATCAGAAACCCTAACTAAAATTCAAAAAAAATCTCACAGAAGCCCACACGTCTTAGGAGTCTACTATAATTTTTACAGATTTTATTATCAAGTGTACACCCCTTTTTAAAATTGTCTAAGCTAACATATTAAGATTCGGATCTGCAGATACACTTCAAAAGTATACACTTAAAAACCTAACCATATTACTTCAGAAAATTCTACAAAAATTCCAGGAGATAGCACACATATGAAATATGATTTATGTAAATTTGTGGTCTCAAATTTCCTATGGTTTGGAAATGAAAAATCATAGAACCCGACTTAAATATAATTCTGCTAACACAGTTTAACATATCATCACATTAAATTCAGAAAAAAAAACCAAATCAAACTTAAATTTGTTCAAACCAATTTTAGTATTAAAACTTAAGAAGCTCACGTTATTAAGCACACATAATCGACATTTAAAACAGTCAATCTCACAAATCCATTTTAGGCCATATTTAGCACCATTTTAGTTATCAAATTTGCATATAAGCTTACACCATTAACTCACCACTCATTTAGACCTCATATTAACATACTTATGAAATCAAATCCAAGAAATCAAACACCAAATTCAGTTTATAAGACCTAAATATTCAAGAACTATTTTAACAATTTCACAAACAAGCCCTAATTCATCTATTCCTTTTTAACCCAATCAACCACGTGATCAATATACCTTTTATTTCCAGAATTTACTCAAAACAAACATATATATAAACACTTCATACTAATCATTCAAGATCAACAACAATAACCTACACACGAAGCACATAAAATAACAACACCAAAAATCACAAAAGCCCTAATTCTTTAGTATTACATGCGTTAGGGTTTTCTAGTTTTACAAGCTTATTAATTGTGAAATTATTAGGTCTAATAAGAGTTAATGATCACATCTTAAGGTTCAAAAAATGATGGGTCAAATCAGAATAGAAACAAAGTCGCATAGAAACAGAAACCTCATATCGAGCTCATACGTTTTAGCATATTATAGGTTGTGATTTCATGTGTCGAATTCATATGGTCTATATATTATGAAAAACAACTAATTAAATAGATCCGATTAGCATATAGACTTTAGGGTTTTAGTATTTGATAGATTCAGGTTAACATACTTATGTATCGAATTGCAAAAGAAAACAAAAGAATGATGTGTTGATACCTGTTGTTAACGAGACAAAGAGAGAAAAAGAACAAGAACAAGACTCGATCACGAACCCACGAATCAATACCCAACAGCAACCAACCTTCGAAGCTTTGATCTTTGAGAGAGAAAAATGGCAGAACTTTGTGTTTTATCTTGTGTGTCGACTTGGATGAAAAGGGGGAAGAAAAACCGGAGTTTAGGGATAGGAAAAAGGGAGAAGCGTGTATTAATTTTTGGAAAGGAGATAATAAAAATCAATTTGTGATAATGATTGCATAAATTATGGGCCGAAAATTGAGCTTAGGATTCGGACGATATATATATATTATCATTTAAATCAAGGCCAACTTAATTATAGGGACATTTAAGTCTTTTACCCTTTTATTTAGTTTAATTTATATTTAGGTTTATATAATTCATTATTAATTAAAATTATAAACTATAGTTTAGGGTTCTAATAATAATATTTCAAGTTTAGGTAAAATTTCAAAATTATACGGAATTTAGGTTTTCGAATTTTTAGGGTTTTACATTTTGATCTGTGACAATCATAACCATCAACTTGTTACTTGCTTAAACAAACAAACGAAACTTGAGTGCAACCAAGTCTCTTGGGACGACCTTGACTTACCAACCCCAATACTACATATGACTAGGGTATACTTGCCCGAATGTGTTCCTAGTTAATCGGTAATTCTTGTTTATAAATTTAAAGCTTCGGTAGAGCACATCAATGATCTTCATAAGTTTGAGTATGAGGAGATGTAGATGTTGAGAGGATTATAAAACGCTTAGGATGTTACTCCCTTTTAATGTCTTTGTGATACTTTGATGTAATGTAGTTAAGTATGCGGAATCTACTCAGCCACACTTAGAAGAATATGCTTGTTTGAATGAAACAGTAAAGCTTGTATGAACACAGAAAGTTTAACACCAAATGATTCAATATTATTCAATGATAATACGAGTGATCTCAATATCACTAGGGTTACAATAACCTTGAATCTTAACAATGTATTCGACTGATATGTTTTCTATATCTCCTCTTTTTCACATCTAACCTAGGATCTCCTTTTATAGACTTAAGGAGTCCTTTACAAGATAAGTATTCTACTGTATAATTCTAACTAATTAAGATATACAAAAGATCTATTCCATACTTATCCTTAATACATAACTTCTAAACGTTTATCCATGCAGCAGTACCTTCCATATAGCTAGCAGTACTAACTTGAACTTTGTACTGTCAGTTATACTTCAGCAGTCTTCTGTTATACACTAACAGTTTGTACTGTTAGTGTAATTCTCTCAGCAGTACTAAGTCAGAACATTAAATTCCCAACAGATGTTAAAGTATATGATGATGGTATATAGCCTTTCTCCAAGGGGACTTTCATTAGTACCTGCATAAAAACGGTTAGTAATAAAGCATCCAGCACTTACAGGTTCGGACTTTGAGATTGTTAACAGCAAAGTGTGAAAACTTCTCTAATCCTTCCCAAGGCCGTTCCTGAACCGGATGCCCCCGAGAGAGCTAATTCAGATACACCGAAGTGTATCAATGATTCAGGTGAGCCGCTGAAGTATAACGAAGTATCACTTCATGACTATAGACCGTTTGAAGCATATTGTTGGGATTTAAGATGCTGCTGCTCAGAATGGATATTACTTCTTATTGTGCTAAGTGGAAAATATTCTATGTGTCATTCTACTGCTAGGCTTATTCATTCTGCTGCTAGTATATTTCATTCTACTGCTGGAGTATTCGAAAGGATTAAGGAAATATACTAAGTAGATTCTACTGCTGGGCATAGAAGATACTACTGCTGAAGATAATATTCTGCTGCTTAAGAGATAATTATGTATAGTATGTTTGGATAGTTATACAATAGATACGAAAAGATATTTCTTGTATAGAAAGTCATTGTAACCGACTAGGACTCCTTAGTCTATAAAAGGAGGATCTAGGGTTTAGTTTAGCATACGTATTATTGCTAAGTCGAATCACTTCAAGGTTTTTGTAACCCTGTTACTTTTGAGTAACCGTATTAATATATTGAAGTGTTTATTGAGAATTCGTTAGTGTTCATTAATCATTCTTCTTAAGATTATGTATTAGATTCTACATAGTACTTAATAGTTTGTTCAAGAATAGTTTCTATACCTATTGTCTTAGATCTATATCTAAGATACTCAACAAGATCGTTAGCTCAAATGGGATCAACAAGTGGTATCAGAGCGTGTGATCTAAAAACTGATATCGAGAAGAATTTTTGTTAATCAAGATCTGTTCATCATCAACTGAAGTAATGGAATCTGAAACTACTCATATGGTAACTGCTTCAAAGGTAACAATGCTCAAGGTTGGAGAATATGAACTCTGGAAGATGAGGATTCAGCAGTACATAAAGATGCTTGACTACTCCATGTGGGAAGTCATTCATAATGGGAACACTTTACCTGCTAAGGCTACTGATGGGACACCTTTACCCATTAAAACTAATGAGGAGAAGGCTCAAAGGAGATTGGAGATAAAGACTCACAATATTCTTCTGATGGGAATACCGAATGTATATCAATTGAGTTTTAGTAACATTCAGAATGCTAAGGCCTTGATGGAAGCCATTGAACTCAGATTTGGTGGGAATGCTGCTACAAAGAAGTCAAGAAAGAACTTATTGAAGCATCAATTTGAGACATTTGTGGCCTTAAGTTCTGAAAACATTGATGGTACTTATGATAGACTTCAGAAGTTGGTAAGTCAATTACAACTTATGAAGGTCTCAATGCCTCAGGAAGACATCAATCTCAAGTTTATCAGAAGCTTATCATCTGAATGGAGCATGCATACTGTTGTCTGGAGAAATAAGGAGGATTTTGATACAATGACTTTGGATGATTTGTACAACAATCTAAAGGTGTATGAATCTGAAGTCAAGGGATCATCCAGTTCATCTTCTAGTGGACAAAACCTTGCTTTTATCTCTTCAAACAACAAGAGTTCTGGAAGCTCTCAAGAAAACTATTCTGCTGTTGGCACACCTGGTTCTGCTGCTAGTTCAAATACTTATAACATCAGTGATGCAGCTATCTGTGCCTTTTTGGCTGATCTCACCACAAGTACTTCTATTACTGATCAGGACTTAGAACAAATAGATCCTGATAATCTTGAGGAGATTGATTTGAAGTGGCAGATGACCATGCTTTCAATGAGGGCTAGGAGATTTCTGAAGAAGACTGGTAGGGCACTCAAGTACAGAGGACAAACCAATGTGGGGTTTGACAAGTCAAAAGTTGAGTGCTACAATTGTCAGAGAAAGGGGCATTTTGCAAGGGAGTGCAGAGCACCCAAGAAGAACAGAGAGACTACAAGGGATGTTCCTATTGAAGAAGTCAAGACTACATCAGCTCTGGTTTCTTGTGATGGCTTGGGAGAGTATGACTGGAGTGATCAAGCTGAAGAAGGACCAAATGCTGCTTTCATGGCTGAAGAAGGACTGAAGGGACACAATTTTGCTTTGATGGCCTATGCTTCTTCATCCTCTGGTTCAGACTCTGAGGTATCTAATGAGTCATCTTGTTCATTTAAATCATGCTTAGATACTGTTGAGGAACTCAAGTCTAGGAATGAGAGTTTAAGAGTTGAAGTTGAAAAACTAAAACTTGATAACTTAGGGTATAAATATGGTCTAAAATTAGTAGAAGACAGACTTGAATTTCTTAAGCAAAATGAGATAGAGTATGCTGATAAAATTAGTATGCTAGAATGTGAGCTTATTAAGAAAAACTATGAAATTAATGTTCTTAATAAAAGAGTAGAGGAGGCTGAAAAAGCTAGAGATGTAGCTTTATCTGAGAAAGAAAAACATGTTGTTAGGGTAGAAAAACAACAGTTTGCATCTGACCTAGTCAATAAGTCAATTGAAAGTCAATTAATGAAAAGAGGGAGTGGCTTAGGGTACAATAAAGTAGCTCCCCCAGTCAAAAGTGCCTTTGCACCTCCTAGGAAGGAATTGTCTTTCATTACTGAGATAGATGCAAAACCTGTAGGTGAAACAAGTGAATCAAATAATGAAACACCTGATAGAATTTATGCACCTAAGGTTGAGAAAAAGTTGTCTGATACCTTGGTCATTGAAGATTGGGTGTCGTATAGTGAGGATGAAGAGATTGACTCAACACCTAAGGCTAAAAAGGAAGAAATTCCTAAATCAGTTGAAATTAAAGCTAAACATGTTGAGTTTGTAAAACCTGTGCTAGGAAGTAGTATCTCTAGGAAAATTGCTGAATTTGATGAAAAACCTAGAGAATATCCTAGGGAAACTAATATCTTGCCTAGAGGAAACCAAATAAATTGGAACAACCTAATTTCACAAAAGTTAGGTAGTGATTTTCAATTACTTAAGAAGGCTTGTTATAGTTGTGGTAGTTTTGAGCATCTTTAAGAAGATTGTTACTACTACCAAAAACATGTATGGAACCAACACACTAGGGTGAACCATAAGAATTTTGCTAAAAAGACTCACCCACATCCTAAGAGAAACATGGTTCCTAGGGAAGTTTTACTCAGGAATGGTGCTACTAGGATAATTACTACTGATGCACCAAAAAGGCCCAATCAAATGAAAACAGGGGTTTCTACTGCTAAGGCAACAACAGTTTCTACTGCTGAGCCAAAAGTAATTACAAATACTGTTGTGGGCAATCACTTTTATGCTGTTAAGGCCTCAGCTTGCTGGGTCTGGAAACCTAAAATCAAGGTTTTAGATCATGTTCTCAGACACAGCAGTGCATCAATGGACTTGAAGAAATTTGATTATATTGATGCACAAGGCAGATCCAAGTCAGTGATGGCTTGGGTCCCCAAGAGAAACTAACTCTCTTACTTTATGTGTAGGGCAATCTACAAGATGAGCTAAAGGATAAATGCATTTTTGATAGTGGATGCTCTGGACATATGACTGGAGACCAAGGCAACCTTGAAGATTTTGAAGCCATGGATGGTGGCTATGTTGCTTTTGGTAATGATCCTAAAGGTGGAAAGATTGTTGGTAAAGGTACTATTAGAACAAGCAACCTGGATTTTGAAAAAGTGTACTTGGTAAATGGGCTAAAGTTCAATCTTGTTAGTGTCTCACAAATGTGTGACAAAAAGAATTTTGTTCTTTTTACAGACACTGAATGTCTTGTCTTATCTCCTGACTATAAGTTGCCTGATGATAAATTAGTGCTACTTAGAGTCCCTAGAACAGACAATATATACAGTATGGACATAAAAAATATAATTCCCAAAAGAGATTTAACTTGTTTGTTTGCTAAGGCCACAATTGATGAATCCAAACTTTGGCATAGAAGGCTTGGCCATTTAAATTTCAAAATATAAACAAATTGGTTAAGGGAAACCTTGTCATAGGTCTACCTTCAAAAGTTTTTGAAAAACCTGAAACCTGTGTTGCTTGTCAGATGGGAAAGCAACACAGAGCTTCTTGTAAGTCCAAACTGGTGAACTCTATTTCTGAGCCCTTATATATGTTGCATATGGATCTGTTTGGATCAACTTATGTGAAAAGTTTGAATAAGAAAATGTATTGCCTAGTTGTCATAGATGACTATAGTAGATTTACTTGGGTTTTCTTTCTAGCAACTAAGGATGAGACTTCTGGTATCCTTAAGGCTTTCATAACAAGAGTAGAAAACCTAGTTAATCACAAAGTTAAGGTAATTAGATGTGATAATGGAACTGAGTTTAAGAATAATGTGATGAATCACTTCTGTGTTGAAAAAGGTATTTTAAGACAGTTTAGTATGGCTAGAACTCCTCAACAAAATGGTGTTGCTGAGAGGAGAAATAGGACATTAATTGAGGCTGCTAGGACAATGTTGTCTGAGTCAAAACTACCCACTACTTTTTGGGCTGAAGCAGTTAACACTGCTTGCTTTGTGCAAAATAGGAGTTAGGTAGTTAAGCCTCATAACAAGACCCCTTATGAATTGTTGCATGGTAGGAAACCTATGATAGATTTCTTGAAGCCATTTGGGTGTCCTGTTACCCTCTTAAGTACCATTGACAACCTAGGCAAGTTTGATGAAAAGGCAGACCAAGGTTTCTTTGTTGGATACTCTACCAATAGTAAAGCTTTTAGGCTATACAATAAAAGAACTATGCATGTAGAAGAAAATATGCATGTTAGGTTTAGTGAAACCATATCTAATGTTACAGGAAGTGGACCTGAATGGCTGTTTGACATTGACTCATTAACCAAAAGTATGAATTTTGCGCCAGTGATTGCAGGTACAACTAACAAGTCTGCAGGTACAAAAGAAAATTCTAATGCAGGTACACAAGCCAAGGAGAATGAATCTGCAAAGGAGTTTGTCTTGATTGAGAAGTGGAAGCTTGATCAAATTTTCACACCCAAAGAGAACAAGGGCAAGAGTTCACAAGATGATGTTGTTCACAAAGATGTAGAAGGTGGGGATAAATCTTCTAATGCTGAAAAGGTGGTTAATGAAGAACCACAAGTTGCTAATGAAGTGCAGAACAAGACTAGCAGTAGTAACTCCGATTCTGCTGCTAAGCCAAAAGAAACTACTACTAAGCCTTTTGATCCTACTGCTGCACCAAGATTTTCTGCTGCTGACACAGATGGAAGATCTTTTGATGATGTTAACTATCCAGAAGTTCCTGATATACCTAGATTAGTTAATATTTATGAAGACACTGATGATGAGGTTTTGGATGGGTTTGGTGCAGAGGCTGACTTAAACAATATGGAGAATGCAATTCCAGTCAGTCCTATTCCAACCACCAGAATACACAAGAATCATCCAAAGGAGCAAATTATTGGAGATGTTCATTCTGCTGTTCAAACAAGAAGTCAAACAAAAGGTTTCAGATATTTGTTTGATCAAGGATTATTTGCTTAATCTCTTCATCAGAGAAAAAGCCACAAGGATTTACAGAATTGTATGTTTGCTTGTTTTCTTTCACAAGTGGAACCTAAGAATGCCTACACAACATTAAAAGATGAAAGTTGGGTTGAAGCTATGCAAGAGGAGTTGTTATAGTTCAAGCTTCAAGAAGTCTGGACATTGGTTGATTTGCCTTCAGGGAAAAAGGCAATTGGTACTAAATGGGTGTTCAGATGCAAAAGAGATGAAAGAGGATTAGTGATCAGAAACAAGGCAAGATTGGTGGCTCAAGTATACACTCAGGAAGAGGGAATTGATTATGATGAAGTATTTGCACCTGTAGCAAGAGTAGAGGCTATTAGACTATTCTTGGCATTTGCTTCATTCAAGAAATTCACTGTGTATCAAATGGATGTGAAGAGTGCTTTCCTTTATGGGACAATTGATGAGGAAGTATATGTCACCCAACCACCTGGTTTTGAAGACCCTAATTATCCTGATAGGGTTTATAAGGTGGATAAAGCACTGTATGGTTTACATCAAGCTCCTAGAGCTTGGTATGACACCTTGTCTAAGTATTTGTTAAACAATGGGTTCAACAGGGGAACCATTGACAAGACTCTGTTCATCAAGAACGACAAAAAGGATATCTTACTAGTACAAGTATATGTTGATGATATCATTTTTGGGTCTACAAACAAGGTGTTATGTGAGGAATTTGAGAAGCTCATGCATAACAGATTTCAGATGAGTTCAATGGGGGAACCCACTTTCTTTCTGGGGCTTCAAGTTAAGTAGAGGACAGATGGGATATTCATCAGCCAAGACAAGTATGTGGCTGATATCTTGAAGAAATTTGGCTTTTCTGATGTGAAACCAGCAAAGACAACCATGGAGTCCAACAAGCCTCTTATCAAGGATGAAGATGGAGAAGAGGTTGATGTGCATCTCTACAGATCAATGATTGGTTCATTGATGTATCTAACTGCTTCAAGGCCAGACATTATTTTTGCTGTGTGTGCTTGTGCCAAATTTCAAGTGTCTCCTAAAGTTTCTCGCTTGAATGCTGTAAAGAGGATTTTTAGGTACTTGAGGAGTCAACCCAGGTTGAGACTTTGGTATCCTAAGGATTCACCTTTTGATCTGGTGGCATACTCAGATAGTGATTATGCTGGAGCAAGTTTGGACAGAAAATCAACCACTAGAGGATGTCAATTTCTTGGACATAGGTTGATCTCTTGGCAATGCAAGAAACAGACTGTGGTGGCTAATTCAACAACTGAAGCTGAGTATGTGGCTGCTTCTAGTTGCTGTGGACAAGTGCTCTGGATTCAAAATCAATTGCTGGATTATGGGTACAACTTTATGAACATCAAAATTTACATTGATAATAACAGTACAATGTGTATTATTAAAAATCCTGTTTTTCATTCAAAAACAAAACATATTGAGATAAGACATCACTTTATAAGAGATTCTTTTGAAAAGAAATTAATTCAAATTGTTAAAATCCATACTGACAATAATGTTGCAGATTTGCTCACAAAAGGTTTTGATGTGGGTAGATTTCAATTTTTAATTGCTAGTATTGGAATGATCAATCTTTGAAAAATTCTTATCTCTTTGTGTTTTTGTAATGTTTTGTAAGGATTTGTACTGTTATTAGTCAATAAAGTTGTTTCTACTGCTTGCTAAGTGTTTCTAGTTCTGTTGTTAGTTATATTTGGTTCTACTGTTTGTTGATTATAGAACTGCTAAGTATAACTATGGATTGTGATTATTGTGGTATATTCTTTTATGTGTTTTTTTTTGGTTTTGGACTAATCTTTTGCAGGAAAAGTCAAAGGGGAAAGCTTATTGGATGAGCAAAAGGTGTTTGGACAGATCGGCAGACATTCTACTGCTAGCTACAAAGTTTCTGCTGCTAGGCAAAACTTCCTACTGCTGGGGTTCTACTGTTCGCTTGGAAACTTTTGGGATTCTGCTGCTTGGTTTGAAAGTGTAGGGTCGATTTTGTAAATTTGGCGCGAATAAAACCTAAATCGATCCGAAGGGCTTTAAAACCTAATTGGCTCTCACAATTAACTTTGTGTGCCCAAAATTAACTTTATTTCAAACCCTCACACACTTTTTACCATCTGATCATAAAACCCCCAAAATTAAAACCCTAATTTCACAATGGCGATAAGAACATTCTCTGATAACCACAATCAGGTTGCGTTTCTTCTAAAGCCCCAAGAAGCTGATGATTTTGCTGAAGTAATTGACTTTCTTAATGCTACTCACATAAGGTATGCATTAACAGCAAACCCAACTATATACATTTCCCACATGAAATAGTTCTGGTCTACTGTTAAGATCAAAACTAGAAATGGGGAAGAATATTTGAAGGCTGTGGTAGATGGCCAAATGATAGTTATCTTTGAATCATCTGTAAGAGAAGCTCTTCACTTTTCAGATGATGAGAAAATAACTTGCCTTGAAAATTCTATCATTTTTCAAGAACTTGAAACCATGGGATATGAGAAGAAAACAAATGCTTTAAAGTTTTACAAAGGTCTTCTCTGTCCACAATGGAATTTTTTACTTCATACCATTCTCCATTGTCTGAGTCCTAAAACTACTGGTTGGAATGAATTCAGTACAACTCAAGCATCTGCTTTGATTTGTCTGGCCAAAGGACAACCATTTAATTTTTCGGCTATGATAATGGATGGTCTGAAAAAGAATGTTTCTGGACAATATTACATTTACCCAAGGTTTTTGCAACTAATTTTGAATAATCAATTTTCAGAACCTAAGGTACATAAAAATACATTTGACTGCCCTGTGCTTAAAAAGAAATTATTTTCTTATTTGAAAAAGAACGGTCAAGGTTTCTCTGGGAATGTTACTCCTTTGTTCCCACATATGTTGCAATTGGCTGCTAATCAGGGTGAAGGTGCTGGAATCACAACAGCTACCCATCACACACCCAATTCTGAACAATCATCTGACCAACCTCAAAAGACCCAATCCCCTAGGATTTCACAAACTAAGGACACTGAGCAACCTCAGGCCAGTGTCAGGATGGATGCAGATGAGGCTGTCACAGGTGATGTAGGTGACATGATGGAAGGGGCTAACACTACTGCTTCTGGTTTAGTAACTAGGCAGGACAGTGTTAACATAACTAAGACCCCAACCATGGCAACATCTACTGTGGAAGGTTCTTATGAACCAGAAATAGAGGATGGTAACCCCAGCCAAATGGCAAACAAGGGGTGCTCAGCTGATCAGACTAGGTCTGATACTGAGTTTAAACCCATTGATTCACCTCTTAGGGAAGGTAACACATCCCGAAGTGATGAGGGTAGAGAAGAAACTATTGAATTGATGGACCATAATGTACAAGATGGCAATGCCTATGATTCATCTCTCGGACCAGGTCACATAGGTCGAAGTGATGAGGCTAGAAATGAAACTGATGAATTGTTGGCAACACAAAATGTACAAAATGACAATTCCAGTGATCCACCTCTTGGGCCAGATAACACAGGCCGAAGTGGTGAGGATAGGATGAAACAAATCAATGAATTGATGGAAAGATGTATCGCATTGGAATCCTAAGTTCTTGACCTCACAAACACTGTCAAAAAGTTGAAGATGAGAGTCAGAAATTTGGAGGGTCAAAAGAGATCAAGAACAAGGGTGCACAAAAGGCTAAAGATGGTTGGCACAGCTCAGAGAGTCAGCTCCTCAGAAGGCATGGGTTTGGGGGAGGATGCTCCCAAACAGGGGAGGAAAGAGACAAAGACTTCAGGGGAGGCTGAAAATGTTTTTGAAAGTGCTGCTGCTGATTTAGATGTGGATATGGATATGGGTAATAATGAAGGCACAAAAGAGATTCAACCAGAACAATCAGAGGAAATTGCCCAGGATGCTGATACAGAGGTGTTGGTTTTGGAAGAGCAAGAAGATACTCTAGATACTGCTTCAAGCAAGCTGGTTCAAGTTGGTTCTACTGCTGGTAGGCTTGGAGAGAAATTGATGAGTCTGAATGAAGAACAGCTGGATAAACATGTTGAGGTTATGGTTGAAGCTGTCAAAGGTTTGGGTAAAGAAACTACTGCTGGTTCAGGGCATTTTGCTGCTGAGTCAGAGCAAGTTTCTACTCATGAAGAGTCAGATGATGATGTTTGCTTAGCCAAGATAATGTTACAACTAAAGTCTAAATCATCTACACCAAAATCACCACAACCACAACAACAACCTAAAACACAACCAGAACCTGAACAACCACCATCTATTACTGAACAACAATCACAATCTCAACCAACATCAAAACAAACAACACAACCACCTCCACCTCCAAGAGTTCTAGTTAAAGGTTCTCAATTAGAGAACCCATCCCATCTAAAAGCCTTCTCATTCTCATACATATACTGGAAAAGGAAAAGGTAAGATGGTTGATGAACCTGAACCTTATCCTGAAGATGTTCCTTTTGAGTACTGGCCAAAACATCTTCAAGAAAGGTATGATAAAGAAGCTGCAAGGAAGTTGGCTGATCAGTATGAGGAAGAAAATCAAACTGAACTTGAAAGACAAAAGAAACATGCTGAGGATGAGGCAAAAACAAAGGAGTTTATGGATGCTTGGGATGAGGAGAGAGTTGAATGTGATGTAGAAGTTGAGTTTTCTAAGTTGGTAAAACAGGAACAGCAAGATGCACAACCAATGGAAGAGATGAAAATTGTAGATGCAAGATTGAAAAAGTACAAAGAACAAAGTAGACAATGGTATCTTGCTGAGAGAAAGAGAAAGAAGTTGCTTAAACCTCCAACTGTCAAGCAAATAAGAAATTTTCAAGAGCATTACTTGAAGAATATGAAGGGATGGAAGCTTGTGCAGTTGAAACCATATTCAGATGAGGAAATTCAGAAGATGTTTGAGAAAGCCAAGAAACAAGTTGAGAATTTCATGCCAATGGGGTCTGAATGGGAAAAAGAAGTTATTATAAAGAGGTTTAAGAAGATGGAGGAACCTGAAATTGAGACTGAGGTTGAAGTTGAGAAAGAAAAAGAAAATGTGCAAAAAGAAAATGTGACAGAAAAGGTTGTAAAGGAAGAAGAGAAAGAGTATCCTGGTATTGTTAAAAAGAGAACAGGCAGAGTATTGAAAAGTGTTGGAAGAAAGAAGAAAAGAAAATCCAACAAGTCAAATGCTATTGTGGAAAGTTCTGAGTCTGGGAGTGAAGCAACAAAGAAAACAAAGCAATCATAGCAGTTTTACAAGGAAATAATTGAGTTACAACAAATGACTACAATTGTAAATTCTGATGATGAAACATTTGTTGATACTGTTCCATTAAGTTCTAAAACTCCTATTACTAGCTGGAAGACTGGATATGATAAGAAGATTCCTTGGTTTGAGATCTACAGAGTTGGTGGAAGAATTCAAAGGTTTAAGTCATTTTCTCAAATGCTTAAAAATATTGATAGAGAAGATTTGGTGAACTTGTGGGGATTAGTCAAGAACAAATATGGTGAAAATACGCCACAAGATGAGATTAATAGAGTACTCTGGGGAGATCTGAAGATCATGTTTGAAGTTTATGCCAATGATCGAGTGTGGATGGAACAGGGTAGAAGCACTAAAATTAGTCTTTGGAGATTGTATGAGACATGTGGAGTTCACAATGTAGTATTGCATGGAGGACTTCAAATGTACATGCTGGTTGAAAGGGATTACCCTCTGGCTAAGTCTACACTTAAGATGCTGGTTGAAGGAGATATTAAACTTCATGTTGATGTTGGAATCAAGTGGTTGTTGATCTTATCAGAAAGATACAAAGAAAACTCTATGGGCAGGATTATGGAAGAAAGAAAAAGAAGTAAGTGTTTGGAAGCATCCTCCTGGTGCTTATCTATGCTTAAAGGAAACTTGATGATTTTGGGAGAAAATATAAAGTTTAGGGAAGGATTGTTGGGATTTAAGATGCTGCTGCTCAAAATGGATATTACTTCTTATTGTGCTAAGTGGAAAATATTCTAAGTGTCATTCTACTGCTAGGCTTATTCATTCTGCTGCTAGTATATTTCATTCTACTGCTGGAGTATTCGAAAGGATTAAGGAAATATACTAAGTAGATTCTACTACTGGGCATAGAAGATACTACTGCTGAAGATAATATTCTGCTGCTTAAGAGATAATTATGTATAGTATGTTTGGATAGTTATAGAATAGATACGAAACGATATTTCTTGTATAGAAAGTCATTGTAACCGACTAGGACTCCTTAGTCTATAAAAGGAGGATCTAGGGTTTAGTTTGGCATACGTATTATTGCTAAGTCGAATCACTTCAAGGTTATTGTAACCCTGTTACTTTTGAGTAACCATATTAATAAATTGAAGTGTTTATTGAGAATTCGTTGGTGTTCATTAATCATTCTTCTTAAGATTAAGTATTAGATTCCACATAGTACTTAATAGTTTGTTCAAGAACAGTTTCTATACCTATTGTCTTAGATCTATATCTAAGATAATCAACAAGATCGTTAGCTCAACTGGGATCAACACATATAACCATCATGATAGATAAGGCAAGATCCGTAGATCTTATAAAGACTCTTAAACACCTTGTGTCCTTTTTGGCGAACACAAGTGTGTTATATTGGAAGTGTATCATAAGAGATCTTTTAATGAATCTCATGGAACTAGACTCGACTATGTGCGTTTTGGTTTTAGTCATCGGAGGCATGGAGCAAAGTGCCACCTTTTCAATATCAACACATCTCGGAGTGAGAGGCCGATAGATTATGCAAGGTTCTCCGTGAGAAATGAAACGAATATCTTTTAAGAGATACCTGAGTGGCTAGGAGGGGTTGTTCAGCGCGTGTAATACCTTAAAATCCAAAATGTGCAAAATGACAAAAATGCCCCTACAATCTTAAAAATTTATTTAAAAGCTTAAAAATCGCCAAATAAATTCCAAACCTTCGGGAATGAACTAGATATGAATTAAAATAATTTTTGTGATTACATTTTAATATTTAGAAAAGTAAAAAAATACACAAAATATTTATTTGTCCGAATATATATATATTTCGTATATATTTACGATTTAAAAATACAAAATAAATAAAATAAATACAAGATAAATGCAAATAAATTTAGGAAATTATCACAATCAGTATTTGAGCTTAAATAAACTTGCTTGGGCCGAAATTCATTGATCTTTATCATCTAAACATGTTTTTATAATTTATGTATATATATAACACAAACCAAAACCCAAAAAACCCTTTACACAAAATCGATCAGCTCTCATTCAATCAGATAAAATTCATGTGTTATTTTTCTGGGATCCTACATAACCTAAAGAAGCTAGGAAAATTAATTGGAGGTCGTGGGTTTAGTTGGTTCGATCGTTGCAAAATTGTTTTGTCGAATTGAGCCTAGCGAGAGGTATAAATTCTTATTATCCCTTTTACACGTTCGATCTTACATATAGTAATTTTATTATGTTAGTATGATCATATAAGACTCAAATAAATTATATATAACGAATCATGCAAGCTATATAAGTCGTACCAAATTTTGAGAGCTAAAACGTACGTTAAATCCATAATAAGCTATACGATTTATCTAGGTGTTATAATTATTTATTTTGAACACTATACGACATATATGATCTGGGAAAAATGTTGATTCAAATTGTAGAAGCTTAGATCGATCGTGGTTAATTATTCTTTGAATCGGGTTTCATGTTAATCGAATAAGAAAATAAAGAAAACCCTAGATCGAATTGGGTTAGGGTTTGAATGATGAATCTGGTCATTTAATGCTTGCTAATCATGAGGTAATAATTGTGGAATAGTTAGATGTGTTAGGGTTTCGATTTGCATATTAAACATGTTATATGATTTGAAAATTTAATAAGATGGACTTGTTTTGTCAACTTTTGAACTTAAAGGTTATTTTTATAATGTTAATTAGGTCAGTATAAATGTGTAAAATTTGTAAGATGAGGTCTTTATGTGTAAAATTTGCAAGATCATGGATTAATTATTAAATATTTGTTCGAATTACAAATAAATTAATTAGAGGGACTAAAAGTGTAAATTCAGGGAACTTGTGATTATTTTGTGTAAATAATACTATTAGGGAGGTAATATGTAATTTTGGGTATTTATGGGGCTATTATGTAATTAAAATAAAGTAAGGATGTAAATTGTAATATTTGTAAACTAAACGGACTAATTGTGTAAATAAGTTAAACATGGAGGTGTAATTCGTACCATATGATAAATGTGAGGTTATATTCTGTAACTTAGAAAGTATTAGGGCTTATGATGTAATTATAAATATAGTGAGGGTTAAATTGTAAATTATGTAACTATAAGGTTCATTTTGTAACTTTTATAACTAAAGGGGTGTAAAGTGTAATTAATGAAACTTAAAGGACTAAAGTATGATTCTGATTCCATTATGTGTTAAAACTAGTAATTTGTTATATTTTCATTTTAAACCCTTAACTTTGATATATTTTCATTTAAAACCCTAAGTTATGGAAACTTGTCATAATTAACCCTGAACTATCATGAATTGTTAAAATGTACCCTATGTTCATAATATTCTTAATTTGTGACTTAACCTAAGTTATAATACTTAAATCTTCCTAATTATGGAAAAGGAAACTTACTAAATATGGAAACCTGCTAAAAATAGAAAGTTACTTAAAATGGAAAGGCAAGTTAAAAAGAATACTTAAGAATCAATTTTAACTCTCTTCTACTCCATTAGGTGTGAAGAAGGAGAAGTCTTAATCCGTTTAGTTCTTCCAGTTCTTGTTTGCTTGCATTCGAAATAAGGTACAGATATTCTGCCCTTCTTAGTAAGGTGCCTTCGTTCTCTTGATTTCTTATCTTGATTCGTTTAGGATTTCCCAAAGCCATTGTTATGTTCCCTATGCTTGATCTTTTTGACTTGATTAGATATATACCCTTTGCCATGAACCTTTGATAGTTGGACTTAGACTTCTTGGACCTTTGCTTTGACCTAGACTTTGACCTTCAGTGTGATACCCGAGCCAAGTTCGTTACCTAGCAATGAAGGTAACATGGCCGTGTCATTGATGCACCAATGGCATGACTCCAGTGTGTTCGAGTGATGTTACACACCGTCCCCATATTGTTTGTAACATGCGCATTATATTTATTATTGGCCTATATTATTGTTTGGGGGGCGTATGGATGCATCCTAGGTTCGAGTTTGTATTAATGATTATATTGTTTGGTGATTGATGCTGTGTGCAATACACGTCCTTCACATTTGAGAGGACTCCCCTCTCTGGTTATTACTTGGTTTGTTTGGGCTCGTGGGGGATTACGGATCTTTTATTTCTTCCTTCTCATTTCATATTATTATACTCTTTGCCTTTGACTTATATATATTCCATTACACTACAATATACTTGTTCATTTCATTTGTTTTCGTTTCCGTTTGTCGTATATATCTGTTCACTGGGCTTTTTAAGCTCAGCCGCATTTCTTTTCCTGCGGCAGGTATCTAAGATAGAAGCTGGGACTTTCGCTATGGGATTGAGAGTAGAGATTAGAAGAAGATTCTACCTTAGTTACCACCTTTATTAGACTGGATTTCATTTCATCTTTATTTCCTTGGATTATTTATTATCATTGACTCATGTTGGTTTTAAGCCGTGTTTGGCTGGATTTCTTTAATGAATTTGTTTAAGACTTCCGCTGTGTATTATGTATGTTTGCTTTGATTTGACACCATAATGTGACATCTCTACCCTTGGCGGGTTGGGGTGTTACAATTTATGGTATCAAAGACAGGTTTGCGACCTGTAGTACACAATGTCATGGCCTGTGAGTCATATGGACCTTAGGATTTGACCCTTAGGACTTAAGATTTGACTGGTGAGGATTTGGGTAGACGTTAGGATCCTGTTTCTTCTTTCCATTCGTGCTTAATCTTCCTATCTTTGCTAATCATTTTCGTGATTGTTCAGATGGTGAATACGCGTTTTACCCAGTATACTGATGGACAGGATGCCCCTGATTTCGACGCCATGATAGCCGCTGCTTTGGCTGATGCTCTTCCTCAGTTGAGGACCCAAATCACCAATACCATCAGAAATGGTGCGGGTTCATCAGGAGGAGATGGTGCTGGTCCATCAAGTGGTGGTGGTGTCGGTGCTCCACCTGCTGGTATTCATGTTTGGATCGAAAGGTTCAATAAGCTCAAACCTCTTTCTTTCCGGTCTACTGCCACTCCCACAGAGGCAGAGGACTGGATCACTCATGTTGAGAAACTGTTCAGATTCCTGGGTTGTGCTGACGAATTCAAGACACGTTTGGCCACATTTAAGTTTGAGGGTGATGCGCTGAGTTGGTGGACAGCGTATGTTCAGTCACAGGAAGAGGATTTCGCGGATACTTGCTCATGGGAGGATTTTTGTGGCATATTTTATAAGCAGTATATTCCGGTGTCTGAGCAGCAGAGGTACGAACGAGAGTATGGAACTATTAGTCAGTTGGATCAAGAGTCGTCTGGGGAGTTCATGCGGAGGTTCATGAGGTTGGCTAGTTTTGTTGGGCCAGATGTTACGGGGGATGCTCAGCGTCAGGCTAAGCACTTTAAGTGGGCATTGAAGGAGTGGGTATTGGATCGTATTGTGAACACTGAGCATGAGGATGTTGCTGCAGTTGCGAATAATGCTCGTAACATTGAGTTGTTGCATGCTGCTGAAGGAGGTTCGAATAAGAGAGACAGGGATGGAAATCGTGTGGACTTCAAGGGACAGGGTCGTCAGGACCAGAGGCAGGATCATAGGGGTCGTCAGGACCAGGGATATGAGCAGAGAGGTCGTCAGGACTGAGGATATGATTCGAGGTGTCAGGATTTCAGGAGTCAGGATCAGCGAACTTTTGGTAGAAATGGGAATGACCGGCAGGGTCAAGGTAGTAGCAACCCGCGTTAGCTCAGAGATCAGTCGACTCGGGGTTCGCAACAAAATTATCATTCGGGATCTTCTGGTCAGAAGAAGTCTTTTGAGGCGTTGCCTCCTCCTCCATCTTGTGCTACTTGTGGGAAGCCTCATCCGGGGGTTTGCTACAAGTCTACTGGTGCTTGTTTCAATTGCGGCTCTACCACTCACAAGGTGAGGGATTGTCCACAAGGGAAGCGGATCGTACCAGTGAATTCGTCTAAGTTAGCTCCTACTTCAGGTCGTGTTTTTGCCACTACTCGTGATCAGGCGGCGAATTCTTCAGGTACCATTACCGGTTTTCTTTACATTGGTGATCGTATTGTTTTCGTATTATTTAATACCGGTGCCACGCATTCCATCATATCTAGTTCGCTTGCCAATAAACTAAATATAACCCCAACTCCATTAATTAATCAAATATCCATTTCCAACCCAATGAAAACCCATGTAATCATTGATAGAGAATAAGTGAATTGTCCCCTACGTTTTGATGACGGTGTTCGTCCTGCTAATTTGCTCCCGATCGATATGATCGATTTTGACGTTATTTTGGGCATGGATTGGTTGACTGCTCATAGGGCCACTCTTGATTGCAGTGCCAGAGATGTGATCTTTGGTAATGTTCATCAACCCGACTTTGTTTATCACGGTTCCCAACCTCTTAAATCTGTTAAGATCATCTCGGCTATGAAAGCCAGAACTTTGATTTCCCATGGTTGCCTTGGTTTTCTGGCATCCATTAAAGATACTTATTTGGAAGTTCCGAGCATCGAGAGTCTTCCTATCGCTCGTGATTTTGCCGACGTGTTTCCCGAAGAACTTCCTGGTCTTTCTCCGGCTAGAGAAGTTGAGTTTAGCATTGATCTCGTTCCAGGTGCAGAACCTATCTCCAAAGCTCCGTATCGTATGGCACCCATTGAGCTAAAAGAGTTGAAGGAAAAATTACAGGAACTCTTGGAGAACGGATTCATTCGACCAAGTGTCTCTCCTTGGGGTGCTCCTGTTTTGTTTGTGAAGAAGAAGGATGGAAGCATGCGTCTTTGTATTGACTACCGCGAGCTTAACCGTATTACGATCCGAAATCGTTACCCTCTTCCGCGCATCGACGACTTATTTGATCAGCTGCAAGGAGCGAAGCATTTCTCTATGATTGATTTGAGGTCCGGTTATCACCAGCTTCGGGTGAAGGAGCAGGATATTCCTAAAACTGCGTTTCGAACTCGTTATGGTCATTATGAATTTCTGGTTATGCCTTTTGGTTTGACCAACGCGCCTGCTGTTTTTATGGATCTTATGAATCGAGTATTCCACGAGCACCTCGACAAGTTCGTTATTGTCTTCATTGATGACATCCTTGTGTATTCGAAGTCTAAGGAGGAACACGAGCAGCATCTTCGGATTGTTTTAGAGATTCTTAGGCAGCAGAAGTTGTATGCAAAATTTTCTAAGTGCTAGTTTTGGTTGAGTCAAGTTGCTTTCCTTGGTCACATTGCATCGGCAGATGGTATCACCATGGATCCATCAAAGGTTGAGGCTATCACCAAATGGCCGAGACCTACCAATGTGGCAGAAGTTAGGAGTTTTCTGGGGCTTGCTGGTTATTATAGAAGGTTTGTTGAAGGTTTCTCGCGTTTGGCTTTGCCATTAACGCAATTGGTGAGGAAAGGAGAGAAGTTTTTTTGGACAGAAGAGCGGGAAAATAGTTTTGAAGAGCTGAAGAAGAGATTGGTGTCCGCTCCTGTTTTGACTCTTCAATCGGGTTCTGGAGGTTTTCAGACTTATAGTGACGCATCAAAGAAAGGATTGGGTTGTGTTCTTATGCAGCACGGGAAGGTTATTGCTTATGCTTCGAGGCAATTGAAACCTTATGAGGAGAATTACCCGACGCATGATTTAGAGTTAGCTGCTATTGTTTTCGCGTTGAAGATCTGGCAGCATTATCTGTATGGCGAGTCATGTGATATCTTCACTGACCACAAGAGTCTCAAGTATATCTTCACCCAGAAGGAACTCAATAATGAGGCAGAGACGGTGGTTAGAACTTTTGAGGGATTATGACACGAACATTCAGTATCATCCGGGTAAAGCTAATGTGGTTGCCGATGCTCTTAGTCAAAAATCTGGAATGATTGCCAGTTTGAATGTAGAACCTCATATTCTCAAGGACTTAGAACGTTTAGATGTTGAGTTGTGTATTCGTCGCGATGTCGGTTATTGGGCTAGTCTTAAGGTTGAGTCTAATCTCATCTTACGGATTAAGGAAGCCCAGAAGGATGACGGTGAACTGTGGTCTGTGGTTCAGAATGTTGAAGAAGGTAAGCAGACAGAGTTTAGTGTAGATGATTTTGGCGTGGTGTGGTTTGAAGATTGTCTTTGTGTTCCAAATGATCCCGACCTTCATGATGCTATTCTATCTGAGGCACATAGTTCCCCATTCACTATTCATCCTGGTTCCACCAAGATGTATAGAGATCTGAAGCAGCATTTCTGGTGGAGTGGTATGAAGCATGATGTAGCTTCTTTCGTGTCTAAGTGTTTAACTTGTCAGCAAGTCAAGATTGAGCATCAAAGGGCGAGTGGTTTGTTGCAGCCTTTAGAGATTCCGACATGGAAATGGGAAGAGATTTCTATGGATTTTGTATCAGGATTACCTCTTACCAAAAGAAAGCATGATGCGATTTGGGTAGTTATTGATCGATTAACCAAGTCTGCTCATTTCTTGCCGATTCGTATGGATTACCGTGTCAGTAAGTTGGCGGGGATTTTTCGACAGGAGATCGTAAGACTTCATGGTATGCCGACGGCTATTATTTCGGACAGAGATCCACGGTTTACTTCTCGTTTTTGGAAAGGATTGCAGAATGCTTGGGGTGCACGCCTTAAGTTTAGTACGGCTTTTCATCCGCAGACAGATAGTCAGTCAGAGAGGACCATTCAAACCTTAGAAGACATGTTGAGAGCGTGTGCTTTAGAGTGGACGGGAAGTTGGGATGAGTATTTGTGTTTGGTGGAGTTTGCTTACAACAATAGTTGGCATGCGAGCATCCGAATGGCTCCATATGAGATGTTGTATGGGCGAAAGTGTAGAGCGCCAGTTTGTTGGAATGAAGTAGGTGAACGTCTTATTGAAGGTCCGAAAATTATTGAGATCACTAACGAAAAGGTGGATGTTGCGAGAGAGAAATTGAAAGAGGCTCGTGCTTGTCAGAAGAGCTATGCAGATAAGCATCGTCGCGACTTAGAGTTTAATATTGGAGATCGTGTATTCCTTAAAGTTTCGCCGTTTCGTGGAGTTAAACGTTTTGGAATCAAGGGCAAGCTTAGTCCTCGATTTATCGGACCATTTGAGATTCTTGAACGCATTGGAGAAGTTTCTTACCGTTTGGCTCTACCGCCTCAGTTATCGCATGTTCATAACGTCTTCCATGTATCTCTTCTGAGGGGATACAATTATCATCCTTTGCATGTGGTATCCTATCCTTTTGATCAAATTCGGCCTGATATGTCTCTTCCGGAAGCTATTTTAGATCGTCAAGAGCGAGTCATGAGAAATAAAGTTATTCCGTTCGTGAAGATTCTTTGGAGGAATCACCCAGAGCGTGAAGCTACCTGGGAGACCGAGGAATCGATACGAGCTAGTTATCCGCACTTCGAATTTTGATCCGGTATGTCTTACTCGTTTTCCGTTCTATTTCATTTCCGTTTCCTTTGCAAATTTCGAGGACGAAATTTCTCTTTTTAGAGGGGAAGAAGTTGTAATACCTAAAAATCCAAAATGTGCAAAATGACCAAAATGCCCCTACAATCTTAAAAATTTATTTAAAAGCTTAAAAATCGCCAAATAAATTCCAAACCTTCGGGAATGAACTAGATATGAATCAAAATAATTTTTGTGATTACATTTTAATATTTAGAAAAGTACAAAAATACACAAAATATTTATTTGTCCGAATATATATATATTTCGTATATATTTACGATTTAAAAATACAAAATAAATAAAGGGATAATGACAAAAATAGCCCAAACACAAATGGGCGCTTCCCTATCTAACCCGAAATCCAAAAATAATTGTGTTGCCCAGGGCAACCGGCATTTTTTGGGGCAACCGAAGGATTTCCAGTGTATTTTTTGGGCAACAATCACCCTTTTTTGGGCAACTGGGGGCATTGCCCAGGGCAACCGGGGTAGAAATATCCCATTTGGGTTTTGGGCTATTTTAGTAATTATCCCATAAATAAAATAAATACAAGATAAATGCAAATAAATTTAGGAAATTATCACAATCAGTATTTGAGCTTAAATAAACTTGCTTGGGAAATTCATTGATCTTTATCATCTAAACACGTTTTTATAATTTATGTATATATATAACACAAACCGAAACCCAAAAAACCCTTTACAAAAAATCGATCAGCTCTCATTCGATCAGATAAAATTCATGTGTTATTTTTCTAGGATCCTACATAACCTAAAGAAGCTAGGAAAATTAATTGGAGGTCGTGGGTTTAGTTGGTTCGATCGTTGCAAAATTGTTTTGTCGAATTGAGCCTAGCGAGAGGTATAAATTCTTATTATCCCTTTTACATGTTCGATCTTAGATATAGTAATTTTCTTAAGTTAGTATGATCAAAGAAGACTCAAATAAATTATATATAACGAATCATGCAAGCTATATAAGTCGTACCAAATTTTGAGAGCTAAAACGTACGTTAAATCCATAATAAGCTATACGATTTATCTAGGTGCTATAATTATTTATTTTGAACACTATACAACATATATGATCTGGGAAAAATGTTGATTCGAACTGTAGAAGCTTAGATCGATCGTGGTTAATTATTCTTTGAATCGGGTTTCATGTTAATCGAATAAGAAAATAAAGAAAACCCTAGATCGAATTAGGGTTAGGGTTTGAATGATGAATTTGGTCATTTAATGCTTGCTAATCATGAAGTAATAATTGTGGAATAGTTAGATGTGTTAGGGGTTCGATTTGCATATTAAACATGTTATACGATTTGAAAATTTAATAAGAAGGACTTGTTTTTTCAACTTTGAAAATTAAAGGTTATTTTTATAATGTTAATTAGGCCAGTATAAATGTGTAAAAATTGTAAGATGAGGTCCTTATGTGTAAAATTTGCAAGATCATGGATTAATTATTAAATATTGGTTCGAATTACAAATAAATTAATTAGAGGGATTAAAAGTGTAAATTCAGGGAACTTGTGATTATTTTGTGTAAATAATACTATTAGGGAGGTAATATGTAATTTTGGGTATTTATGGGGCTATTATGTAATTAAAATAAAGTAAGGATGTAAATTGTAATATTTGTAAACTAAAAGGACTAATTGTTTAAATAAGTGAAACATGGAAGTGTAATTCATACCATATGGTAAATGTGAGGTTATATTCTGTAACTTAGAAATTATAAGGGCTTATGATGTAATTATAAATATATATTGAGGGTTAAATTGTAAATTATGTAACTATAAGGTTCATTTTGTAACTTTAATAACTAAAGGGGTGTAAAGTGTAATTAATGAAACTTAAAGGACTAAAGTATGATTCTGAATCCATTATGTGTTAAAACTAGTAATTTGTAATAGTTTCATTTTAAACCCTTAACTTTGATATATTTTCATTTAAAACCCTAAGTTATGGAAACTTGTCATAATTAACCCTGAACTATCATGAATTGTTAAAATGTACCCTATGTCCATAATATTCTTAATTTATGACTTAACCTAAGTTATAATACTTAAATCTTCCTAATTATGGAAACTTACTAAATAAGGAAACTTACTAAATATGGAAACCTGCTAAAAATAGAAAGTTACTTAAAATGGAAAGGCAAGTTAAAAAGAATACTTAAGAATCAATTGTAACTCTCTTCTACTCCATTAGGTGTGGAGAAGGAGAAGTATTAATCCGTTCAGTTCTTTCAGTTCTTGTTTGCTTGCATTCGAAATAAGGTACATATATTCTGCCCTTCTTAGTAAGGTGCCTTCGTTCTCTTGATTTCTTATCTTGATTCGTTTAGGATTTCCCAAAGCCATTGCTATGTTCCCTATGCTTGATCTTTTTGACTTGATTAGATATATACCCTTTGCCATGAACCTTTGATAGTTGGACTTAGACTTCTTGGACCTTTGCTTTGACCTAGACTTTGACCTTCAGTGTGATACCCGAGCCAAGTTCGTTACCTAGCCATGAGGGTAACATAGCCGTGTTCATTGATGCACCAATGGCATGACTCCAGTGTGTTCGAGTGATGTTACACACCATCCCCATATTGTTTGTAACATGCGCATTATATTTATTATTGGCCTATATTATTGTCTGGGGGGCGTATGGATGCATCCTAGGTTCGAGTTTGTATTAATGATTATATTGTTCATTGATTGATGTTGTGTGCAATACACATCCTTCACATTTGAGAGGACTCCCCTCTCTGGTTATTACTTGGTTTGTTTGGGCTCGTGGGGGATTACGGATCTTTTATTTCTTCCTTCTCATTTCATATTATTATACTCTTTGCCTTTGACTTATATATATTCCATTACACTACAATATACTTGTTCATTTCATTTGTTTTCATTTTCGTTTGTCGTATATATCTGTTCACTGGGCTTTTTAAGCTCAGCCGCATTTCTTTTCCTACGGCAGGTATCTAAGATAGAAGCTGGGACTTTCGCTATGGGATTGAGAGTAGAGATTAGAAGAAGTTTCTACCTTAGTTACCACCTTTATTAGACTGGATTTCATTTCATCTTTATTTCCTTGGATTATTTATTATCATTGACTCATGTTGGTTTTAAGCCGTGTTTGGCTGGATTTCTTTATTGAATTTGTTTAAGACTTCCGCTGTGTATTATGTATGTTTGCTTTGATTTGACACCATAATGTGACATCTCTACCCTTGGCGGGTTGGGGTGTTACAGAGCGTCACTGGGTCCATGACGTCTTGTCTTCAATAACGGTATCATCTTTGTGATAACCGATAGCAGATGTATTGACCCGGTTTCTGCCCTAAGTTTTCATGGAGGGCTATTTCTTTTCACCCTTTCATAATTTTTTCTTTTTAATTCTTCAAACCCTTCTTTCTCCTTTCTCATTTACTCCTTTTTTCAATCATACCTAAGGACTTCTTATTCTAATCTATTGGAATTGTCCTTGGGTAGATCCCTCCGGCTCTGGCGGATCATAGGCCATAAACCTAACGATAATCACCTTATAACTCCATGATTATCCTAGGTTGATTGATCACATGCCATAAAACCTTTTGTGAAAATCTCTCAAAGTGTTTATGATTATAAAACACATTTTGTTAACACTTTGAGAGTTTTGCGTTTTCTGAAATACTCCCCCTTCACATGTTCTCATAAGTTTTAATATAAATTTGCACATGTCGGGTGGAGTTCGCACATTTGAATTGATTGATTTTTAGTGAATATGACCGTTGCGAGACACGTTTACATCACTAGTTAGACTAGCTTGAAATTATTACCCGTCCTGGTCATATTCAAAGAGAATCTCTCGAAATGGTACACTCTACTCAGACAAGTCCTTTGCGAGACACGTTTACATCACTGGATGAACCAACTTGAAATTATTACCCGTCCAGGACAAGTCTTTTCGATTACTGACATTTAAGCTTCGTCAATTCAGTGGTACTATCTGAGTCGAGCTCTTTTGAGATTCAACTACGATCTTTAAACTTTTTGATCACATTTTAATCACGTCTTCTCCCCCTCGAAAATAGCATGTCGTGATATTTTTGATATCAACTGATTAAAAGAAAAGCTTTTTGGAGAGATAGACGGATTTGGTTTTGCATGAAGTCGGAACATTTTTGTTTTATTTTTATACTCCCCCTTAAAGAAGGCATGTTTTTAACCATAGAGTTGAAAGTCAATTTTTAAGGGTTTGGGGGGAGTTATCCCGAGCATAGAATAATTTGAAAGATTTTGAAAAATCTTGATCATGTGCTCAAGGATTCTTTATTTCGTCTTTAAAATTACGAGTCCTGATCTGAAATAATCAGAAGTCATCATTTATGTCCGGGTTTCGTACTCAAGTATACGAAAGCCATTGAGAAGAAATTTTTAGAAACGACATGTTTTAGAAAACATTTTAGAGAACTCACGTTCAAGCATCTGTACATGTCCGTATCATTGTTGAATGACATTTCTAGATACGTACAGAATATTGATTATACGAGAGACATGTCGTGAGAAGAATATTTTTGGTTTTTTGATTTTATATAGTTTTTGTATTTTTGAGAGTTTTCTATTTTTATATTTTGTTTTTGTTGGTTTTTCAAATTTTGTATTTTGTTTTTTCAAAAATATTTACAGCAAAGCTATTTTGAAATGATATTTCAAGAAGATTCGAGAAGACGTTCTAGCTCCTCAGGAGTTAGGCTTCGCATGCCAATTCATCGAACTAAATCGTCAAACCTTTCTTTTGGAAGGGCTTTGGTAAATAGATTGGCGAGTTGGTAATCTGTCTTCATGAAAAGTAATTCAACAGTACCCTCTTCTACGTGCTCTTTGATGAAGTGATAGTGGACTCTAATATGCTTGGTCTTCGAGTGTTGTACTAGATTGCACGAGATGGCTATGGCACTTTTCGAATCACAATACAAAGGTATTCTGTCGAAAGTAAAGCCATAATCTGTGAGTTGTGTCCTCATCCATAGAACTTAGGCACAACACGCAGATAGAGACACATACTCTGCTTCTTCGGTTGATAATGCTGTACAATCTTGTTTCCTTGATGAACAGCCTACTAGCTTTTCACCCAAAATTTTTTCTCCACCTGATATACTTTTTGCTGTAACTTGACAACCTGCATGGTCGACATCTGAAAATGATATTAGTTTAAACTCAGAATCCTTTGGATAACAAAGTCCCATGTTAATGGTTCTTCGTAGGTACCGAAAGATCTGTTTGACCTCTTGGAGGTAAAGTTCAGTAGGCCTTGCCTGAAACCGTGCTAATAAGCAAACAACAAAATGAATATCGGGTCGACTAGTAGTAAGGTACATGAGAGAACCAATCATGCTCCGATATTTCTTTGGATCGATGGGTTTCCCAAATAAATCAGCACCGATTTTTGGTGAAGTGACCATTGGTGTACCAACAGAGTCACAATTTTCCATACCATCTTTTTTCAAAATCTCAATTGTATATTTAGCTTGATTAATAAAAATACCACGAGGGGATTGGTGTATTTATAAACTAAGAATTTTAGTTCCCCCATCATGGACATTTCAAATTTGCTTTTCATGAGATTTTCAAAATGTTTTGAATGTTTCGGATTAGTGGACCCAAAGATAATGTCGTCCATGTAAATATGAACAATCAAAATGTCATCTTTGTATTTTCTGGTAAACAAGGTAGAATCAACTGTTTCTTTGGTTAAATTGTTTTTTATCAGAAAAGAAGATAGTTCATCATACCACTCTCTTGGAGCTTGTTTTAAACAATAAATGGCTTTCTTTAGTTTGTAGACGTAGTATGGATGTTCTTTGTCAACAAATCCTTCTGGCTGACTCACATACATTTCTTCTTTCAAAGTTCCATTCAAGAATTCCATTTTGATGTCCATATGATATACAGTGATGTTTTTGTGAGCCGCATAGGCTAAGAAAAACCGGACTGCTTCAAGTCTTGCTACTGGCGCGAATGATTCTTCAAAATCTATCCCTTCTTCCTGTTTGAATCATTTAGCCACTAGACGAGCTTTGTTGCGAATGACAGTCATTTCTTTATCCTTTTTGTTCTTCCATAACCATTTGAGATCAATGACAAGTTTGTCAATTGGTCTTGGAACTAATTCCCAAGTATCATGTAACTGGTATTGAAGAAGTTCTTCCTGCATCGCTTCAATCCATGCATTGTCTGCCATCGCCTCCCGAATGTTCTTTGGTTCTTTTAAGCTTACTGAGCAAATGTAGACGCACATGTCAGGGTCGGTGGCGAGTTGTCTTCTCGTCTGAACTGGCCTTGAAGTTTCACCAATAACTTGTTCTATTGGATGGTCTTTTGTCCATTGGAGTGTAGAAGAGTACCTTGGGTTTAACGTATGTGTGTTAGATGGTTCTTGTAACCTTGAAGATGATTCAGCTGAGTCTGTTGCAAACGGGTTTTTGAATACTTCTTCTTCTAACGCAACATCGTTTTGATTATGTGTTTGTTCTTCTTGAAATGATGTGTTTTGATGTTGCTCATCAACTCTTGGTAGAACAATTTCAAGAATTGGAGTTTCTGGAGTAGATGTAGATGAGATTGAGGGAGTTGGTGCGTTAGCTTCGATTGTTGTAGATGCATCTTGTGGTGGTGGTGGTGGTTGATTGTTTTGAGCGGGTGCAGCGAAATGTTGTTGTGATGCATTTGTCAAAGTTCCACCATAGTATTCATCAAACATTAACTCGAAGAAATTTTCTAGTTCTTGTTCTGAAGGTTTTTTCAGTGCTTGTTGATTGAGCTCCTTGAGGTACGAGTCCTGAACTAAAGTGTCCAGAAGTCTGCAGGTTTGGTGCAGGTCCTAATCTGTTTTGATTAGAAGCCATCGGGTTAAGCGCGGGTTCTAGAGCGAGTCTCTCAGAAGCCATTTGTGAAATTTCGTCAAACTTCACATTCATCGTCTCCATTATCCTTTTAATCCTTCTATTATACACCCTGAATGCCCTCGAGTTTTCTGAGTATCCAATGAAGATTCCAATATCACCCTTAGCTTTCAGTTTCCCTAGATCTTCTCTGTCGTTCGTTGGATAGCACAAAGCGCCAAACACGTGAAGGTAAGAGATATCGGGTTTTCTGTTGTTCACTAGTTCATATGGGGTTTTATTGAATCTTGGATGGATAATGGAACGGTTCTGAGTGAAACAAGAAGTGGCAACAACATCAGCCCATAAGAATAACAGTGTACTAGAATAAATTAGCATGGTGCGAGCAGCTTCCACAAGAGTTCTATTTCTTCTTTCAACTACCCCATTCTGCTGTGGAGTTCTAACAACAGATGTCTGATGTGTGATTCCAGCATCTTCAAAATAAGATCTTAACTCCTGATTTGTTAATTCAGTGCCATTATCTGTTCTTACAATCCTTACTGGATCTTGAAGTAGGACTTGAATACGCTTTAGAAAGGTGACGATGATGCCTGGTGTTTCATCTTTTGACCTCAGAAACTTTACCCATGTATATCTTGAATAATCATCGACAATAACAAGAATATACTTCTTCCCATTTATGCTTTCAACTCTCATTGGGCCACATAAGTCCATGTGCAACATATGTAACTTTGCTTCCGAACTGGGTACGGTTTTAGGTTTATACGATGCCCTTTTGCTTTTTCCTTGTTCGCATGATGGACATAAGTGATCCTTGGTGTATTTGAACTTAGGAAGTCCGTTGACGATGTTGTCTTTGGCTAATTTGTTAATGGTGTCAAAATTGAGATGGGATAATCTTCTATGCCATAGCCAGGACTTTGTTCCGCATGCTCTTGTCATAAGACAAATTGGTGATGAAGAGGCCATTAGTTGATGTCGATAGCATATAGGTTGGTGCCACGATTTCCAGTTAAGAGATCATCGCCAACCAAATTTCTAACAAAGCACGTGTTTTTCCTAAATGCAACCTCTAAATCTGCATCACAAAACTGCCCAACTGAAAACAAGTTGTGTCCTAACCATTCGACGTAGTATACTCGAGTGATTAAGTAATTCCCAAATTGAAGATCTCCATAACCCAGAATAGCTGCTACATGATCATTTCTAAAGCGTACAGTTCCCATGAATTTCAAGACGAAATGGATCAGCAGCTTTAGATTCCCGGTCATGTGCCTGGAGTAACCCGAGTCGATGATCCAAAGGCATATTTTGATAACCTGCGAAGAACAGAAGATTTTGTATTTGGAAACCGTTTAACATTTAGTTCCATGGGTTTAGGGGTAACATCCGTATCAGACTCATAGAAAGTTTCTACTGGTTCAATTTGAACCACTGTCAATTTGCCATTCTCGAGTATGAACTTTCTACCCGTTGGTTTCCATACACAATACTTAAGATAGTTCCTTGGCATATGACTGCTAGTGGTAGACCTAAATTGTGCAATTAGTCGTCCTATATATCTAGATCTAGCACTAGTTCCTTTAGGAACAATCTTCTGTTCAGGTGTAACATTCAAAAAATTAGAAACATAATCATCACAAACATCATTAGATAAACATTTCTTGCACATTAAACAAACAGAGTCATTACATGCATTAGAAACAGTACTTTTGACATTACATTCAGATGATATATGTCTCTTATTACAAAGCGATAAATTCCTAGGGTGTTCTTCTACTTCTTCAACTTTATTTTGGCATCTACTCTTAGAGACAGGCGAGACTCTATTGTTCCTTGTATTGCTTCTAGGTTGTAGTCTGCTGCTCCTAGAGGTGCTTTCTAATCCTGTAGAAGGTAGGGCACACACATTAGGATTTATATTTTTGTCCTTAGAAGTTGTTTTATCATTTCTAGACTCTTTTGGATTATCTTTTACGCTCTTGTCTATTACCCTATATGTTTGAGATGTGGAGGCAGACGCAGTAGTGGGACTAATCCTATAAAGGCCATGTGCTATCACATTTGGTGTTTTGACAACCGCTTTTCCTTTATCAGCACAATTTGTATTTTCATTTTGCTTGGGCAAGGGTGCTGGAGTGACTGGTTTTGTCAAATCATTTATCACATCGAGTTTTGGAACTAATTTGTAAATCGACATTTTTGGTTTATCCGAAGTTGATGGTTTTTCAAACTTAGTATCCACACCCTTCCCTTTTTGACTATCTAGCTGAGACCTCAAAAGATCATTTTGCACTTTCATGTCCTTATAGGCATGCTCATCCGACAATTTGTCATACTTGCATTCCTCGGTTTTTCGATCAAGTTGTTTAAAATATGATACATTTTCTTTTTCAAGTTTAGTAAGTGCGTTTTCATGTTTTGAAACAATTGCAGAAGTCTCAGCTCGCAGTCTTTCATCGTCTTCAAGAGAATATGTTTGTAAAATGATGGACATAATATCGGTCGATATAGCTGCTTCGAAGAGAGAGACATTTAGGTTTTCCAAAACTTTGATGTTCTTAATATTTTCATTAGCTTCCTTCACCAGGGATTTGTGGTCCTTGACAAAATTGGCTGTTTCTTTCAAAAATGCTTGTTCAAAATGAATTACTCTCGCATGAATTGCATTCAGTAGAGTAGTAATTTTTGTTTCAAACACCTTTTTCATTTATGCATGAAAACTTGAATGCCAGTTGTTAATAGTTATTGTAGTTTTAGATGCAACAATGTTTTGAAGTGTTTCAATTCTCTTTTTAAGATCATCTAAATATCCTCTAGCAGCACTTGTGTTAAAAGGATTGTTTGAGGACATTTGTTTTAAGTTTGAAAGAGTTTTAGAAACAACTTTTTGTTTTGCAATAGGTGTCGTAACAACTGGTTTTTTGGAAAACTTTGGTGTTTGTTTTTGTTGAACAAAATTAACTCTAGAAAGTATGTTGAGTTTGTTATAATCAATTGGTTTTATCTCTGGGTTTTTTGTTTCATTTTAATTCGACTCTCTTCAGCAAGCTCAATTGTTTCGTCAGAATCCCGAATAGCGGGAGGATCATGTTTAGCATATATCACATTTCCATTGTACAACACATTTTGTTCTTTCTGAGCTTTCTTGAGAGTATAAAGGCTTTCACAACCGATAACCATTTTCTTTATTGTGTGCAAAAGCGGGTTTGGATTTTTAATTAACATATGAATAGTTTGAGTGGAATGACCCATTTTCACAAGCAAATCTTCCAACTTTTTGATTGTTTCTTGTTTCTCCATGATTTCATCAAGAAGATAATTTTCTCGTTTTGAAAAATCTGCTTTCGACTGTGTCTTTTCTTTTTCAAGATCAGAACAAGTTGATTTTTGTTTAGAAAGTTGGTTTTTTAAATTAGAAATTTCCGTGTTTAAGGATTTTATTTTCATGTGTGAATTAACATCAAGTGTGTCAAACTTGATTTGCATTTGTTTTTCTCTTAAAACGGAGTTTTGATAACCAATTTCTAATTCTGACTGTCGTTTTTGATGAAATTCAAAAGCCTTTTCGTTTTCTTTATACCTCTCAAGCTCAGCGGTCATTTTCTCATTCGCGGCCTTAACCTCGCGATTGACCTTTTTGACTTTCTCAATTTCAATACTACAATTATTCAATAATGATTCAAATAGAGCATGTGTTTCCTCATCATTCTCAGCATGTTGTGAAACTAAGCCTCCATTATGATTCATATCGGGAGTCGCAGGTATGTATCATAATTGGGTGCTGGAGTCGCAGGATGTATCATAATTGGGTGCTGGAGTCGCAGGATGCTGTTCCTCATGAGGAGTCATATAAAATATTTCATTATTGTGGCATGTATTGAATAATGGTACCTCAGATACTGCATTGGTGTCATAAACAGGAGGTGTGTCAGAATCCGTGTCATACTTAGCCTCCTGAAGATTTTCCATAAATATGCAGTTTGCATCGATGTCCTCGAGGTCTTCCATATCATCCATGAGAGCCATAAAGTCATTTTCTTCAGCATTCAACTCAAACCCTGCCACTTCCTTCTGTGCCAACAGCAATGCTTTCGGCAGATAAGTTGGATCTTTCTTTTTCGGCTTAGTGGGATAGTTTCTTGCCATATGACCTACACCCTGTTAGTTAAAATACTTTATCGGATTTCCCTGATTCATATTTCCAAAATTCCCAGCAACTGGAGCAGTAACATTCCCAATCAGATTACCCACTGTCTGATTCCCAACATTCTGACCCCTCTCATTTCTAACAACTCGACCCATCTGATTCCCTGCATACTGCCCTTGATTACCCATCTGAAATCTAGTAGCATATCCTTGCTGATTCCCAATAACTCCAACCATTTGTCCTCCTTGACCCATATTGAAACTCAGCTGTGCGATCTGCCTGTTGCGAGTATTCGATGAAATCCTTTGGTTGTTGTTGGTTGGTGTAGAATAGCGTCCTTGGAATGCCTGTGTTAAATAAGCAAATGCTTGTGTCAAAGCAGCAGTAGACTCATCATTGTCAGTGAACTCTGGTTCTTGGAATTGTGGATATTGTTGTTGTTGTGGGTAGAATTGTTGTTGTGGAATTACAGCAGTATGTTGTTGTGGAATGTATTGTTGTTGCATGTAGTTGTGAGTGGAAGATGATGATGGTTGATGTTGTGTATTCACTGGTAAAGGTGTTGGTGTTTGAGCAATGAATGCAAGAGGATCATGATTCTTTGCCAATCTTTCTTTCCTTACTTCATTAGCCTCAGCTTGATTTTGCTTAAGAAAATCATAGAGCTGATCATAATTCACTTGATGTAGATCTTTGGTTTGGTTGACAATAGTGACATATCGTCCCCATTCTTCTTGAAGATTGTTGATGAACTTGATGTTGCTCATGATTTGTCTTGGTGCCAGCTTGTTTCTGATTAGCTCATTCATTAAAGTGCAGAAACTTGCATAGTATGATTCAATGGATTCTCCTAGAGTGGATGTAAACTTCTCCCATTCAGTTAGTAGTTTGTTTTCAACATCTTGTTGCCCAATTTCTGTGCCATGACAAAGCCTTCTAACTCATTCCCACATGTCATAGGCAGTTTCACAACTGTCGACAGCAGCAAAGATCTCTCGTGGTAATCCTAGTTGGATTAAGTGCATTGCCATATTGTTGATGCAAATAATGTTCTAAAAACATTATTTATATCTTTCGATTACTTCACGTTTTGAGGATGACAAAATGTGAAATCACGATACGTTAAAATCAACGTAAACAAGTCTTTAATCGGAAGATCCCGTTTCTATGCAAATCACTCTTGAACAAAGTTACAACTTGAACTAGTGATCAAAGAAGTGAATTTTTGGTTTGAGAATTCACATTTTAAATGGGACAAAACATTTTTTCAAAAATACACATGACAAATTATTTTTGAAATATTAAGAAATGTTTTAATGGAAAAATAAGTTTGAAAATCACAAGAGCTATTTTCCCCCCCAAAATCAGCTCCAACCTTCCCCAAATAAGTTTTCACCAGAAAAGACAAAATTTGGAGCGTCCTAGTCTATGACGGCTCCACGTTTCCGTTAAATTTAATGGAGCCGTGGGGTATTTAACGGAGCCGTCCGTACAAAATTTTCTGTAACGGTCAGATTTTCTTTGCCTATAAATACCCACCCCTTTCACAGTTTTTGGGCATCCTTTCACACACAAAAATTTCTGAGTTGAATACTCTCTTCACACTTTCTTTCTTAGATCATTTAGGTTAGTTTTTCTTTTGTTCAAGAGTGATCCAATCATCCTTCAAGTGATCCTCTTCATTCCTCTTCACTTGCAAGAGAAGAACACAAGTATCCAAGTTGATACAAGGTGTTATCATTCCTCTTCATTATCAAGAGAAGAACACAAGTGTCCAAGTTGATACAAGGTGTTATCATTCCTCTTCATTAGCAAGAGAAGAACTCAAGGTATTCAAGAAGAAAAAAGAGTTGTAGTTTTTAGGTTTTGTAACACTTGTTACATCCTTGTTGTATCTTAGCATACATCAAGATTATCTTTCTTTTGTGAGAGTGTGAGTGAAGATCATTGTGATCTTAAGAGATAGTGAAGATCTCTTAAAGCCATCGGGCTTGTGTGTGAGTGATCAAAGGATCTAGAGTAGTTAGATTAAGTAGAGTGAAGTGAGAGTTGATCTTTGTGATCGTGTCGAGATCTTGGTGATCTCTTGAAGCCACTGAGCTTGAGTGTTTGGTCACGTGGACCTTGGTAGATTGGTGCTAGCTAAGATTAGCACTCGACATTTAGCTTAGTGTCGGTAATAGGATAAGCGACGTGTACGGTTTTCTCCGCCTGAAGGGAGGTTGTTGACATAGTGCTTGAAACTCTCGAGTGTGGTACTCGGGGAGTGGAGTAGGGCGAAGAAGAGCTTCGTAGCTGAACCACTATAAATCCTTTGTCTCGGTTTGATCTTTCCAACTCTACTATTTACTTTCATTAGTTTATATTAATTAGTTTAGTGTGTAGTTCATATTGGTGTTGATTGGTTACACATAGAGTTCGAATCAAAGTTTCCAATAGCCAACTTTTGAAACAAGATTTTTAAAAGAATTTTAAACAGGTAAACTAGTCAACCCCCTTCTAGTTTCCCACAATTGGTATCAGAAGCCACGTCAGTCAAGATTTTAAAGTATATTGTATTTTAAAACTTGAATCGATCAATGGATTCCGACAAATATCTTGAAGGGCAATCTATGCAAAGACCACCACTTTTCGAAACCGATTGTTTTATTTATTGGAAAACAAGATTCAAAACGTATGTGAAATCAAAAGACATTGATCTTTGGCATGTTATTACCGAGGGTGACTTTTAACCTATTCAAATGAATCCGAAAACTAAAAAGGATGAAATAGTTTCTCATGATAAACAAAGTGATGAACTTAAAAGGAAATTAGCCAAAAATAATGAGGCTAAAATGATGATTTATAATGCTTTGCCTAAAAAGGAATTTGAAAGAATTTTCATGTGTAATACGGCAAAAGATATTTGGAAAACTTTGTTAGTCACTCACCAAGGTAATAACCAAGTCAAAGAGAACAAGGTAGATCTTCTTGTTCAACAATATGGACAATTTTCCATTACGGAAGATGAATCTATAGATAATGCTTTTGCTAGATTCAATACTATTATTACTAGTCTTAAAGCTCTTGATGAAGGTTACTCTAGCAAGAATTATGTTAGGAAGTTCCTTAGGGCTCTACATCCTAAATGGAGAGTAAAGGTTACCGCCATTGAAGAGTCAAAGGACTTGGCGATGTTGTCACTCGATGAACTTATAGGAAACTTGAAAGTTCACGAGATGATAATTAAGAAAGACTCCGATATAGTCAAAGGTAAAATCGAGAGAGTTAGATCTCTAGCACTGAAAGCCAAGAAGGAGTCTAGTGATGAGGAATGTTTGAGTTCCGATAGTGAAGATGAGGAATATGCATTAGCGGTTAGGGACTTTAAAAAGTTCTTTAGGAGAAGAGGTAGGTTCGTTAGGCAACCTCGTGAGGAGAAGAAGACATCACAAAAGAACCATGCTGAAAAGAAAGGGACAAGTGATAGGAAATGCTTTAGATGCGGAGATCCTAATCACCTCATAGGAGAGTGTCCCAAGCCACCGAAAGTCAACAACCAACGAGCTCTCATAGGAGGCTCCTGGAGTGATAGCGATGATGATGAAGAAAAGAAGCCCAAGGACGAAACATGTCTAATGGCTCATGCTTCTAATGAGGTACGTTACGACTACCCTAATTTCATAGATGACAACTCGTCAATAGATGATAACATACTACATGACGAACATAATAATCTATGCAAAATTATTTCAAAAATGTTAAGTAGAAACAAATCACTAAAGTTAAAATTGCATGAACTCGAAGTGAAAATTTTAGAACTAAAGGATCAAGTCAAAGGACTTGAAAGAAACAAAGAAATAGACGTGGGATGTGAGTCATGCATAAGTCTTCGATTAGAAAATGAAAAACTTAAGGAAAATGCAATTAGGATAACTAGGTTCAAAAAGAATACAGAAAATGTTTCGACAGATAAAACAAATCGTGTAAAATCTGTCAAACCTACTGATTCTGTCAAATCCCAAGACGGCACCACTAAAGGTACCAACGGTACCATTACAATTAATGGAACCGTGGTATCGTCTGGTGCTGGGGACAGAACTGAGTCGAATCTCAAAAACAAATCAAGTCCTAAACCAAATCACATAGTTGTTAATGGCATAAAGGTCTCAATTGCTAGTATAGAGGAAGTTAAAAGATTTTACAAACCCATGTCAAAACCCAAACCTGGATTTGTAAAACCTAACACAAGGCCTAAGACTCCTCCACCTAGAAAAACAAACACTCCCAAACCTCGGTCAAGAACTCCTCTACCGAGACGTAACTCTAGAAGACAAAGTTTTCCAAGTAAATATCCCGTAACTTGGAATGACTGTCAACTACAAAGTTACTTGCCATGGGAAATTTGTCCTCCATTTCAACATCCTAACCACATGCAAGAAATGCATGGGATGTTTAATGCTAACCACTTTGGACCCATGAGATATTGGGGACCAAATGTTTGAATGTTTGTCTTATGCAATAGATATGCTTGGGAATTGACTTGGAGCCTGACGAATGGGTCAAGGATAGTGGATGCACTAACCACATGATGGGCAACCGAAGTTTATTCTCATCATACAAAGCATACAACGGAGGTAATGTCACTTTCGGTAGCAAACTTAAGGGCAACATTATAGGCAAAGGTACGATTACTCAAGACTCTCTTATTATTAGAAATGTTGAGCACGTAGATAACTTAGGTTTTAACTTACTTAGCATTAGTCAAATGGTAGATAATAAGTGTAGAGTCATATTCTCTGAAGAGGGTAGTGAGATTATTAAGAATGGGAAAACCATAGGCAAAGGAGTTAGGAAAAACGGCTTATTTGTCATGAAGATAGGAAATAAGCTTGAAGATAAGATTTGTCTAGCAACTATAGATGATCATACCACCCTGTGGCATAGGAGACTAGGTCATGCAAATATGCGTCTTATACAATCATTGGCATCTAAGGAACTAGTTAGAAACCTACCTAAGATTAAGTTCGACACACACTTTTGTGACGCTTGTAAAGTTGGAAAACAAGCTCATTCTAGTCACAAAGCTAAGAATATGGTCTCGACCTCTAGATGCCTAGAACTACTTCACATGGACTTATTCGGTCCATCCGCCGTACGGAGCTACGGAGGAAATCTCTACACCTTAGTAATAGTTGATGACTACTCTAGGTATACTTGGACTAGATTTCTTAAGAATAAGACACAAGCCTTTGAGGAATTTGAAATCTTTAGTAAGAAAGTCCAAAATCAACTAGGATGTACAATAGTTTCTATTAGGACGGATCATGGTCGGGAATTTGATAATGAAGTGCAACTTGGAGTATATTGTGATGCTAATGGTATTAATCACAATTTCTCGGCTCCACGCACTCCTCGATCAAATGGGGTAGTTGAGCGGAAAAATCGTACTCTACAAGAAATGAGTAGAACGATGTTGAATGAACAATCAATTCCGCAAAAGTTTTGGTGTAATGCGGTGGACACCTCAACTTACATTCTAAATAGGATTCTAATTAGACCTATCCTAGGAAAAACCCCATATGAAATCATGAAAGGAAGAAAACCTTCTCTTGATTACTTTAGAGTGTTTGGAAGCAAATGCTTCATACTAAACACTAAAGATTACCTCACCAAGTTTGACCCAAAGTCTTACGAAGGTGTATTCCTAGGTTACTCCCAAAATAGTAAAGCCTACGTTATCCTTAATAGAGAAACCTCGAAAGTCGAAGAATCACTCAACGTGACAATCGATGAAAGTCCTCTACAATCTAAGACATCACCATTGGTTGATGATGACTTAGATGAGGATGAAGCCATTAAGGCTAATGGCAAGAAAACCCTAGAAGATGACATTGAGGATGAAATAGTTGAAGTTGACGAAATTGTCAACATTAAGGAATCCAAAAACCATCCTATTGAAAATGTCATAGGTAACCTAAACCAAAGAACCCTTAGGTCATACGAACAAAACAAAAGTAACTTCTTTTGTTTCATATCAACCGTAGAACCTAAGAATGTAGGTGAAGCAATTAAGGATGAAAGTTGGATAGTTGCCATGCAGGAGGAACTAAATCAATTCACCGCAAACCAAGTTTGGGATTTAGTACCTCTTCCTAGAAATCAAACAATCATAGGAACTAAATGGGTGTTTAGAAACAAACTCGACGAAAATGGCGTCGTAGTTAGGAATAAGGGAAGGTTGGTAGCACAAGGCTACAACCAACAGGAGGGAATAGATTATGATGAAACCTATGCACCCGTAGCTAGATTAGAATCAATTAGAATACTCCTTGCCTATGCATGTGCCTTAGACTTTAAGCTATACCAAATGGACGTGAAGAGTGCGTTCCTTAATGGTTATATCAACGAGGAGGTGTATGTTGCGCAACCTCCGGGATTCGTTGATTTCGAATGTCCGAATCATGTTTATAAACTCAAGAAAGCACTCTATGGTCTTAAACAAGCTCCTAAAGCTTGGTATGATAGACTAAAAACCATCTTGATTGAACATGAATATACCATGGGAAAGGTTGATAACACACTCTTCACAAAGAAAAGAAATTCACATCTCATCATTGTTCAAATATATGTCGACGACATTATATTCGGATCAACTTGTCAAGAGATGTGCGATGATTTCTCAAAAATCATGCACGACGAGTTTGAGATGAGCATGATGGGTGAATTAAATTTCTTCCTTGGTTTACAAATTAAACAAATGGAAGATGGCATCTTCTTTAATCAAGCTAAGTATAGTAAAGAGATGCTTAAGAAGTTCAGTTTAGAAGAGTCTAAGCCCATGAAAACTCCCATATCCACGAAAATAAAACTCACGAAAGATGAAGAAGGTGAGTCCGTGGATAGCACTAAGTATAGAGGTATGATAGGAAGTTTACTATACCTCACGGCAAGTAGGCCCGACATCATGTTTAGTGTCTGCCTTTGTGCTCGCTTCCAAGAGGATCCCAAAACCTCTCACCTTGAAGCGGTTAAGCGTATCTTCCGATACATTAAAGGCACTATACACTTGGGATTATTTTATCCCAAGGGGACCGGTGTAGAAACTGTTGTCTATGCCAACTCTGATCATGCGGGAGATTATGTGGATCGAAAGAGTACGAGTGGCGTTTGTACCTTCATGGGTTGTTGCTTAACTTCTTGGTTCTCTAAGAAACAAACGGTTCTTGCTATCTCCACAACCGAAGCCGAGTACGTAAGCACCGGAAAGGCATGTCAACAAGCACTATGGATGAAACAAGCCCTTATAGACTATGACATTCATTTATATGACGTCCCCATTATGTGTGATAATAAAGGTGCTATTGACTTGAGCAAAAACCCCGTTCAACACTCTCGTACCAAACACATCGAAATTTGCCACCACTTCCTTCGTGATAATGTTCAGAAAGGAAACATTTCCATTGAGAAAGTTCCTTCCCAGGACAATATCACAGACATCCTAACAAAACCTCTCAAACGAGAATCCTTTAACTATCTCCATCTAGGTCTAGGAATGATGGAACATATTCCATAAGTCTCATGACTCTTGAACTCATCTCGTGAGTCTCGTGTAGTTTAGTTTAGGTGTCCCTAGTCAAAAGAATTTGTTAGGTACAAATTCTCTCCTCGTGTCAATATGTCTCACTAAAACAGTGAGACATATTTGTCAAAAATCAAAACGGGACAGAAAATAGTCCCAGCAGATCACGGCTCCACTAAATATGGCACGACACCGTTAAATTTAATGGTACCGTGGAACCGTGCATCTGGAACATCACTTATTTCAGTTCCCCTTTTCCCACATCACTTATTTCAACCATCCTCAACCTCTGCAACTGCTATTGTAAACTAACCTCACAACCCAAAACTTCACGAAACCTCTTCAAGATCATATTCAAGACATTGATTTTCCAGCTTACTGATCACCTCTAAGTTTTCAACATTAATTGTAAGTTATCTTACTTTAATTTTCTTAATTTTAAGTCTAGGGTTTGTTCATTGATGAAAAATGAATTGGGGATTTTTCAATTTTTCTTAATATACTTTCAAATTGAAGTCATCAACACTAATATTTTCAAAACCTTTGGTGTCAAAACATTAAAGTCACCAAACACCCCAATTCTAATAATTTCAAAATTTCACAAATTTAGGACCATGAAACACTTTTTGTGCATTGTTGATGCAAACTAAAAACACTTTCTCATGCATACATGATCTCACGAATATTGATTGAATTACATAATTAATATGTACTTTTCGACATATTTGTTTGAACAAAAGTAAAATTAGGAGAGTTAGGGTAATCTCATTATTTTCTTTTGAGTCGAGATTACCGCACCTTCACATAGTTTGCATATAGGCACACACTAGACATGTGCATAATGCAACTGTTCTTTACTCTAATTTTCCTTTAAAAATATCTTTTTATAGGAAACAAAAATGTCTCATGAATATGATTTTGATCATCTCCTAACCGATACCTACACACCCGAAATCTCACGTGAACCCACTACACCCGGTAACCACAATTCGTGCCTATGTCAATCTTGAAACCCGTCGGTTTCATGAAGGCCGTGTCGTTGATCCGTCCCTAATTTACCATCGGGACATCAACACTTCCTTTAGAGCTATAGGATTCGATTGTCTACTCCACATTAACGAGCACATTTGTCCTCGTTTTGTGTTGGAGTTCTTTCGACAAGTTGAACTCGTACGTAACGAGGATCAATCCTTGTCACTTTGGTTTTGGGTCCAAAACTTCAAATTCGTCCTAACTCTTGAGCAATTTGCTCAGATCCTTCGAATACCCAATCATGGGCAATGTGTCTATACTGAAGATTGGTGTCTTGAGTCACTCTTCAACTATCGTGAAGAGAATAGTCCATATTGTTCCTACATACCCTCTCCCACCGAACTAACCAAAATCATCCGTACTCATAAGTACTCCTCTTATCCTAATCCAACGAAAATTCGTTTGGAAGAGGTGCGTCATGAACTACTTTCTTGGGCAGTCATCCTACGAGAAAATGTTCTAAGTCTCACAGGAAATCGTGAGCAACTCCCGGCGTGTTGTGCTCATATGATTTACTGTCTCCTAACCCAACAACCATACAACCTCGCTTACTTCTTCGCTAAGCGAATTGTCCATCTCAAGGGTAACAAGATTAAATTGATACCCTATGGGATGTTCCTAACCCGTCTCTATCACCATTTCATGAACCTACACCCTTACCTTAACGGTCCTCAATACTCCATCGTCAAACCCATCATGCAACCCATAAACGGGTCACATGTCTCATCAATTCTCATTTCTGAATCCTCCACCCATTATGCACCCTTTGATGATCCAAATCATGAAAACGAGACTCATGCTCAAGACAAGAGTATGCCAAGAATGGGGGAATGCTCAAGTCATAAGTGTTGAAGAAATCTATGTTTCTTATTAGGATTTATCTATGAATGAATGCTAATTGATTTATTGCATGCTTAACTATCTCCTTGTTTAATCAATCTATGTGATGTTTGGATGATAACTAATTTTGTCCCTTATAATTGCATGCTTATGATCAACCTAGGAAACTACATGATAGTCTTTATATGCTAGTTGTAGCTTAAATGGGATATTTTAGGTAAATAAATACCTAGTGAGTTGAGGCACTATCATTTCCAGGAATTAGTTCCCCTAGAAAACATCCCCCTAGCTGCCCATAACTAGCCTGCACAAAAATCTTCTTGCAAACAGTGTCACGGTACCATTAAATATGGACGGTACCGTTAAATTTAATGGTACCGTGGGTCATTTAAAGGAACCGTACCCCTGTTTGACGGATTTTTACTGTTCCTACCAAAACCTACACCCTAACCTCAAACCGCAATTTTGCAAACCTAACACCCTAGGATTTCCTTCCTACACCATAGGACATCACTATCACCTTTAATTCAAATTTCACCCATCCTCCCTATATAAAGCCTCACCTTGCAAGAATATTTTGCACCTCACCTTGCAAGAATATCTTGCACTTCACCTTCAACCTCTCATCACAAACAACCATGGCTTCCAACCAAGGATCCACCTCTCACATTTCCAAGAAACCTAGAATCACCGTAAAACCACCTTCCAAACCACTCTTTGTAGATCTTACAAAAGATGATGAAGCAATGACACCACCTTCCCAAGCCACTCCATACTCACCATCACCACCTTATGCACCCTCTAAAACATCCTCTACCTACACAACATCTTCATCATCCTTCTACACTACATCATCAATGGAGTACACACCATCCCCCTTAACTCCATTGGACAATGCCATGCCAATTTCACCTCCAACAAACCAACCACAATCCCCATCTCCTATCATGGCACAACCCAATCAACCACATCCCTTTGATTTACATAGTGCTAATTGCCTATGTTGTCTCCACAACCGTAACCTCATCTACTTCTGATGCGTGGTTTTGCAACCTTACAACAGGTTTTACCTCTCGAGGGATCTCAAGAGGCTTACAACCCCACCAGGCAGTGTACCTGACCGATGTAGTATAGTGTAGTGGTAAGTACGGGGGATTGATCGTTCTCCACAGGGAATAGTGTTCGTTAGGTATGAAAAACTACTTTAATTAGGTCTAAGGGTGAGGGAAGATTCTTTTTGTGTTTTTATATTTTTATGAAAGCAAGTAAAATCTCGGGTTTGAAGGAGTGGGCGGAATTAGTTGCTAGTCAACTAACCCAAATTACTACGAATGCAAATAAAATAAAATAACAGAAAATGAAAATGTTGTGAAACTTATGTGGAGAGAAATATGTTTACTTAGATTTCCTTACTCCCTAACTATCTTTTACCGGTTGATTAGTGTGTATTAATTGCGTGGATGACGGGTGTATTCCTTAATACCAATCGTGGGGTGGCGTACGTACTTCCCCAACTCTACAAGCTCCTACTTCACTCCTATGTCGAGCCGGCTAGGAAGCTCCTAACATGGGATCACTAGAATTCGCTCATGCATTAAATACAACCATAAAAACCTTAGTACGCATTGGTTCATGTTTCTTAAGACGTTCAAGCAAGTTACCGAATAGGAAGTTAGCCAGTTTTCTTAAGCCTAACATCGATGAACAATCATCCAATACAACTAATAACACACTAATAACCAATAATCAATAGTTAGGTTTCATTAGATCTAAGCAAACACAAGATAAATCTAGCCTAGCATGTTAATCAAAAGACAAGAACAAGTTATAATCAAACAACACATAGACATATTGATTGATTAATTAAATACTTATCTTCAATTAAACATGGGAGATCCAAGGGTATGAAAACCCTTAAAAATGGCAGAAATTCGTCTTAGGGTTTCTCCTCCAAAGTTACACACAATAAGTTCCACACTAATGACAAAAAATTGCAAAACTATATATAGAGTTTAAGGGCTGACGGCGTCACGTTGTAGATCCTGACGCCGTCACCTCGCCGCTTTTAGGGTTCCCGGATGGCCTTCCTGACGCCGTCCCTCTTTAGACCTCCAAAATCCGCTCTGGCTTATCAAAGCTTGACGCCGTCAGAAATGAGCTTGACGCCGTCCCTCTTTAGCTTAAACCGTGACGACCTTGATCACTTCAAAGGGTGACGCCGTCAGATTTTACATGCAAAATTCTCTGGCTTATCATGAGTAATTTTCATATCCACCTTTTTTGCCAAGCCATGACGCCGTCAAGGGCAATCCCTGACGCCGTCAAAGGTACTTTTCAGCCGATTTTGAGACTTTGTCGTTTTCTTCACTTTTATGCTCCAAAAACGTCCAAAATGCTTCCTTTTCCAGATTTCTTCTCCAAAGTACCTAAAATGACAAAAGGAACAATTTAGGGCAATATTTGATCAAATAAATACGATTTAGGGCTTAAATGACCCCCTAAAAGCGGTACACTTTTCGCTTCATCAAATACCCTTACAATTGAGATTTGCTTGTCCTCAAGCAAATGCACTTTTATTCTAATCAAAATACAAGTTAGGGGTCATTTAATGCTAACATAAAAGTAATTACAACAAATATTCGTTCCACTTTAATCATAATAAGCACGGAGATTACAAACTAGCACATCACAAGTAGTGTTTAGATACTCACATCTCTCAGGTGTCATCAAAATAAATCTCATAAATGAAAACGGATAATATCTCTCACTACCTGTCATAGCAAATAGATTACCATAGGCTTGGGAAAGGATCGAAAACCTCCTCCACTAGGCGTAAGCACCTAAGATAAACTATCAAAGAGGGCTTTTAAATGGGTTATAATGTGAGGTGTAGGGATATGATAAACACGGTTTTGTTGGATAAGGGATATTTTACTGGTGGCGAGTTAAAGATCTTGATCAATTACATGTACTATACAATGTTGCTAAGCCAAGACTCGACTCAATCTTAAGCTAAAAACAAAATAACAAAACATAAAATAAACATAAAATGAAACGGGATGGTAGTCCGTATGTTTTTTTCTACTTTTCTTTTTTTTTTTTTTTTTTTTTTTTTTTTTTTTTTTTTTTTTCATACACTCTTGCCCTACCATCCAAAAATAATACATCATAGGGGCGTTGCATTCCCCTTACACTTGAACTTTTACATAACTTTACAAATAACTATTCTAATGACTCGAATTAAGATAATCGAAACACTTGGAGTACTTTAAAATATTAACCTACATATGGGGGGTAATAAATGATGTTCTTCCCCATTACTCCATTACACTAGTACTTTACCCATAAGTCCCAATCGTCCCAAAACAATATGTACAAGGATATGACTCAACTTAGCAACCATGTAATCAATTAGATAATTAACTTGGGTTTTAAACAAATGTTGTCACAATAGTGCACTAAAGATGAGTGCACACAAGGTAGGCTAAGGCGATTTGGGTGTACATTTAAGTGGGGTGTAACAAATTCTTCCTTTAAGTAAAATGCTTAAAGGTCGAAACGAAAAGATAGGCTCTGAGGGGTGTACTAGGGGTATCGTGTACTAAAAATGAGTACAACGCAAAGGGTATGGGAGAATTACTTGACCAATGTAGCCAAAGTAATTATAACAAAAACACAGGTGTAAAACAATGGGTTAATCCTAATGCCTCTTATCATGTAGTAAATCTAACTACACGAATGTAGTCTCACTTGTGGCCTCGGAATGGTCCTAACGCAAGTTCTAGAATCTAAGTGCTACCGGTACACACATCATAGCATAAATGCTTTTCCTACCAATTCTAGGGGCGAACCTCACATATTTGGGGGTGAAAATTTTTTTAGTGGTACGGTTTTTTGTGCTAGTCATATAACTCCTATCCGTGAGACGCTCATTAAGATCAAAGTTTCACTCCTATATGTTGTAAAAAATTTTAAATTTGGTGCTAAAATTGCCCTAACCAATATTTCTCTTGGCTTTATTACACATTCACTATTAAACAAAACAAAAATCAAGCGAAGTTGTAGTTTCTAAGGCATCCTAATTTACCCTCCATACACTTAATCCGAACATTGTCCCCAATGTTCTAGACAAAAGATGTAAAAGTAAAAATAAATGAGAATGGAAGAAACTAATACTCCCCTGATTCGCTCGGTATGGATGATGTGATAATATGGTTAAATCCCCCTCCAAGAGAATGAACATGATAAGCTTCACTGCAGAAATATAATCATCCTCTTGATGTGTTGCACGTACATCTTCTTATCCAATAATACCTGTAACCAACAAACACAAAAACCAAAGCATCAAACCGAACAAAGAAAAACCACAACTAGATGTATTTCCAGACTTAGAAATAAAAACAAAACAAAGCAATAAAAGGATAGGATACTTGCGGGATGACTTACAAATAGGGATTCATAAAACATGTCCACAAGTATTGACACATAAACAAGATAGAATACATGCTAATCATGAATTGTGAATTTTCCATGTTCGAATTTTGTTCTTTTTAACAAAATATAAACTTTCCTACACTTATCTTTTTTTTGTAAAATACCTTTATATGCAATTAAGACGAGGTTAAAAACAAAATAAAGCATTTTCACAAATTATTCGAAACATGAAAATTTAACAATTATGATTAAGCATATATGACACAAACAAACAAATAAAATAAAAACATCAAACAATTAAAAACATGGGTTGCCTCCCAAGAAGCGCTTGTTTTTGTTCGAGTCACGAGCCTGACTCTACCCTTATTTAATGGAAATAGGGGAGGTTTTCCCTACACTTTGGATTAAGTGTGGGTGAAAGTAGCGATACACACCCTTAGGGTGGAAATATGCCACGTGAGGTGAAGGGGGTGAGTGAATGGCTTCCTTCATCCTAAAACTACCCGGATAATATTGGTTGATGGGTGGGTCGGTTCCTGTTTTGTCTCCTAGAAATATATCTAAGGATGGAAAGGTGTGTAAAGATTGAGGTTCCGGCTCATCAACACTAGGAAATTCCCTAGAACTAAGGGTAAGGTTATCATTACAAGTATTCAAACCTATATCCTCTAATGGTGCTTGTTCCAAGGGTTCTACCTCCATCGGAATTCCTAAAGTTTCTTCTACATCTTCCGGGTAAGTCACGGGCGGTGTGTGTGCCTCAAGTGATGGTAGGACTTGTGGGGTACTTTGTGGGCTTGGATTATCCACCTCATCCTCCATTTTATCTAGATTACCTATGTGTTTGTTTTGTACTATGATGTTACATGACACCCACTTAGGTATCCCAAAATAGTCATCCCCAGACAAACTTGTTTCATGATCCTTGGAATTTGTGGTCAATTGACTTGTACTAACGTTTGTTGTGTTGTCTACTCTATAATAATATTGGGCACAATCTTCTATGGTATCCCATGCTTCTTCAGCATTTAATTCCCTAAAGTCCCTATTGGCAAAATCGTTAATGCACATTTGGTCATATCGGTTGACACGATCGAAAAAGATTTGGGTTAGGGATGCTAAATCGAAGCTATGATGAGGGACTATTCGGAGTAAGTTTTTAAAACGAGTCCATGCATCATATATGGGTTCATCTCGATATTGGTTGAACATCAAGATGTCATTAGGGGCAAATGGATTTCGTGGTCGGTAGTATGGTGGGTTCGCGTACTCCATATTGGTGAACGGAAGAGTCAATGGAAAGGTTTTTACGAACAAAGACACAAAGAAAAGATAGACTACTAGAAAGCTAATAAAAAGAAAATAAAAATCTCACTAGATAGGAATCTAATGAGTAGACCAAATAAAAATAAATTTCAACCTAAGCAATAACTACTCCCCGGCAGCGGCGCCAAAAACTTGATGCATGATTTTGCAACCTTACAACAGGTTTTACCTCTCGAGGGATCTCAAGAGGCTTACAACCCCACCAGGCAGTGTACCTGACCGATGTAGTATAGTGTAGTGGTAAGTACGGGGGATTGATCGTTCTCCACAGGGAATAGTGTTCGTTAGGTATGAAAAACTACTTTAATTAGGTCTAAGGGTGAGGGAAGATTCTTTTTGTGTTTTTATATTTTTATGAAAGCAAGTAAAATCTCGGGTTTGAAGGAGTGGGCGGAATTAGTTGCTAGTCAACTAACCCAAATTACTACGAATGCAAATAAAATAAAATAACAGAAAATGAAAATGTTGTGAAACTTATGTGGAGAGAAATGTGTTTACTTAGATTTCCTTACTCCCTAACTATCTTTTACCGGTTGATTAGTGTGTATTAATTGCGTGGATGACGGTGTATTCCTTAATACCAATCGTGGGGTGGCGTACGTACTTCCCCAACTCTACAAGCTCCTACTTCACTCTTATGTCGAGCCGGCTAGGAAGCTCCTAACATGGGATCACTAGAATTCGCTCATGCATTAAATACAACCATAAAAACCTTAGTACGCATTGGTTCATGTTTCTTAAGACGTTCAAGCAAGTTACCGAATAGGAAGTTAGCCAGTTTTCTTAAGCCTAACATCGATGAACAATCATCCAATACAACTAATAACACACTAATAACCAATAATCAATAGTTAGGTTTCATTAGATCTAAGCAAACACAAGATAAATCTAGCCTAGCATGTTAATCAAAAGACAAGAACAAGTTATAATCAAACAACACATAGACATATTGATTGATTAATTAAATACTTATCTTCAATTAAACATGGGAGATCCAAGGGTATGAAAACCCTTAAAAATGGCAGAAATTCGTCTTAGGGTTTCTCCTCCAAAGTTACACACAATAAGTTCCACACTAATGACAAAAAATTGCAAAACTATATATAGAGTTTAAGGGCTGACGGCGTCACGTTGTAGATCCTGACGCCGTCACCTCGCCGCTTTTAGGGTTCCCGGATGGCCTTCCTGACGCCGTCCCTCTTTAGACCTCCAAAATCCGCTCTGGCTTATCAAAGCTTGACGCCGTCAGAAATGAGCTTGACGCCGTCCCTCTTTAGCTTAAACCGTGACGACCTTGATCACTTCAAAGGGTGACGCCGTCAGATTTTTCATCCAAAATTCTCTGGCTTATCATGACTAATTTTCATATCCACCTTTTTTGCCAAGCCATGACGCCGTCAAGGGCAATCCCTGACGCCGTCAAAGGTACTTTTCAGCCGATTTTGAGACTTTGTCGTTTTCTTCACTTTTATGCTCCAAAAACATCCAAAATGCTTCCTTTTCCAGATTTCTTCTCCAAAGTACCTAAAATGACAAAAGGAACGATTTAGGGCAATATTTGATCAAATAAATACGATTTAGGGCTTAAATGACCCCCTAAAAGCGGTACACTTTTCGCTTCATCAACTTCTTAAGAGACGAGATTCATTTCATGTTCTTCTTTATAGAACATCTCTTGACACCACCACCACCCCAAATGGGGCCCCAATCTTCACCACCTCCTAACCCACAATAGGTCTTTAGTAGCCCTCTTGGAAATGAAACATGCCTCTAGTCATTAGGGATTTATGCTTATCATTGTCTCTTTTATGTTTCCATGAAGTCATATCCATGTATGACATTTATTTTCTTTTAATGAATGAATGGGCTCTTATGAGGGTTGTTTCCTATCATTTTTAGCTATTAGCTATTCTTCTTCTAGTGTGGTTGGATATTCGTCATAATGTGCTACTTGTTACATATTATATATGTATCTCCTAACTTTGTTTTGTAGCAAGAACCATTGCTCGATTCTTTTGTGTTCTCCAAATGAGGGGGAGTACACATCAAGGGGGAGCCTTCGTAACCTTTTTGATTAGACAAAAAGGGGGAGAAATGGGAGTAGACTCATTAAAAACTTGTTAACACTAATTTTAACCTAACATGAGTTTATATTTTGTCATCATCAAAAAGGGAGAGATTGTTGATGCAAATAATGTTCTAAAAACGTTATTTATATCTTTCGATTACTTCACGTTTTGAGGATGACAAAATGTGAAATCACGATACGTTAAAATCAACGTAAACAAGTCTTTAATCGGAAGATCCCGTTTCTACGCAAATCACTCTTGAACAAAGTTACAACTTGAACTAGTGATCAAAGAAGTGAATTTTTGGTTTGAGAATTCACATTTTAAAAGGGACAAAACATTTTTTCAAAAATACACATGACAAATTATTTTTGAAATATTAAGAAATGTTTTAATGGAAAAATAAGTTTGAAAATCACAAGAGCTATTTTCCCCCCAAAATCAGCTCCAACCTTCCCCAAATAAGTTTTCACCAGAAAAGACAAAATTTGGAGCGTCCTAGTCTACGACGGCTCCACGGTTCCGTTAAATTTAATGGAACCGCGGGGTATTTAACGGAGCCGTCCGTACAAAATTTTCTGTAACGGTCAGAGTTTCTTTGCCTATAAATACCCACCCCTTTCACAGTTTTTAGGCATCCTTTCACACATAAAACTTTCTGAGTTGAATACTCTCTTCACACTTTCTTTCTTAGATCATTTAGGTTAGTTTTTCTTTTGTTCAAGAGTGATCCAATCATCCTTCAAGTGATCCTCTTCATTCCTCTTCACTTGCAAGAGAAGAACACAAGTATCCAAGTTGATACAAGGTGTTATCATTCCTCTTCATTATCAAGAGAAGAACACAAGTATCCAAGTTGATACAAGGTGTTATCATTCCTCTTCATTAGCAAGAGAAGAACTCAAGGTATTCAAGAAGATACAAGAGTTGTAGTTTTTAGGTTTTGTAACACTTGTTACATCCTTGTTGTATCTTAGCATACATCAAGATTATCCTTCTTTTGTAAGAGTGTGAGTGAAGATCATTTTGATCTTAAGAGATAGTGAAGATCTCTTAAAGCCATCGGGCTTGTGTGTGAGTGATCAAAGGATCTAGAGTAGTTAGATTAAGTAGAGTGAAGTGAGAGTTGATCTTTGTGATCGTGTCGAGATCTTGGTGATCTCTTGAAGCCACTGGGCTTGAGTGTTTGGTCACGTAGACCTTGGTAGATTGGTGCTAGCTAAGATTAGCACTCGACATTTAGCTTAGTGTCGGTAATAGGATAAGCGACGTGTACGGTTTTCTCCGCCTGAAGGGAGGTTGTTGACATAGTGCTTGAAACTCTCGAGTGTGGTACTCGGGGAGTGGATTAGGGCGAAGAAAAGCTTCATAGCCCAACCCCTATAAATCCTTTTCTCGGTTTGATCTTTCCAACTCTAATCTTTACTTTCATTAGTTTATATTAGTTAGTTTAGTGTGTAGTTCATATTGGTGTTGATTGGTTACACATAGAGTTCGAATCAAAGTTTCTAATAGCCAACTTTTAAAACAAGATTTTTAAAAGAATTTTAAACAGGTAAACTATTCAACCACCCTTCTAGTTTCCCACACATATCATCAGCTGCAATTTGCTTCCTGTCTTCTTCTATGTATTCTGCTTCTGATTGTTCATGAAAGAATGGTGGAATAGGAGGTGTTCCATTTGGTTCTCCAGGGTCTTGAATTTGTCGAGGCTTGAAGGGTCCATTCTTAATAGATTGGAGCAGGAGTTTTCGATCGGGCTTGGTTTTGATGTAACGAAGCATACAGCTTGTCCATGGAAGATACCCACCTTTTTCGAGCATAGGAGGACGGTTTTCCGCACCGGCTGCATGAATGTCTTGCTGAGTTGCCATTGATGAAGGTATGTATGATAAAGTTGATCTTGGATTGGTGCAACGATATAGGAGTTGTGTTTGGTGAAAGTTAAATTCAGTTGTTGTAGTGAAATTTTGGTCTAAAAACTTAAAAATGTCGATAACTTGTTTTTGGAGTGGTTTTGGACCTCAAAGGTTGGGTTGAATGAACCTTGGATGATTCAATGTGTCCTCCTTGTTCTGACGGTCGTTTTGATAAGTTACGGACTGAAAACGGAGTTACGGTTCAACAGTTATGGCCGTTTGAAGTTTTGTCGTAAAAAATCAACTTTGAGGAGTCAATTCCGATGGATTTGGAGTAATTCCGATGGGTATTGTGCAATTCCGATGGGTTTGATCAATTCCGATGGATTTGGTTGAATTCCGATGAATACAGTTCACTTTGTCCAATTTCGATAAATCCTTGCAATTCCGATGAAAGTTGAAAGTTGCAATTCCGATGAAAAATTACAATTCCAATGAAAATGCAATTTCGATGAACTTTACAATTCCGATGAAATTTACAACTTCGATCTAATTTAGCAATTTCGATGAAATTATTCAATTTCGATGAAATTAGCAATTTCGATAAAATCTATCTAATTCGTACAAATTAGAAGATATTTCCTTAGTCGAAGTATTCCACACACTTATATAAGCAAGGGAATACTGAGTACTCTTTGGATCGTGAAGTAAACGAGTTCTTGATGAATTCCGATGACCAATTTCGATGAATCAATTCCGACAAACCCTTAAATACCAATTCAAACAAACCCTTAAAAACCAATTCCGACAAACCCTTAAAAATCAATTCCGACAAACCCTCAAAACTTCAATTCCGATGGATTAACTGCTTGTTTAGAGATCAACATTACGACTAAATAACAAACTTATAAACTGATTCAATCTACCAAAAACCTTTAAAAACACTTAAGTAACAATAAATTTTTGACCTTTAACGTTTATAACCAAATATGAGGAATTTCGATAAGAATCCAAAACTTTCTTGCACGATACGAAACAAGTTTTTGATGATTTTGATTCGATTTTTATGCCAAAACTCACTAATAAGAAATAGATCTATGTGAAAGACAACAACTTTGAACCTAAAATACATAAAAAAAAACAAAGCTTTTGGACAAAAAGCTAACGTTTTTATGGAGAGAAACGCAACTTTTTGCTAAACTTCGATAAAAAAATGAAACACAATCACTCCTAAATCGATGTTAGGCGATTGATACCACTTGTAGGACCTTTGATCTAACTCTATCACACAATATATAACTCGTAATAAGCACGTATGGATCGTATGTATGGTGAAAATAGATTAAGTATGTATGTCATGTATAGTACTAGAGAGAATAAGAGATGGAGAGAACTTTATTAATAAACACACACACTACACACTTAAACACACACACACACGTCCACCTTCAAATGAGGTAGAGAGTGGCTTATATAGTACAAAACAAACAACCCTTATGGGCTTTCCATGGGCTAGGCATGGACTATGGATTGGACAAGGGTTACATAACTTCTAACCTATTAGCTTAGTCCACGAGCCCATTGACTATTCTATTACACGTTACAAAGTTTTAAATATCTAAATGACCATCACTATCTATTAAAGCTAACAAGATATGATAAGAACACAATCTTGAAAAATTCCACTTCATCGCCAAATAAGTAATAAATAATCACCTTCGTAATCAATTCTTCAAATAAAAACGAGCCTTTGTAATCTGTTAAAATCCAAAAAACCAAACGGCAAACATCTTTTGTGTGTGTTTGAACCAATCTGTTTCAAATCGAAAATCAAAACAAAATCAAATAAACTTGACTTTCTGTCCTGTCCAAGAACTCCAATGTGTGCCTTGTCCAATATCTGGCAAACCAATTCCTTCACTGTCTGATATCAGATAGTACTAGCAGTACTAATAAATCTCCAAACAGTACTAACTTTTGTGAAAGCAGTACTAATAACGGGCAGTACTAATTCATCAAAAACAGTACTAATACACAAAGGCCATCAGTATTAACGAACATACCGAGCAGTATTAACCATGAAGTTGCCAAAATCATCACATAATCACCAGCTACTTGTGGGCTTTCAAATACCAACGAATCAAAACAACCAGCCCATATACACATAAAATCAGATGTCATAGGTTTGCATAACCCTTCTTATGACAGTACTAACCTTTGAAAATGATCCCTTGAAGCAGTATTAACAAACCTTGTGGCAGTACTAAGTCAACTTCTGGCAGTACAAATATTCCAATCGAGCAGTATTAATGAGAGATACAATTGCTAGACCGTTGCAACCAACAGTAGTACTAACGTTAAATAGAGTAGTACGAATGGTCTTCAAGCAGTATTAACCAACAACAGTAGCAATTTAAAATTATAAGTAGACTTACTGCATTTAAAACATACCCTTACTTCCAACCCTAGTACTACGTAATCAAGTGTAGTACGGTTACCTAATCTAACAGGGATCAATGATCCTTGAGGCTGAACAAAACACTAAACCCTAGGTGTCTACTTTATAGGACTCGCACCTAGGAGACACACACACACATTTCCTGTGTTTTACATCTTGACACACCTTAAACCTAATACCCTACATCTCTTTATATAGTAGAGAATTAGGTTTACAAAGGACTAATAAGTAAAATCTTCTTTATTAAGCAAGTCTCTTGTGTTTTGTATTCTCTTCATTCTTCACTTGTAGTTTTGTATTTATCAACTCAAATATAAAACCCAACAGTTTTCTACGACTTTTTTTTCAATTATATCATCATCTACCAAAGGTGATGTTTTAGGAAGAGGAGGACATTCGTCAACTGTTACATTTAACGATTCCTCGACAACCATGGTTTCTTTATTTAGTACAATATAGGCTTTGCTATTAGGTGAATATCCTAAAAATACTCCTTCGTATGAGTTTGGGTCAAATTTTAATAGATAGTCTTTAGTAATTAAAATAAAGCATTTACTTTGAGATACTTTAAAGTGTTGTAACGAAAGTTTTCTACCCCTATATAGTTCGTAAGGTGTTTTACCTATAAATGATCAAATCAAGATTCTATTAAGAATATAAGTTGAAGCATCGACATCATTACACCAAAACTTTTGAGGGATAGATTGTTCATTAAGCATGGTTCGACTCAATTCTTGCAAAGTCCTATTTTTCCTTTCAACAATCCCATTTGATTGTGGAGTGCGAGGAGCCGAGAAATTATGAGTAATGCCATTGGTGTCACAAAAAGCTCCAAATTTCACTTCATTATCAAATTCCTGACCATGATCCGTACGAATTGACACAATGGGACAACCTTGTTGAATTTGAATTTTCTTGCTTAAAATTTCAAATTGTTTGAAAGCATCATTTTTATTTCATAAAACTTTAGTCCATGTATATCTTGAGTAGTCATCGACTATAACCAAGGTATAAAGTTTCCTCCATTAATTTGGATAGCCGATTGACCAAGCAAGTCCGTATACAAAAGTTCTAGACACTTAGTAGTTGAAACCATGTTTTTAGCTTTATAACTAGCATGGACTTGTTTTCTAATTTTACATGCATCACAAAAATTTTGATCAAATGTTAGTTTAGGTAAGTTTCTAAATAAATTCTTTTGATGATAGCGATTGTATAAGTCACATATTGGCGTGACCCAATCTTCTATGCCAAAGCATCGAAGTATCATCTATACAAGTTAGGCAAAGTTTCTCTTTTGGTGAATTACTAATTTTGATAACGTAAAGACCATTTTCCATAATCTCTCGACCAATGGTAATGCCTTTCTTTAATAATTTCACTACCGTTTTCATCAAATACTACTTTACACTTCTTTTCCAATATTTCACTACCACTTACACTTTTTTCGGTACAAAGCTAGATACCGAATTTCAGTTCGAGGTAGAACCAACATAAGATCTAACCGATCTAAACTCTGCAAAGGTGTATGAGGTGGTGTACAATGTATATGTAAGTGAATGATGTACAAAGAGCAACAATATGTTCTAAGTATGTAAATAGAAGCTAGCTATAAAAGCTTGAGCCTTAGATGTCTTGGTTGCAAATGGTGATCTTTCTTACAACTAAAAGGTTAGTAGATGATCTCTAAAATGCTTATAGAAAGCTATGTAATGATCAAGGAACTGAGATAAAAATGATATGAGAAATATGGGAGAGATGTTTGTGAAATTCATGAGTTTAATTTGTGAAATGGGGCTGCTATTTATAGGCAGTTGAGTACCATGTCACACGGATCCTCGTATCCCTTGGGAAGGGGTCCGTCCTTCTTTAACGAAGGGATACGTGAAACTAACAAACTACCAGATTTGGAAAGATTTTTGGACAACCTATATTTGCAAAATCATATCAAATCCACAAAGTCAACTTTAGAAATCGGAAGATTATGAAGTGACATATCATAGATGTCAACTTGAGATGACATCATGCATAAGGTAATTTATAATTTTGACTTTCTTTTAAGCAAAAATTAACTTGTAAATAAAACTATGTATATGTATAGTTGATTTAAAAGTAAAAGGATAGTAAACATGTATAAGTTGGTAAGTTCTATAAACCAACAATGTAAAGTTATGTACTCGTAGAGATATCGCTACTGCTTGTTGTATTATATTTATGGATTGCAAGGGAGTTGGCCGTTATGGGAACGCCAACTAAGGTTTATTCTCTGAATGAGATATTACTGAGTTTAATTCATGTCTACCTACTAAAGCGTGAGTTTTTGTGTTAAAGTGTGAGTTAGTTGATGATTTGTGTCTTAATTATGGGATGGTTGGGAAGTGATTAACCACACTTGTTAGGACTTAATCTATTTGTTTTATTTATTTTATTTAAATCCAATTATTTCCCAATTGTTATCCTTACCCTTTTACCAAGTTGCTATATTCGTTTTTAGCTTTCGAGCATCCGAATATGGTAACGGCTAAGTGAGAATGTCAGAAGCATGAATAAGGTAGTGACCATCTGAGTTTTAGACTAATCGAGTAACGCGCCAGCAATCTAGAGTATATCTTGGTGACCATCCGTTATGAAAATAATGCGCCAGCGAACCGAGATACACACTAGTGACCATCCGTTGTTTGAGGAATCGAGGACTCGCACCAGCGAGCTACTAAGTTTGTGTAGGAGATGTTTAAACAAAGCTAGGTTTAACCCTTAAGCCTTATCATAACCCAATTTACCGCTTTAGATTTGTTACTCCTTAGCTTTAGTGGTGGAGATGTGTATCCTTGCCAAGCTTATGACAGAATATTCATCACGACTGAGCAATTAAGAGAATTACTTAAATGTTACCACATAGATTAGTTGAGTGATTTGAGTGATTTCATTTTCCTACTTCATGAGGTGTTTGGTTTTACAATTATGATTAAAATGAATGAGTGCTTAAAACTGTAAAAATAAATCCTAAGCTGTACTTAGGATACATTTTCATAAGTTTAAATCTAAGGTTTACTTGAGCACAAGTAATGTTCAAGTGGGGGGATATTTGATGATATCAAATAAGTATATTTTATTGGCATCATTTATCCTATGTTATTCGCTTGTTTTATGTTATTTTATATGAGAATCGATACTTAATCGCTTACTTTTGTAGTTCTCAGTTATATACAAGCATTTGGTGAAAGTTAGCTATTTTGGACTTAAATTGGAGCAAAATGGATCAAGTGGGAAAAGTTTACTAATCTGAAGGTAGATACGCCGTATCATTCTAGACAGATACGCCGTACATAAGGACTTAGAAGAATATGAAGATCATTGCCTGACTTTGAAGCATGCGCCGTATGAATTTATCTAATATGCCGTATATGAAACCTTGGTCAACGAGAAGATCTGACTTGTTTACTCCAGATACGCCGTATGACAATCCAGATATGCGGCGTATCAATCTCAAGACTTCACCAAGATAATCCAAGATACTAAAGAACATGTGCCCCATGAAGACTGAAGGTACGCTGTATCTTATGGCGGTGTACGAATATTTTTGAATATTATAATCTTGGACCCCACGCGAAGTTACCTAGATACGTCGTATCAACTTAGTTGATACGCCGTATCGACCCTGCTGATAGAAAGTATAAACACCCCATTCGACAGCCACATTCGGTGACACAAAACCCTAAGGAGAAGAATACAGACGAATTGGCAGGACAAGACACAACCTACAATGTAACACCCCCAAAATATGGTACAGTAGAAGACTTATCAAAGCTTCTGGGTGCTACGAGGATTGGTACACAGCACAAGCACAAGAAAACAGAATAACATTATCCGTTTAAATAAAACATTAAATTCAAGATTTTATAGTTACATTTATTCCAAAAAGTACAAGAGTAAGCCCAAAATAAAATAAAAGATAGGTCCCAACAGTTTATCAGAGTTTCCAATTGATCCTTTAACCATGCCCTTCTGCCAAGCCTCAAAACAGAAACATATCCAAACAACAGCTCTAATTACCTGAGAAAACATGCAAAAAGTCAGCTAACGCTGGTCAGTTCATAGGTTTTCACAAACAGTAACGGTGGACCAAGTAATAACGTGTTTGCTATATTAGGCTAACTCACATCAACTAACCAACAATTCATACCCACACCTAAGTGTGTCCAAATCACAACAAGAGTGCCTATAGCTGCACACTATAGTCCCGCACTAACTGCAGCACATACTAATATATTCCCGTACAATTGCATCAAATACAAATATTCCCGCACAATTGCAGCACATATAACACATAACATCAGCCAGTTAATATAGCAAACCTATCAAAACATAACATAACAGTTGGTCTATTCAAAACAGTTTTGCATGTTCTCTCACCCCATATTTAACAAAAGCATTATTAAAGTAAAAGTTGGGATATGAAACTCACCTCGATCAAGCAAAGCACAATACACAAGTCTACAGTAGTAAGGCACAACAGCAGCTAATACTTCACAGCACTACGGACTCGGCACGACCTAATAATATAAACTTGTCTTAACATCTATTCTAAAAGTATACAAATTTCCAATAGTTAACTATTCCCAAGTATATCCCATTTTCGATTCCAAAATATTCTTATTAAATCCAATTACTAGTGTTTGGTATCATCGTGTGTATAGTGGTGATACAACATTGACTCAAGTGTACACACGCTACAAAAAAATGACCAAAATGTGAATGACTCACAAAAATCAACAATAACAAACACACCGAGTTGTTGCAAATTCCTAAGTTTATTCTACTACTAACTACTCATCAAAACAAGGTCAAGGTCAAGTGATTACATTTTAAAGCTTAATAAAGTATCTGAACGAATTGTCGATTCCTTATCGAATTCGTCACCCGGTAAGTTTAACAATTCCTTCGACTTGCTTATTAATTCAAAAACTAATCACAATAATGATAGTCATAAGGATAGGTCGCACACTAATAAATTCCTCCAACATACTTATCAGGCCCTTATTGGGCTTGTTAACCCAATAAGTCTGTTAACTATGCTAGTCGAGTATATCAATGTCAACAAATCCGTAACTTGACAATAATTCCATATAAATATCAATATTTCCATATGTGGCATTTCTCGATTCGCGTGCCCTCGAAACCTTTACTAACTCGTATATATTTCTATTTTTGTTTCATTCAATACTTTCCTTTTTATCCTCAAAAATATTAAATAACATAGTAATTGTTAATTAATCTTTTAAGTTATTATTTTTATTGTTATTTCCCTTTTCTACTTTTGTCATTTTTATTTCTAAACTAAATTTATATATATCGAGTCACCATTCCGAGTTTTATTATTCTCGGGTCAGTAATTCAACCGAATAGTCCATATGTCTATAACAAGTTTAATATCCATTTTTGGCTTGTTGAGACCACGCCGAGACTACAAAGTCTTGGTGGCACTCGACGTCGCTCAAAACATCACAATTATTATTTCAAGCTTACAATATTCATCCAAGTCCAACAATATCAGTCAATATCAATCGGCCCTAAACCTACGGCTCAATAACCATATTCCAAGTTCACTCCAACTGGATCCAAAATAACAAACAAAACAATATTAACATCATCATGCCGAGACCATGATGGTCTCGGCTTTGAACCGTGGTACACAAACAAACTAGACGGACCCAGGAGGTCTTGGCCACAAACCAAACACAACCATAACCATTCTCAATTGATCTTAACCTAAACCCTAGTGTCAAAATGACCACAAGCCCTAAAATAAACCCAAGAACAACTCGACAAGACTCGATACACAACCAAAAGACTCAGCCGTGAGCTATTGCTCATGACACAATTCTACTCGACACTAAACTTGACCAAACATGATGATACCAAGTGCTTTATAAACTTTTAATTCGTAAAAACCCGTTATCCCACCCTAACCCAAACGTTATCAACCCAAATGATGAACTCAAATAAGTACATTTTATTACTATCATTTATCCTATTAATTTGACTTGTTTTACTATAATATGTATGAGGATTGATACTTAATCGTTTACTTTTGTAATTCTCAGGTAAAAACAAGCATTTGGTGAAACTTAGCGATTTTGGACTAATAATGGAGCAAAACGTGCATAAAGTTGAAGGTCTACTGACATGGACAAGATCAAGTCAATTCTGCTCCAGATGCGCCGCATCTCACTCTCGACATGCGCCGCATCTCTATCAAGATATCACCAGATACGATCCAAGATACAAGAGGACATGCGCCGCATCTAATCATGGAGTTACGCCGCATCTTCTGGCGGTGTACGAATATTCCTGAATATTATAATCTTGGACCCCACGCGAAGTTAAGTACATGCGCCGCATCTTCCCTCAGACAGAAACTATAAATACCCCGTAGACCAGACGAATTAAGAAGTTCCGAAAAACCTAAAACCGAAGTTCGAACAGGAGAAACAAAGGACGAATTCAGTCAAGGAGGCAGCACAAGACACACCCAAATCAAAGATACAAGAGCTGTAAGAAGGTGCTGCATGTGTTTAATTCATTAAGTAGTTTTGTTTTATTGTGTTAGCAAACTTTAATTCATCAGGATTGGTGGCTTGTGTAATGTGACAACGAAAGATTGCACTCCCTTTAATACTTGCTTTCCCATCAATTAAAGTTTATATGTTGATGTCTTTGGTTACTACTTATTAGTGCATTGATAACCTCTGTGTTTATTAGTGGCTTGCGGGCATTTGACTGCGGGACATAATGTGGCTCCCACGGTTATTACTAAATTGATCACTTAGGAATAACTTTTAGACATAAGTAATCATTAAGGGTTTACTCGCCGATAAGATTAGGACCAACGAGAAAGGGTTAACTACATACACTTCATATAAAGCTATCAATAAAACAAGTGACAATCTACTTAATCATAAGGACAGCCCTCTTATTGTCTCAAGTATTTATCTGTGTACGTGTGTGCTACTTGCTGATTCGTGCCTATTGGTTTATTTTATTATTTAATTGCAAACAAACCGTGCCAGTCTCTCAGGCTAAAACCCCCTTGCGTTAGGATATTAAAATACTGATTAGAATAACGAGATAATACGTTCCACTCTTAGTGATCGACACTCTACTTACCATTATCTTCATACTGACCGGGTACACTGCTCGTTAAGTGTGTGTGTTATTGATAAGTCGGCTAAATATAAATTTAAAACTTGAGTAGGCATTAAAACTGCTAAACCGCAACGACACATCACGCGCATCAAGTTTTTGGCGCCGTTGCCGGGGAGTGAATTGTTATTATCTGTTAATTTGATTAGTATTTTAATTAGGTTTTTCTTTTTATTAGATTAATTGCATCATTGTACTATTTTGCATATTTGTTGTATTGTGTGTTATTTGTTTGCTTTTATTTTTGTGTGTTTATTTTCGTTTGTGTGTTTAATTTTTGTTTTTATTTTTCGTATTTTTCTGTTCTACTATCGTTGTACTGTGCTAAATCAAATGATACGGCGCATCTGATCTCTCAGATACGGCGTATTGCGTTTAATTTTTTAAAAAAATACAACGCTTTTAATTAATTCGATACGACGCATCTTTTCCCCAAGATACGGCGTATCTGTTTTTAATAAGAAAATTTTTCTAAGCGATAAAGTAATACGACGCATCTGCTTTTGCAGATACGGCGTACCTGTTTTTAATAAAAAAAAAATTCTAAACGTTAACACCATACGACGCATCTGCTTTAGCAGATACGGCGTATCTATTATTTTAATTAAAAACAGTTTGCGAATTATTAAACAGATACGGCGTATCGATTTCTATCGATACGGCGCATCTTTCTGAATCAAAAATCTTTTATTTTTAAACGTAACAAAAATACGGCGCATTAACTTTCGTTAATACGACGCATTTAATTTTAATTAGAAAAGCTGATTTTTGATTAATTAATTCGATACGGCGCATTCTTAAATTCTAAGCGGCGTATCTATTTTCTGAATAAAGTCTGATTCAATTTTAACGTATTAAGATACAGCGTATCCAACTTTTTGGATACGGCGCATCGTCTGCAGATATCAGCTATTTTTATTCTTATATCCGTTTCTATATTCATTAATTTCTCTTCTAGCGAACAAATCCTACTGATGCTTTTCGTGATTGTTTCAGAAGGATAATGGAAGGATACGGAGAACTGATTGACTTCGACTTCGAAGCCAATTTTATGAATGAAGTATTAGTGCATGATAAATCACTCGAACGTTACGATGGGGACTACATTGAACTTAATGACCTTAATGGACCATTGGAATCCAATGACCTGTTCATGGATGATGCTGAATCTGAGTTAGAAGAAGGAGAAATTGTGGATAGTCCAAAAGTCAACGTTATTAATACTAGGAATTACGATGAATTTGAGGGATATGATGGTTCTTGGGATTATGGTAGAAGGATCCACGCCAATTGTGCTTACAATTTGCAATTCCCATGCATGATTGGATACAAATGTATTGACGCCAATTTCTTTCCTATTTTGCCGATCAATGTTATGTCAAGAAGCTTTTACAATTCTATTATGAGAAATAAAGTGGAGTGTAGGGGAAAGAATGTAGTTGGAGCCTTCATTAATGTCCCGATCTTCGTTGGACGCTTTACTATTGTAACTGAGTTCGCCGTTGTTGAAGACATGAATGCCTATCGTGACAGCAGTATGGGCGACGTGATTGTTGGAAAACCATTCTGTAGGGAGATCACTATTAATGCAAAGCGATTTGAAGGAAAGATCACATTTCAATATGGAAGCGACGTTATCACTTATATGATGCCCCGAACTCACCCTGGATTTAAACATGCTACTAATGGGGTCTGCTACAAATTCTCTCCATTCCTTTTTATTAGTAATGATGACATGAAGAGAGGGATTGAATACCCGTATCAGATGATGGAAGGATTCTATAAAGGAGTTTTGAACTTGGGACCTGAATATATACGTGACGAATTAGTTGCTAAGTGGATCCTACGCGGCAATGTAGGAGTCAATGATCGATACTAAAGAGCTGAACGTGAGTCTAACTTGAAGACTCTGGAATAAAGACAAGTGCTTACCGGGAGACAACCCGGAGAATTTTTATTATTCTGTTTTCTGTGTCGAGTCAGTCAGGCCCGCATGAGGATACGGCGCATCTCAATTCTGAGATGCGACGCATCTCCTGCAATGGTCATATCTTATTTTATTTTTCTGCATTTTTATTTTCGACTTTAAAACTCTTTTATCAGTTTATTTTAATGCGGCGCATCCCTGGTTAAGGATGCGGCGCATCTTTATTCTGATCCGTATTTATTCCAGGCTCGATACGGCGTATCTTCTTCCATAAGATACGGCGCATCGACTGACCTGATGATTTTCAGTTTTAATTTTTAAGTTTTATTTTTCCTAACTACTAATGTATTATGCAAAGCTTGAACCTTTCTTATCTTAGGTGTGTTTTAAAGTGTTGGTGGTATTATAGTTTCCTGGATTTCCTGTGGATACATCAAGTATGAAGCTTTAACGTTCTAATCCACAAGAAGTTGATTTTTGCTCTTATACTAATGGAGGATCATACCGAGCAAATCTCAGGGGAGTTTTTCTGTTCTAATTCTTTTAATTTTCCAGTTTTTAACCTTTTATACAAACAACGAGGACGTTGTTTAACTTAAGTGGGGGGATTGGAGAATTAGAACACTTAACAATTACTTGTCCTAAACTTTTTCAAAAATTATGCTTAAAATGTGCTTAATATATCAAACTTATATCAAACTTAAAAAAAAATTTTTTAGCATGTTTTTGTTTAAGATCTAAGTTGCATAACTGCACACATGACGTTATTTTCAAAAATTGTGATTTTTCAAAATTCACAAATCTATGAGTGTGCCGGTGACTTGTAAACTTTAGAACTTGGCTTGTATACTATTCGAGACCACCATAATAAGTATTATTTATATAATTGGAGTGACTTGTCTAAATTGGTAAAATTCTAGGATTACACCCAAATAGCCTATTATATGTTATGTGTTATTAACTAACTACACTGGTTAGTTAACCCCCGTATAAACCCTTTTGTTACTCTCATTTTTAGAGTAAGATACCCCTAGAAAAACCCTCAGAGCCATTCCTTTCGTTTCTTACACCTATGTTTAAAATGTTTCGTTACACCCTTACACCTTAGCCTACCCTGTAGATTAGAATCCGTGGTTGGTTGATTGCTATAGGCAAAGTGTGTTTCCTTACATTACCTGTGTTCGCGTGCGTAATTCATTATCTATGGTTAGGTCGGGAAATTGCACAATGCAATTGGAGTGAAAGTAAATATTGTATATTTTGGAGTTTATTTTTCGTGTGTTTACTACTTTCACTATTACCATTATTTCTGAAGTCATGAAAAGTATAGAAAAATTATCCGGAAAGAAAGTTATAGTGATGTGGTGAAATTTTACACATCTATGTTTATGTTAATAAAAAAAAAAAAAAAAAAAAAAAAAAAAATCGAAAAAATGAGAAAAAAAAAGAAAGAAAGAAAAGTTGGATGTTTATTTTAAGCCAACGATGTAAAGTTATGTAAGTGGTCGATATCACCACTATTTGTTGTACTATATCTATGGATTGAATGGGAATTGGCAGTTATGGGAACGCCAATTAAGGTTTATTCTTTGATTAAGATCTTGTTGAGTATAATTCGTGTCTACCTAAAGCGTGTGTTTCAAGTGTTAAAGCGTGAGTTATTCGATGATATGAGTCTTATTCATGGGATGGTTGGGATAGTGATTAACCACACTTAGGATTTTAATTTATTTGTTTTGTTTATTTTTATTTTTTGCACCAATTTATATCCCAAATGTTATCCATGCCCTTTATTATTCTTTATCCAACCAAACCTTTGATTTATTGAGATTAGGGATTTGAGCAATCTTAAGTATCGTAGTCGTGGATTCGGCTATGTATTTATGATTTTGTCGCCCTTTTTGATATATTATTATTGGTGAAGTTTGGACCTATCTTTAGCCTATTCGAGTTAAGGATTTGAGCAATTGCAAGTATCGTGTTCGTGGATTCGATCATGTATTTGTGATTTTGTCGCCTTTTCTGGAATTTGAGATCGATAGTGAAAGAGAATAATTAACCCTTAAGCCTAAAAACCCTTTTTTCCGCTTTAGACTTGTTACTCCTTAACTTTAGTGGTGGAGATGTGTATACTTGCCAAGCTTATGATAGAATATTCGTCGCGACTGGACAGTTAAACGATTAGATTTGCTTTTATCGACTTATTTTATTTTACTTCTGAATCGTTAAGTGTTTAGTTGTGTGATTATGAAATGAACGAATACATGCTTAAATATAAAAATAAATCCTAACATCTTTTAGGATACATTTTCATAAAAGAAATTCTAAGGTTTACTTGGGGACAAGTAAAGTTCAAGTGGGGGGATATTTGATGAACTCAAATAAGTACATTTTATTACTATCATTTATCCTATTAATTTGACTTGTTTTACTATAATATGTATGAGGATTGATACTTAATCTTTACTTTTGTAATTCTCAGGTAAAAACAAGCATTTGGTGAAACTTAGCGATTTTGGACTAATAATGGAGCAAAACGTGCATAAAGTTGAAGGTCTACTGACATGGACAAGATCAAGTCAATTCTGCTCCAGATGCGCCGCATCTCACTCTCGACATGCGCCGCATCTCTATCAAGATATCACCAGATACGATCCAAGATACAAGAGGACATGCTCCGCATCTAATCATGGAGTTACGCCGCATCTTCTGGCGGTGTACGAATATTCCTGAATATTATAATCTTGGACCCCACGCGAAGTTAAGTACATGCGCCGCATCTACTTAGTAGATGCGCCGCATCTTCCCTCAGACAGAAACTATAAATACCCCGTAGACCAGACGAATTAAGAAGTTCCGAAAAACCTAAAACCGAAGTTCGAACAGGAGAAACAACAGGACGAATTCAGTCAAGGAGGCAGCACAAGACACACCCAAATCAAAGATACAAGAGCTGTAAGAAGGTGCTGCATGTGTTTAATTCATTAAGTAGTTTTGTTTTATTGTGTTAGCAAACTTTAATTCATCAGGATTGGTGGACTTGTGTAATGTGACAACGAAAGATTGCACTCCCTTTAATACTTGCTTTCCCATCAATTAAAGTTTATATGTATATGTCTTTGGTTACTACTTATTAGTGCATTGATAACCTCTATGTTTATTAGTGGCTTGCGGGCATTTGACTGCGGGACATAATGTGGCTCCCACGGTTATTACTAAATTGATCACTTAGGAATAACTTTTAGACATAAGTAATCATTAAGGGTTTACTCGCCGATAAGATTAGGACCAACGAGAAAGGGTTAACTACATACACTTCATATAAAGCTATCAATAAAACAAGTGACAATCTACTTAATCATAAGGACAACCCTCTTATTGTCTCAAGTATTTATCTGTGTACGTGTGTGCTACTTGCTGATTCGTGCCTATTGGTTTATTTTATTATTTAATTGCAAACAAACCGTGCCAGTCTCTCAGGCTGAAACCCCCTTGCGTTAGGATATTAAAATACTGATTAGAATAACGAGATAATACGTTCCACTCTTAGTGATCGACACTCTACTTACCATTATCTTCATACTGACCGGGTACACTGCTCGTTAAGTGTGTGTGTTATTGATAAGTCGGCTAAATATAAATTTAAAACTTGAGTAGGCATTAAAACTGCTAAACCGCAACGACACATCACGCGCATCACCAAAACACTCGTTAAACGAGTTTTAGACCCACCACCGTGTCACACGAGGGTGAACATACGGTGGTCTTACCTTTTCTTCATCGGATATAAACTCCTCTTTGCTAAAAATGGTGGTGGCGATGCGTAGGATAGTGGTGACAAGTTATTGAGGCGCGTGTGGGTGCTAATCGGGTTAAGGGAGGCAAGAGGAAGGATTGAGTGTGGTGGCGGTGTGGTGTTAATGGTGGCGGCGGTGGTGCACTAGTGGTGGCCGGTGGTGAGGTGGTGGTGGTGTCGGCTAGAGAGAAAGGGGAGAAGGGTTATAACCCTAAATGAGTTATAATGTTCCTTTTATACCCTAAATGTGCCCTTTTTGCCAACCTTACTAACTACAAGGACTAAACGTTTAACTTAGGCGAGGGGCCTATGTGCCAACTAGCTAAACTTTTCATAATTATTCCCGGGGCTCGTTTAAGCCTTATAAAATTTTGTCGGGGCCTTTTAACTTACGTCATTAGATCATTTTTCCACGAAAAATGACTATAAATATGTATATCTTTGCTAAAGACGCTAAAATTAACGTATTAATCGTATTATTTGATTCTTATTGTGCCAAATCGCGTAGTGCTCAATACAAGATACATGGAAGCTTACTCATCACACAACCAAATCAATATCATCAATATCCAATAATTCCAAAACTTCACCAACACGGTTCTTAATAATTAAATATCTGTTTTTAAACGAAATACGATATTAAAATTAGCTCCCAGAATTACCGGTTGTCACAGCCTCCAGCCTCAGGAGAAACCAGTCCCGGGTTTCAGTGCAAGTTACCCATTAAGGTTAACAAAGATGAGAACAAATTCGCTTGATTTGATCCTCACGTTTCCACATGAGTTTCAGAATCGCTTCAGGATTTCTAATAAACTGAAATCAACAGGAATGCGACTTGGCTTAAGTCGCTCGGCTTCACGATCTAGGATTTATACAGGTTCCTCAACTGTATCCGACGTTCACCAAGCTAGATAAAATCCAAGGATTAAAGCGGCAGTTTCTTCCGAAAATGGTTCTCCAGATTATGTATGTCAGGAATATTGTAGACTTTGCCAAGTCTCGGTGGTATCTCAAGTCTTATGAGCTACTGATCTGATTCTTGTAAGGATTTTTGGTAGAGGCGGTATAGCAAGTATTTAACTTCCCACGTTTACTAAGAGGTTCAAACCTTTCACTGATGATATCTTAAGCATATCCTTGCCTTCATTCGGAATTTAAGAGTTTCACGGTGTTTGTTAGTACAGCTCCTCTGATGGTCGGGTGTAGGACCTTAGATCTATTAACTTTATCACATAATATATTAAGCACGTATGGATTAGTGGCAAGAGATGTATGTTTTGAACTAGAGAGAGAAAGTAGAGAGATAAAGAAGAGAGAATTTCATATAATAAACACACACTTACACATTCAAGCACACTCTATAAATGAGATGAGATGTGCTATTTATATTTTCTAATGCCATACGAAATGGGCTTTCTATGGGCTTTCATCTATGGACTTTGGTTTACAAGGCTTTAGAACTAAACATGTAATCTATTTAACTTACCAAAGTCCATGGCCCATTAACTAATAATTCATATACTATTACACGCCACAAAGTTATAGACATTAGAATGACCATCACTTTTTCTTTAATGCTAACAATCTCCCCTTAAGGGGTGGTCATTCAAATGATGCTCCACGTGATTAGGTCTTGGTCTTGAACTTTGTGTATCATCATAGTATAGTCTTGATTCTTCGTTCCTTCATGCTTTGTGATCTTTGATTACTGACTTTTAATCATTCTTGCCTTTGATTAACGTCTTTTTAGTATTTGTTGTGTCATCTTCTCCATCATACTCATACTTCTTGAAAATACTTTGAGCTTCATACTTATGTCTTCCTCACTAGATACTTGGACTTTTTCTTGAATTTCTTCATTAGCTCTTGACTTTGACGTAACTCTTTGTCTTACGCTTGATCTTTTTGTCTTGAACGTTCTTCACTTGAGCTTGTTGAGGATGAACTTCATAAGTATGAGTATGTGGAGGTAAAGATGTTGATGAATGAAATGATGGTGGTAAACGACATTTCTTCAAGGGACTGTCATCAGTACCTGCATAAGAATGTTAGTTGAGATCACCAATCGATCATCGTGGACTTTTCTTAGTGATCAAACCACTACGATTGTTTTACTGATGAATGTCTTGATTTCATTCACCTTGGTCGGGCATATCAGCCATCCGAATCCCGTTAACGACAATTATCAATACTATTGATAAAATCCAAGTAAAGACCCACATCTTAAGGACTCGATTTGTGAAAGGAATCTCCTTGGCGGGATTTCAAGCACTTATAGGCTCAGACTTCGAGAGAATTAACAGCTTAGTGTGAAAACCCTCTCTAATCCTTACAAAGGATGTTCCTGAATTGGATACCCTCAAGAAGGCTTACAACAGATATACCGAAGTATACCCACAATTCAGGTGAGCCGCTGAAGTATACCAAAATATCACTCCATGACTGTAGACCGTTTGAAACATAGTAATAATCATGATAGATACGACAAGATCCTTAGATCTCATAAAAGACTCTTATACAACTTGTGTCCTTTTTGGCGAACACAAGTGTATGTTTTGGAAGTGTATCCTAAGAGATCTTTTAGTGAATCTCATGGCTCTAGACTCGATTACGTGCATTTTGTTTTTGGTAGTCGGATGCATGGAGCAGAGTGCTACCTTTTCAATATCAGCACATCTCGAAGTGAGAGGCCGTAAGATTTTGCAAGGTTCTCCATGAGAAATGAAACAAATACCTTTTAAGAGATATCTGAGTGGCTAGGAGGGGTTATGTAGCGCATCACTGGGTCTATGACGTCTTGTCTTCAATACCGATATCATCTTTGTGATAACCGATATCAGATGTATTGACCCGGTTTCTTCCCTAAGTTTATTGGAGGGCTATTTATTTTCACCTTTTTCACAAACTTTTCTTTTTAATTCTTCAACACCTTCTTTCTCCTTTCATCACTTTACTCCTTTTTTCAATCATACCTATGGACTTCTAATTCTAATCTATTGGAATTATCCTTGCGTAGATCCCTCCGGGTCTGGCGGATCATTGGACATAAACCTAACCATAATCACCTAATTACTCCATGATTATCCTAGGTTCATCGATCACATGCCATAAGACCTTTTGTGAAAATCTCTCAAAGTGTTTATGATTATGAAACACATTTTTGTTAACATTTCGAGAGGTTTGCTTTTTCAGAAATACTCCCCCTTCACATGTGCTTATACTTTTTTAAGATAAATTTGCACATGTTGGGTAGAGTTCGCACTTTTGATTTGATCGATTTTCAGTGAACATGACCGATTCGAGACACGCTTACATCAATTGTTAGACTAGCTTGAAATTATTACCCGTCCTGGTCAAGTTCAAGGAAAGTCTCTCGAGACGATACACTCTACTCAGACAAGTCGTATTCGTGAAACGCTTACATCACTGGTTGGACCAGCTTGAAGTTATTACCCATCCAAGACAAGTCTTTTCGATTACTGACAATTAAGATTCGTCAATTCGTTGGTTATTTCTGAGTCGAGCTCTTTTGAGATTCAACAACGATCTTTAAACATTTTTTATCACATTTTAATCACGTCTTCTCCCCCTCAAAAATAGCATATTCGTGATATTTTTGATATTAACTGATTAAGAGAAAGGCTTTTGGAGAGATAGACGGATTTGTTTTTGCATGAAATTGGGACATTTTTTATTTTTATACTCCCTCTTATATAAAGAATGTTTTCAAACATAAAGTTTAAAATCTTGATTAATGGTTTGGAGGGAGTTATCTTTTTGAAATGCGAGTTATGTACTAAAATGTACACAAGTCTTTTTGTGAAAACGAGTTTTTTTTTTTTTTTTTTTTTTAAATCTTTTCGTTTGTGTATACTCGAACTTTTTGAAAATGATTTCGTCTTTGAAACTAAGAGTTCTGATCTGAAGTAATCAGAAGTCATCATTTAAGCCCGGGTTTCACACTTAAGTATACGAAAGCCATAATTGAAGAAATTTTGAGAAACGACATGTTTTAGAAAACATTTTAGTGAACTCTCGCTCAAGCATCTGTACATATCCGTTCATTGTTGAATGACATTTCTAGAAACGTACAAAATATTGATTATACGAGAGACATGTCGTGAGAAGAATATTTTTGGTTTCTTGATTTTATATTGTTTTTGTATTTTGAAAATTTTCTATTTTTGTATTTTGATTTTGATGGTTTTTCAAAATTTGTATTTTGGTTTTCAAAAATATTTACAACGAAACTTTTTGAAAGGTACTTTTCAAGAAAATTCGAGAAGACGTTCTAGCTCCTCAGAAGTTAGGCTTTGCATGCCAATTCGTCGAACTAAATCATCAAACCTTTCTTTTGGAAGGGCTTTAGTAAATAGATCGGCGAGTTGGTATTCTGTCTTCATGAATAATAATTCAATAGTACCCTCTTCTACGTGCTCTTTAATGAAATGATAGCAGACTCTAATATGGTTGGTCTTTGAGTGTTGTACCGGATTGCACAAGATGGCTATGGCACTTTTCGAGTCGCAATACAGAGGTATTTTGTCGAAAGTAAAGCCATAATCTGTGAATTGTGTCCTCATCCAAAGAACTTGGGCACAACACGCAAATAGAGACACATACTCGGATTCTGCGGTTGATAGTGTAGTACATTCTTGTTTCCTTGATGACCAGCCTACTAGTTTTTCACCCAAAAATTGTGCTCCACCTGATGTACTTTTTGCTATAACTTGACAACCTACGTGATCGGCATCTGAAAATGCTGTTAGTTTAAACTCGGAATCCTTCGGATACCAAAGTCCCATGTTAATGGTTCTTCGAAGGTACCGAAAGATCCGTTTAACCTCTTGGAGGTGAAGTTCGGTAGGCCTTGCCTGAAACCGTGTTAATAAGCAAATAGCAAAACGAATATCGGGTCGACTAGCAGTAAGGTACATGAGAGAACCAATCATGCTCCGATATTTCTTTGGATCGGTGGGTTTCCCAAATAAATCAGCACCGATTTTTGGTGAAGTGACCATTGGTGTACCAACAGAATCACAATTTTCCATACCATGTTTTTTCAAAATCTTAATTTTATATTTAGCTTGATTAATGTAGATACCACGAGGGGATTGATGTATTTGTAAACCAAGAAAGAATTTTAGTTCCCCCATCATGGACATTTCAAATTTGCTTTTAATAATATTTTCAAAATGTTTTGAATGATTTGAATTAGTGGACCCAAAGATAATGTCGTCCACGTAAATCTGAACAATCAAAATGTCATCTTTGTATTTTCTTGTAAACAAGGTAGAATCAACTGTTCCTTTGGTGAAATTGTTTTTGATCAGGAAAGATGATAGTTCATCATACCACGCTCTTGGAGCTTGTTTTAAACCATAAATGGCTTTCTTTAGCTTGTAGACGTAGTCTGGATGTTCCTTGTCAATGAATCCTTCTGGCTGACTCACATATACTTCTTCTTTCAGAGTTCCGTTCAAGAATGCAGTCTTGATGTCTATCTGATATATAGTGATGTTTTTGCGAGCTGCATAGGCTAAGAAATTCAGGACTGCTTCAAGTCTTGCTACTGGCGTGAATGATTCTTCAAAATCTATCCCTTCTTCCTGTCTAAATCCTTTAGCACCGAGACGAGCTTTGTTGTGAATTATAGTCATTTCTTCATCCTTTTTGTTCTTCCATAACCATTTGAGATCAATGACAAGTTTGTCAATTGGTCTTGGAACTAATACCCAACTATCATGTAGACGGTATTGAAGAATTTCTTCCTGTATCGTTTCTATCCATGCGTTTTCTGCCATTGCTTCCCGAATGTTCTTTGGTTCTTTGAGACTGATTGAGCAAATGTAAATGCACATTTTGGGGTCTGTGGCAAGTTGTCTTCTTGTCTGAACTAGTCTTGAAGGTTCATCAATAACTTGTTAAATTGGATGGTCTTTAGTCCATTGGAGTGTAGAAGAGTGCCTTGGGTTTAGCATATGTGTGTTAGATGGTTCTTGTAACCTTGAAGATGATTTAGCAGAGTCTGTAGCAAATGGGTTTTCAAATACTTCTTCTTCTAACGCGGCATCGTTTTGGTTCAGTGTTGGTTCTTCTTGAAATGGTGTGTTTTGATTTTGCTCATCAACTCTTGGTAGAAGAATTTCAAGTACTTGAGTTTCTGGAGTAGATGAAGATGAAGTTGAGAGAGTTGGTGCTTCAGCTTCAATTGTTGTAGATGCATCTTGTGGTGGTGGTGGTTGATGGTTTTGTGCGGGTGCAGCGGAATTTTGTTGTAATGCATTTGTTGAAGGTCCACCATAGTATTGATAAAACATTAACTCGAAGAAATTTTCCAGTTCTTCCATGTCATCCATAAGAGCCATAAAATCATTTTCCTCTGCATTCAACTGAAACCCTGCTTGTTCCTTTTGTTCCAACAGCAATGCTTTCTGCAAGTACTCTAGATCTTTCTTCTTCGTCTTAGTAGGACAGTTCCTTGCAATATGACCTACACCCTGACAGTTGAAACACTTTATCGGATTACCCTGATTCACATTTCCATAATTCCCGACAACTGGAGCTGCATCATTCCCAATCTGATTACCTACTATTTGATTTCCAACATTCTGACCCCTCTGATTTCCAACAAACTGACCCATCTGATTCCCTGCATACTAACCCAACTGATTCCCTGCATACTGTCCTGCATTTTGCATGTTCTGATTACCCATCTGAAATCCAGTAGCAAATCCTTACTGATTCCCAACCATTTGTCCTCCTTGACCCATATTGAAACTCGGCTGAGCAATCTGCTTGTTGCGAGTGTTCGATGAAATCCTTTGGTTGTTTTTGGTTTTTGTAGAATAGCATCCTTGGAATGCCTTTGTCAAGTAAGCAAATGCTTGTGTCAAAGCAACAGTATATTCATCATTGTCAGTGAACTCTGGTTCTTGGAATTGTGGATAGTTTTGTTGTGCAATAAATTGTTGTTGTTGTGGGTAGAATTGTTGTTGTGGGATGACAGCAGTTTGTTGTTGCATGTAATTGTGAGTTGAAGATGAAGATGGTTGACGGGGTGTGCATATTGGTAAAGGTGCCGGTGTGTTAGCAATGAGTGCGAGAGGATCATGATTCTTTGTCAGTCTGTCTTTCCTTACTTCATTAGCCTCATCTTGGTTTTGCTTCAGAAAATCGTAGAGCTGATCATAATTCACCTAATGCAAATCCTTTGTTTGGTTGACAATAGTGACATATCGTCCCCATTCTTCTTGAAGATTGTTGATGAACTTGATGTTGCTCGCGATTTTTCTTGGTGTCAACTTCTTTCTGATTTGCTCATTCATTAAAGTGTAGAACCTGGTATAGTAGGATTCAATGGATTCTCCAGGAGTGGATGTAAAATTCTCCCATTCAGTTAGTAGCTTGTTTTTAACGTCTTGTTGCCCATTTTCTGTTCCATGACATAGCCTTCTAACTCGTTCCCACATTGCATATGCAGTTTCACAGCTGTCGACTGTAGCGAAGATCTCTCGAGGTAATTCTAGTTAGATTAAGTGCATTGCCATATCATCAGCTTCGATCGGCTTCTTTTCATCATCTGTGTATTCTGATTCTGTTTGTTCACGAAAGAATGGTAGAACAGGAGGTGTTCCATTTGGATCTCTGGGATCTTGGATTTGTCTTGGTTTGAAGGGACCCTCCTTAATGAATTGAAGCATGAGTTTACCACTAGGTTTGGTTTTGCTGTAACGAAGCACGCAGCTTGTCCATGGAAGATACCCACCTTTTTCAAGCATAGGAGCACGGTTCTCTACACCGGCTGCATAGATGTCTTGCTGAGTTGCCATTGATGAATGTATGTATGATAAAGTTGATCTTGGATCGGTTCAACGATATAGGAGTTGAGTTTGTTGTAAGTTAATGCAAGTTGTTGTAGTCAAAATTTGGTCTTAAAACTTGAAAATGTTGATAACTTCCTTTCGGAGCAATTTTAGGCCTTGAAGGTTGAAAACGAAGTTACGGTTATGGGCTGAAAACGGAGTTACGGTTCAAAAGTTATAGCCGTTTGAAGTTGTGTCATAAAAAGTCAAACAAAAGTCAACTTTTAAGGTTCAATTGCGAAGACATTGTTCACTTTGGTCAATCTCGATAACTTTGACTGGATTGCAATTTTGATAACTTCGACTGGTCCAATTGCGATAAGTCCAATTGAGATAAGTCCAGCTGCGATAATTCCAATTGCGATAAGTCCAATTGCAATAATTGCAATTTCAATAGACACTTGGCAATTTCGATAAACCTTTGGAATTGCGATAAACCCTTGTCCATTTTGATAATCACAATTTCGATAATCCCTTAGGCAATTTCGATAATCACAATTTCGATAGCAATTTCGATAGACCCTTAGGCAATTGCGATAATATCTATCTAATTTGTACAAATTATAAGATTTCTCCTTAGTCGAAGTATTCCACAAACTTATACAAGCAAGGTAATACTGAGTAATCGTTGGATCGTGAAGTAAACTTTTCCCTGATGAATTTCGATAACCCATTGTGATAAACCCTTAAGCTGCAATTGCGATGAACGCATAAACTGCAATTGCGATGAACCCTTAAACATCAATTGCGATGAATGGACAGATTTTTAGAGCTCAATATTACGATAAAAGACAAACCTCTACACAGTTTCTTTCGACCAAAAACTTTCAAAACTACTTAAATAACAATAAAATTGAGACCTTTAATGGTTATAACCAAATTTGAAGAAATTCGATAAGGAGCCACAACTTTTTAACTCGATAAGAAACAAGTTTTTGACGTTTTTGATGCGATTTTTTCAAAACTCACTAATAAGTAGTAGAACTATAAGAAAGACAACAACTTTAACCTAGAAAACATAAAAATCAAAGCTTTTTGAAGAAAAGCTAACGTTTTTATATAGAAAAACGCAACTTTTTTAAAGCTTTAATCAAAAAACGAAACACAAATACTCCTAAATCATTGTTAGGTGATTGATACCACTTGTAGGACCTTAGATCTATTAACATTATCACACAATGTATTAAGCACGTATGGATTGGTGGCAAGAGATGTATGTGTCGAACTAGAAAGAGAAAGTAGAGAGATAAAGAAGAGAGATATAATAAACACACACTTACACACTAAAGCACACTCTACAAATGAGATGAGATGTGCTATTTATATTTCCTTATGCCATACGAAATGGGCTTTCTATGGGCTTTCATCTATGGACTTTGGTTTATAAGGCTTTAGAACTAAACATGTAATCTATTTAACTTAACAAAGTCCATGGCCCGTTAACTAATAATTCATATACTATTACACGACACAAAGTTATAGACATTAGAATGAACATCACTTTTTTCTTTAATGCTAACATCGGGAGTAATTCGTCTTTCTCATTTGATCTAAGGGATTTATGATCGAGTTCAGGATTAGTGAGTTGGCCGTCTCCAACTTCGGTCCAAGAGATTGGAAATCGGCACTTTCGACCCTAAGGTACTTCGTGCGGTACAACCTCAATGCTGTCGTGATTACTATGGTCGTGGAACAATTCAGTCAAAGGCAGGTGTCTCTCCCAGCCTTTTCCAAAATCAATAACGCAAGCTAGACGCATAAATTCCAACGTATGAATGGTTCTCTCACTCTGTCCATCTGGCGGGGAATGATACGCAGTAACCATATCGATATTCGTCCTTAGGGTTTTCCGGAGTGACTTCCAAAAATTTGATGCGATACGTCTGTCTCGATCAGAGATGTTAGGTGTCGGCACTTCATGTCAGGAAGCAGTGTCTTTCGAATATAGACAGGCATCCATACTATCGTTCCAGCTTGAGCTTCAAAATTCTAGAGGAATATAGTGTGTTTATAGTCATCCCTAAGGCTCTGAATTTTAACGGTTGTGCTCTTCCTTTTCGGCTAAGAGCATTAGCGACAAGGTTCGATTCACTAGGAATTAACAAAGCTCACTGTCATAGTACTAAGCAGTTCTAACTAGTGGTGCTGTCTCATGGTCAGCTCTTCCTCACCTGGGACGTGTAGCAACTCTTATAGTTTGTGTATACTATACACTTTGTGCCATACGAACCGTGTCCTCAGGTTCTAAGTGCAAGTACAACCACACTCAGTTCTGACTCTTCAGTGGTGTGGCTTTCCTCATAGGTCTCAAGTTGACGTAAGGCGTAGGCTACTTCCTTCTCCATTCACATCAAACAACTCGCAACCCTGTATGCGTAGCATCGCAATTTACAACAACACCTTCACTACTCTCGGTACAGCTAGGGTAGGTGTTCTACACCGTTTCGCCCTTAGGAGTCGAGACGCTTCTCCTTCGTTTTCTCCCCAACTATACTCACGTATCCTGAGTCAGTTTGGTTAAAGGCGTTGCTATCTCTGACGACCTTTGATAGCTCCCTGGTACCATCCAGCAAGTCCTAAAACTGACATATCTTAGTCGGAGTGGTAGGGTAACTCAACCCTTAATAGGCTCGATCTTGGTGGGATCTATGTGAATACAATTCACATGGCCAAGAAATCTCACAGTCGAAATCAAACTCGTACTCAAGATGTTTGGCATGCAGCTGTTTCCTTCTCAAGTAGCCCTACGGTTTTCCTAGGTGTTTTTCGTGTTCCTCCTTACTCTTCCGAATAGTTTACGACCTTGTGGTTGGATACTATCACAACCTGTCCGATTTAGGATTCACACTTGCGGTTCATGTGGTTCATTAAGATGGTTGGGGTGTCGGCTAACCAACAGGCCTAACTAGGGTTTCATAACAGTCACAAGGGTGTAATGTAGCCTTTGGGATTTTCTCTTCCCGAACCATCTCTGCGGGTGGTATTCGGATCATGGATCGATTCCTAACTAGTCGCTTGAATCTTAGATCTGATCCAAAGATTGTTGGTTCTCAATAGAGGGCATTGGTTCTTACAGTGGTCAGCTCATCGCCATATACTAGGTCTAAGGAGTTTGAGTCTCATCAAGAAATTAAACTAAGCAAGTGTACATCGGTTCCTACTAACAGTCGACTAGTCTCAATGGTGTACTTACTTCTTATTATGAAGGATAGGATCTGGGAGATCGGCGTTGTTTGTTACTAGCAATCGATCGGATAGTTATCCAACTCAAAGACATGGTCTAATTGGCAATGAGAGTCCTCGGAAATTGGAAAAAGTAGAGTAACACTGACGCTATGTGGCGAGATCGTTCCATGACGGTAGATGGTGTAACGTATCCTTTCGGATTAGAGCATGATGCGAGGTAAGGCTGGATATATGGGGTGGTAAAGAGGTAGGATTGATCGGGTTGCGATCTTTCAACGTAGGATAAGGAATTTGATTCTCGGTGGGGGGATTTAAGGTAACCATTCCTAGAATAACATGATTCCTACCTGAATTATACATAGGTGGCCAGTCTTTGTATAATTAAGGTCCAATGATGTAATGCCGGGTTTAGTTTACGAGATGTAGATGGTAAACCCCTTGTGGACTTTACGAGTAGTAAGATGACAACAAAGTCATCAGATTTCAAAGTTGGGAGATGATGTCAAGAAAGTTGTTAGAAGATAGTAACAATAAAAGGAAAAACAGTATGTAAAGACAAGTACATAAGATAGGATTATGGATACTCCTGAGTCACATAAGCTTACATCCCAAAGTATCGTCCACCAAAATTCATAACATTACGAGGTTCTTAAGAAGACACTAAGGAAGTTTTATAGAGTGATAATTTAAATAAATTTAAACTTAAGGTTCGCGAGCCAGAGTGATCGTCCTCGACATCACGTCTTATTCCTTATTTCCTCCAGTTTTTGATCTCTATCCTTCTAGTCCCTCGGCTTCCACGGCGCTTGACATTCATTCTTGGGGTATCCTTTCATCCCACACCCAAAGCAGGTAACTTTAGCCCTCCATTCCGCCCTAATGCGTGCTTGGGTCTCTGCAAGGATTTTGGGCCTACAGTTTCTAGCTACGTGCCCAACTTCGTAGCAATAGTAGCATACTACAGTACACTCCCCATGATGATGGCGTTTGCAACGGTGGCACTTTGGTTTGTCTCCTTCATGACCTCCGTCTTTTCCCAAATAAACAATATGAACCTCGGCGACCTTCTGTCGCTTGCCCTGCTTGACGTTACCCCCTAAGTAATTATCCCACTTCTTTTTTATCTCTATCTTTTTGATGACAGCACCTCCGATCACGGGGTTCATACGAGCATGTGACACAATTATGGCCTCCCGGAGACTAGACGGTTCGGCTACAGCCACATCCCTCCTGATTGGTGGAGGTAGTCCCCCAATGTAGCGCTCGATCTTACGAGTCTCGCTACTAACCACCCCAGAGCACAACTGGACCAACTCCAGGAAGCGGCTGGTGTAGGTCTAAAGGTCAGTTCCCTTCACCTTATGTCCCCAGAGTTCAGCTTCCAGTCTCTTGTCCTCAACCCCTGAGCCATACCTCTCTAATATCATTTCTTTTAATTATCCCCAAGTCGTGCCGTAAGCTCTCTCAGCTCCTACTGCCCTAAGGTAGCTAATCCACCAGGACCACGCGTTACCCTACAATGTGGAGGTGGCGAAGTCCACCCTGGAGCTTTCCTCACAGTGGCATCTCCCAAAGGCAACATCCAACCCTTCCAGCCAGAGTGCCGCGGTGGAAGCTCCTCCAATGCCGTCAAAGTTGACTGTCACAAGCTTGTTGAACTCTTCGAAGGTACATCCGCGAGCTTTGCTTTCATTGCCTTCTAGACTTGGGGCCGGGGTGTCTGAGTGGTTTGTCTTCACTAGTTGTTAGGCTAGTCGCACGAGTTGAGCAGTAAACGCATGAAGATCAGTAACAGTAGGTGGGGATTGATTGTCAGTGGTCCAATTGTCGATAGATTGGACTGGGGGACCAAGGGATTGACCACGATGACCTGCTCCTATAGCAGCAGCAGGTAGCGCTCGTGTGGTCCTAGCTGGGTTTTGTTTCGAAGCCATTGATCAGAAAATATAAGAAAGCAGTAAGGTTCGAATCATGGGGGCACATCACGCGAGAATCAGATCATCATAGACGAATCATTAGACTAATCGTCAGCTTGTCATAACGGGCATACTACTTCGCATCACGATAAGAACTCCAGCTCAATACAAAACCTAAAGGTCCGAGTTTACTAAGACACCAACCTTCGGTGTAAGGTTCAGAAATGTAGGAATAATTCACAGAAAATCGACGCAGATGAATCTGGTTGAAAATAGGGGCTAAAGTTTCTGGCTGGGAATTCCTCGATCTCGAATACACAATAGACAAAAATTTATCTCTAGTCGCGCCCTTTGCGCAGTCACTCTCGCGGCAACATTTAGGTCCACCAGGCCTCATGTCTCTTCAGGATACAAACGGTGGAGTGGGACATGCTAGGAATATGTCCCGAGGGTAACGGTTTCAAGGCGGGTTTCCAGATGACGCTAAGATTGGCATTTCGGAAGGATAGGATAAATGTCCAAAACTCAGAGTTAAACGATGGGATTTATATGAACGAAAATCGTGAATATAACGGAAAGATACTGATATGTTACCACAAAACGGTATAAGTGAGTGAGGACGAGATAGGGAGGAGCCACGGTCTGTGACAGTAGTAAATAGTAACCACAATACAAGGACATTCCAAACAATTGGTGAACCGTAAGGGTGGGTGATACGCTAATAATTCTCTCCAACACACTTATCGGTCTCTTATTGGCTTCATAAAACCAAGGAGTTCGATAACTGTATCGGTCGAGTCTATTAACGTTGGACAGACCCGTAACTCCAGCATAACATAAAATCTTCCAAGACAGTAATAACAGGTTCCAATTATTCCAAACATATTTCCAAATTAAATAACGCCTCATTCCAAATATATATTACCCAAAACAATTACCGCATGATTCTAAATATGTTCTCAAGTCAAATACCGCCAAATTCTAAACATCTCCTCAGGTTAAATATCGCATAACTCGCATTCTAGTTCTCAGATGTTCCAACCTCACATCACACAATTCATCAACTTATCATGTCATTACTAGAGGCTTCGGCTTAGCAGGCAGGCACGCGTCGGTCATGGGATCAATTTTTGAAAAGTAGTTATAGTCTAGATTCTTGATAAGTACCTAGTTCTCTATAACTTGAGCTCTGATACCAATCTGTAACACCCCTAAAATTTGGTACAGCGGAAGACTTATCAAAGCTTCGGGGTGTTACATGGACTGGTACACAACACAAGCACAGGAAAACGGAATAACATTATCCGTTTAAATAAAACATTAAATCCAAGATTTTATTTTTACATTTATTCCAAAAAGTACGAGAGTAAGCCCAAAAAAAAAAAAAAAAAGATAGGTCCCAACAATTTATCTTAGTTTCCAATTGATCCTTCAACCATGCCCTTCTGCCAAGCCTCCAAACAAAAACATATCCAAACAACAGCTCTAATTACCTGAGAAAACATGCTAAAAGTCAGCTAACGCTGGTGAGTTCATAGGTTTTCAAAAACAGTAATGGTGGACCAAGTAATAACGAGTTTGCTATATTAGGCCAAGTCACATCAACTAACCAACAATTCATACCCACACCTAAGTGTGTCCAAATCACAACAAGAGTACCTATAGGTGCACACTACAGTCCTGCACTAACTGGAGAACATACTAATATATTCCCGCACAATTGCAACACATACAAATATTCCCGCACAATTACAGCACATACAACACATAACATCAGCCAGTTAATATAGCAAACCTATTAAAACATAACATAACAATTGGTCCATTCAAAACAGTTTTGCATGTTTTCTCACCCCATATTTAACAAAAGCATTATTAAAGTAAAAGTGGTGATATGAACCTCACCTCGATCAAGCAAAGCAAAATACACAAGTCTACAGTAGTAAGGCACAACAGCAGCAAATACTTTACTGCACTACGGACTCGGCACAACCTGATAATATACACTTGTTTTATATCTATTCCAAAAGTGTACAAATTTACAAAAGTTAACTATTCCCAAGTATATCCCATTTTCGATTCCAAAATATTCTTATTAAATCCATTTACTAGTGTTTGGTATCATCATGTGTGTAGTGGTGACACAACATTGACTCAAGTGTACACACGCTAAAATAAATGACCAAAACGTAAACGACTCACAAAAATCAAAAATAACAAACACACCGAGTTGTTCCAAATTCCTAAGTTTATTCTACTACTAACTACTCATCAAAATAAGGTCAAGGTCAAGTGATTACATTTTAAAGCTTAATAAAGTATCCGGACGAATTATTGGTTCCTTATCAAATTCGTCACCTGGTAAGTCTAACAATTCCTTCGACTTGCTTATTAATTCAAAAACTAATCACAATAATGGTAGTCATAAGGATAGGTCGCACACTAATAAATTCATCCAACATACTTATCGGGCCGTTATTGGGCTTGTCAACCCAATAAGTCTGGTAACTATGCTAGTTGAGTATACTAATGTCAACCAATCCGTAACTTGACAATAATTCCATATAAATATCAATATTTCTTTATGTGGCATTTCTCGATTCGTGTGCCCTTGAAACGTTTACTAACTTGTACATATTTCTAATTTTGTTTCATTTAATACTTTCCTTTTTATCCTTAAAAATATTAAATAACATAGTAATTGTTAATTAATATTTTTAAGTTATTATTGTTATTGTCATTTCCCTTTTCTACTTTTTTCATTTTTATTTCAAAACTAAATATATATATCGAGTCACCTCACGTTTCGAGTCACCATTCCGAGTTTTATTATTCTTGGGTCAATAATTCAACCGAATAGTCCATATGTCTATAACAAGTCTAATATCCATTTTTGGCTTGTCGAGACCACGCCGAGACTACAAAGTCTCGGTGGCACTCGACGTCGCTCAAAACATCACAATTATTATTTCAAGCTCACAATATTCATCCAAGTCCAACAATATCAATCAATATCAATCGGCCCTAAACCTACGGATCGATAACCATATTCCAAGTCCACTCCAACTCGATCCAAAATAACAACAACAACAATATTAACATCATCATGCCGAGACTATGATGGTCTCGGCTTTGAACCGTGGTATACAAACAAACCAGATGGAGCCGGGAGGTCTCGGCCACAAACAAACACAACCATAACCATTCTCAATTGATCTTAACCTAAAACCTAGTATCAAAATGACCACAAGCCCAAAAATAAACCCAAGGACAACTAGACAAGACTTGATACGCAACCAAAAGACTCGGTCGTGAGCTATTGCTTACGACACCATTCTACTCGACACCAAACTTGACCAAACATGATGATACAAAATGTTTTATAAACTTTTAATTCGTAAAAACCCGTTATCCCACCCTAACCAAAATGCTATGAACCCAAAACACTTTTTAAACGAGTTTTGGACCCACCACCATGTCACACGAGGGTGAACACACGGTGGTCTTACCTTTTCTTCCTCGGATCTAAACTCCTCTTTGCAATAAATGGTGGTAGCGGCGCATAGGATAGTGGTGACAAGTTATTGCTAATCGGGTTAAGGGAGGCAAGAGGAAGGATTGTGTGGTAGCGGTGTGGTGTTAATGCTGGCGGTGGTGGTGGACTAGTGGTGGCCGGAGATTAGGTGGTGGTGGTGTCGGCTAGAGAAAAAGGGGAGAAGGGTTATAACCCTAAATGAGTTATAATGTTCCTTTTATACCCAAAATTTTGCCCTTTTTGCCAACCCTACTAACCACAAGGACTAAACATGTAACTTAGGTGAGGGGCCTAAGTGCCAAGTAGCTAAACTTTTCATAATTATTCCTGGGGCTCGTTTAAGCCATAAAAAATTTTCTCGAGGCCTTTTAACTTACGCCATTAGTTTTAAAATCATTTTTCCACGAAAAATGACTATAAATAGGTATATCTTTGCTAAAGACGCTAAAGTTAACTTATTAATCATATTATTAGGTTCTTATTGTGCCAAATCGCGCAGTGCTCAATACAAGTTACACGGAAGCTTACTCATCACACAACCATAATTTCTAATATCATTACCAATAATCCAAATAAATTTCAAAACTTCACAAACACGGTTCTTAATAATTAAATATTTGTTTTTAAACGTAATGCGATATTAAAATTAGCTCCCAAAATTACCAGTTGTCACATAAAAGAGGAATTCAGAGCAGTAAGAAGGTCCTGCTAGTACTTTAATTCATAGGAAAACTTTTTTATTTGTATTAGCAATCTGTTAATGGTTGAGTTAGTGTCTTTTTCACTATTTGATCGGACTTAATAGTTTCCAGCTGTTATAAAGAGTATTTGATGTTTATTTGGTTTCTTTATGCATGTGCTTTGATTACATATTAGGATTTATCAAGCCTTGTCAACGTAGGCTAGCGCAATTACTTCATTAACATCATATGCATAGTTAATGTAAGCCTGTAAAAGGGATAAATAATACATAAACCTTGTAATCATTAAGTTTTTACATGCCTGTAACTAAGACTCCACTGAGAGAGAAAAGATTTTATCACTCATCTTATACAACTAAGCAATTAAACGTGTGACAAGTTTTCCTACTATCGGCTTGACCTCTTACCTGTGTCTGTGTTCTATCTGTGTATGTGTTGGCCATTCGCTTATTCGTTCTCTAGTTTTATTTATTGTTTGCTTAATCTACATAAACTTGCCAGTCTCTTAGGCTGAAAACCCCCTTTGCGTTAGATTAGGGCATTAGAACTAACTTAGGATTAAAATACTGATAGATATCTAGGTTTTAACGTTCTACTCTTAGTGTTCGACACTCTACTTACCAACTAGCTATGTTGATCGGGTACACTGCTCGTTAGTGTGTGTTATAGGATAAGTCGGCTAAATATAAATTTAAAACTTGATAATATAATCTATTCTACAACGATATACGCATGCATTAGTAATCCAATATCCGGACTGGTATACCCAGTGTACCGGATCCCTTGGATTACAATGGCCGAATCCCTTTGGGAAATGATCTGTCGGATCCGGCTGAACAATGCTTGTTTTTCCTATAAATAGTGAGTAATTTCTTCATTTCTTCTCTCCCCTTTCACATATATATTTCCTTTATACTCTTACCTCCCTAACCTCAGGTCCAAGGATCATCCATGTAGTTCTTTCTTTTAGTGATTCTTTAGGTTCCTCTTTGAAGGAGAGATCACAATTTCGTATAGAAGACTTCCAAGCTCCAAAATAATTATTGTTAGGATTCATCATCATCACAAGATCACTGATGTGATTCTTGTAGTTGATTCATCATAGTATGTCATAAACATGTTGTGTTAGTTGGTGTTGTTAGGTTTGGTTCCTCGAATATAAAGGAACTCGATATTTAGCTCTGTACCAGATAAAGTGCAAGCAACGTTAGGTTGGTTCTACCTCGAACTAGAACTCGATATCTAGCTTTGTACCGGATAAAGTGTAAGAGACATTTTGAAGGCTTCTCTGCCAAGATTAGGAGCTTGTGGATCTAGTGTTTACGAACTCTTGAGTTAGGTACTTGGGGAGTGGAGTAGGGCAAGTTTTGTTCAGGTATATTTGTGCAACACCATGAATTGAATAAAAAAAAGCTTGAGCAAATGAAAATAACTTATGTTTATTATAAATGAGGATATGGTTACACAATCTTGACCATGATCAACTAATAATACCCATTTATACATTACGACTGTATAAGTCTCACTTTAGAGGTTGAAGGTGAAGGGTTTTACGAGAAATAGTTGTGGAATACTATCTCTAGTAATTAAAAGTGCTTCTCTTCAAGTTACGGAGAGGAAGATCCCACTTAGATGAGGAACTGTGTTCTAGAGGTGGAAGCTGTTACCTATCACTACTACTTACCTCCCTTTTATAGAAAAAGGGAGATATACTGTTAGTAGTTACAAGAATAGTAATTACTAAACTAGAAGAAAACTGGAAGTAAGGTACACGGACACTTGTCTGGCTAGGGTTTCTTTTAGAAATGGTAACTGGCCCGGGTATGCGGGGAATGGTTGATACCATCCCCATCCCCAAAGTTAAATAGCTATCCCCATCCCCTTCTCTATCCCCATCGAGGGTCACAATTACATCCCCATCCCCGTCCGTGATGGGGAACGAGGATCCCCAATGGGGAATCGGGGATTTTTCCCCGTTAAATAATTATAAGTAAGCCATGTTATAAACAGATGATTGTACATAGGTTTCTAGAAAAAAAATCATACAAAACATTTAGATTGCTGATGTTTAGAAAAAATTAACACGTATAACAAAAATTGTTTCTTTGAAGAAAACTTATTATATCAACCTTGGATCATAAGTAAATATCAAACTTGGATCATATTAAACTTATTATAAGAATTAACATATGCCTTAATAAAATAATTGATCAAAAGAAGTACATATAGAGAATGATGAAATCATGTTTCATTACATAATATAGGCATATAATGTATTTTGTACATAAAATATATTTGGGGAATTGTTAAGGGATCCGAGGGTATTACCATACCCGCCTCCATACCCGCTTTTCAGTATCGGGGATTCCCCGCCCTGATAACGCTCAAAATGAACATGTTTTTAGTCACGTTATTGTTAGAATTGTGCATCATATTTGGTTATATTTGTGTATATTTGTTACTAAATCATGAAAAAGTGTATATGCAAGTAAATATAGCCAAGTACAGGAAAAGATGATAAAAAGATGAAGAAATGAAGAGATTATGCACATTTGTAGAATCACGAGAAAGAAACGAGAAAAGAACCACACAAGAATTCAAAGATTTGATAAAGTCAAGATTTCTATGTTTATGTATCAAGAAAAGATCAAGTTCTATGGAAGGAATTAGTGGTACAACAAAGGATCAAGCACGTAACGAGAAAAGGAAGAGAAAAAATAAAGAATGCATGGCAGAATGGCCCATCCGATCGGATGGTGCCCGCATCCGATTCGGATGGGAGAAAAGTGATTTACAGAGAGATCCAACCGATCGGTTAGACCTCAATACCGATCGGTTGGAGGAGACTGAAGTTACAAAAACGCATTTAATGACGAATTTAAGCCCCATAATCATGGTGGCTTATCATTTCTTGGTTATTTACTGATTAAGGACGTTTTTTGCTTGAGGGAAAATGGTTCCTTCACTTATTTAAAGAACCATTGGCTAGTTTACAAAGTGTGAAAACCCAAAAACCTAGTAAGGCTTACCCCAAGTCTTGCTAAACTTATTATCATTGTCCGAAAGCTTGTAGTTGCTGTGAGAACGTCCAGGGAACCTTGAGTTCAAGTCTCAAGAGTTGTGTCCAAGTGTGGAGTTGTTTACGTGTGATCATAGGCGATTGGAGGAGAGTGGTTGCTATAGTTTCACAATTCTAGTTCTTGTAATTTCACAACTAGGTATTTCTTGTTTGAGTTATTATGAACTACTTTTACTTTAAGATGAATGAAATTATGGTTGATTACTTGTGTTTGATTATGATTATTATGGAGTGATTTTGGTTATGCTTGTGTGTATGATGTGATAATTGTTGGAGTATTCTTATTTCATAGTGATGCATGAAATCATATCTTGTTTTATGAGTTTGTTGAAATACAATCTAATCTTGCTTAATTAGTTGGTAAAAACAGTTCTAAAGATTAACAAAGGCCGAAAGGATTTTCTTTATGTTTTTATACCAAAAAGTTAGTGCACGAATTAGTATGGATTATGGTGTGTGACAAGCACCATATTAGCTTATTAAAATGGATTTGGAAACGATTTCATCACGAGAAAAGGCCGAAAGGATTCGTAGGAATTCTTAGAATAAGAAATGCTTTTCAAACAGCAAAGAGTCTAATAGAATTATCGCACTTGTAACATCCCGCCTACTCAGACCACAATATTGTCCGCTTTGCCCGCAGGCTCACGGCTTTGTTTTTGTGGCCTCATTTGAAGACTTCCCGGCAGGTCACCCAAGCCAGTACTACTCTCATATGAGCACGCTTAACTGCCAGTTCCTAAGAACCCCACTCGCAGTAGACCACAAAACGCGTTGTGTCATTGTAAGGCGAATGTAATCTTATGAACCCAGCATCTCTCCAGGCCACAGCCGATGTAGGATTTGCCTAGGGTGTTACAATCACCCCCCCTTAGGGACTCATCGTCCTCGATGAGGTTTGCCCCACCATCCCGAACGGCTCAGGAGTGGCTCTGATACCACTTGTAACATCCCGCCTACTCAGACCACAATATTGTCCGCTTTGCCCGCAGGCTCACGACTTTGTTTTTGTGGCCTCATTTGAAGACTTCCCGGCAGGTCACCCAAGCCAGTACTACTCTCATATGAGCACGCTTAACTGCCAGTTCCTAAGAACCCCACTCGCAGTAGACCACAAAACGCGTTGTGTCATTGTAAGGCGAATGTAATCTTATGAACCCAGCATCTCTCCAGGCCACAGCCGATGTAGGATTTGCCTAGGGTGTTACAATAGAATATCTGTACCTTATTCAAATAGCAAGCACAAACACAAGAGTAGCTGACAGGGATCAAGATCACTCCCTCCTCGAACCTAAAGGAGTAGAAGACAGAAATATGAAAGGGGTTCAGTTATCTTCCTATTATAAGTAACTTCTATTTTTAGTAACTTTCTATTTTTAGCAGGTTTCCATAATTAGTAAGTTTCCACATTTAGCAAGATTCAAGTGATATAATTCAATTCAAGTCTTTAATTAGCTTATTATGGAAGTAACATTCATTTTAACAAGTTACACACGTTCAGGGTTAATTATGACAAGTTTTCATAATTCAGGGTTATAAACGTAACTTTACCAAAGTTCAAGGTTTAAAATAGAAATCTCATAATTTACCATTCGAATACTTTATTTTCCAGAATTACACTTTTAGCCTCCAAGTTTCCAATATTTACAAATTACACCCCTTTACTTTATTAATTTACAAAGGGTTAATACACAAATATGTTACTAAACTTTCCATAAAAGTTCGCCTAAGTTACTGAACTTTCATTTTGTTCACTTAGGTTACTGAACTTATAAACCATGACATTTGGGGTCACTGAACTTATAAAAAATATTCATAAACAACACTGAACTTGTAAAAACATGACATTTATGTTACTTAACATATCAAAAAATATACGATTAAGTCACTCCTACCAACACTAATAAATTTGGCGAACTTTTTTGGTAAGTTCAGTAACCTAAGTGAACAAAATGAAAGTTTAGTAACTTAGGCGAACTTTTTTGAAAAGTTTAGTAACATATTTGTGTATTAACCCATTTACAAATTAATCTTATACTTACATAATTTACAATCTAACCTTTACAATATTCATATTACACATCAAGTCCCTTTTATTTCTTCAAATTACAGAAATTAACCTTCAATATAATTATGATACAAACAGCCCTCAAAGTTTCGGTAACTTACACATTTGGTCCTTATACTTTTTAAATTACAAATTCGAATTATATAATTTACTATAATTACATATTAAGCCATTAAATTACCAAAATTACACATAACCCCCTGAATATAATTTGCTACTCAAAACAGCACCAAGTTTCCAGAAATTACATATTTAGTCCCTCATTTTTATTTCTTTTCAATTCGATTTAACAAATATATATATTTATCAAATAAACCCTTTATATGCAAAATTAACACATGAGACCCTCCTTTTATATTTTATTCGAATTACAGCAGGTCTAAAATGATTTACAAAATTATCCCTTAAGTTTTAAAATTTACAAAACACACCCTTCTATTTTAATTATCAAATCGGTAAACATAAAACTATTTCAAAATCAAACCCTAACAAACCCAATCATTATGAAATAATTTTATCATCATTAGGTCACCTTTATTTCCAGATTTCATCCACTAAAAACCCTAGGTCGATTGGTTCCATATTTGTTCCACGATTTTCCCTTTTTATTCAAAAATCCGATATAACCATAATTCCATAAATCACGAATTCGACTCAAACAAATCAAGACACCATTTTTCTCATGTTATATGAAGCATATAGAACCCAGGAAAAATAAGTACACACCTCAGAAAAATCGCATACATGATTTATAGATTTATTTCGATTTTAGGGTTTATAACACATAATTTTCCATACGATTAATATATAGTACATGGCTTGTTTTTATCATTTTTCCCATGTTATATATGATTAGGAGAGGGTTAGAAAAATACCAGAAAAATTATAGATCAAGGGATTCACACGCTATGGATTATTGTTTCTCGGTTAGGGTTTTTTTGAACCAATTAATACACCACGACCAAACGATCAACTCCAGGACTATGTAGCTATTTTTCCCACCTTCTTAGCACTATGAGGAACTCCATAAAAATGCCTCTTTGCTTCATAAAATTCGGATGTGGTGTGGGTGATTTTTAAGAGTGGTGGCTAAATGTTTTTAGGGTTTAATGGGTGAATAAAAATTATGGGATTGGTATAAATGGTGTTGACCGGATTTTTGGGGAGGGTAAAAGGCTAAAGAACCGGCCTTCATTATGGCCCAATTTAATTTACCATTTTTATTTCATTTTTCCTTAATTAATCTTGTAATTTAAATGGTTTTTAATTAATAATAATTGTGTATTTAAATTTTTGGTATACACAAGGGTATTTTGGTCATCTCACAACTTGTATAAATATTAATCGAAGTCGTCAAAATTATTTTGTATCAAATCTTGTTCGTTTTCAAAAGTTTGGGATCGATTCGGAACTTTAATTAAGCTTTAATTAAATTTTAAAGTTTTCAGGGGCATTTTGGTAATTTTGCATGTTTTAAATTTTCGGGTTTTACAGCACTAGTTAACAAAGGCCGAAAGGAATTAACTAGGAGATTGAATTCTTAGAGATGATCTCTCATGATAAAAACCATTGATTGTGAATCATTCATTTTAAGTTGTGCATCATTACAAGTTACACCAAACTTGTTCGATTACTCTATACAATTGTCATGGAATTACACACAAGTATATATTTTTTTTTGATTGATTGATTTTTGCTTACCTTAGAATTTACACCAAATCGGATTGACAATCCTTTTTGTCAAAACTTATTTTGCAAACCTAAACCCCAATTCCCTTGGGACGATCTCAACTTACCCACCTTTACTACTACGGACGAGTATACTTGCTCGTATGTGTTGATTAGAGAATTGGATAAATTGATTTTATAAATTTTTAAAACTTGCACTACACACGACACATCAAGTTTTTGGCGCCGCTGCCGGGGAATTGTCTAAATTACTTGGTAGTTTGGTTTGCTAGTTTATAAGTTTAGTAAAAAAAAAAGTAAAAAAATTTTGGTTCGGAGTCAACCGAGCCGGATGGATTTCTATCCGATCGGTTGGTGGCCTCATTTTTTTTTTCTTTTTTATTTTTATTTTTTTTTTTTTTTTTTTTTTTAGGATTAAGTGTTAATTTTCAGTTATTATGTTTATTTAATGTTATGTTTAATGTATTTAAGTGTTAGAAGTAATTAAGTTAATTAAATAGGGTAATAAGAATAGTTTTTTTTATGCCTTTAATGTTTCTAATTAGTTTTAGTTAATAGAATTAATTTTAGTTTAATGATTGATAGCTAAAGAGTTTTAATTAATTATGCTAGTTAATTAGTTTAATGATTATTAAAGTTAAGAATTAATTATTAAGATTAATGGATTAGTAAGTTATTAATTATGTGTTAATTGTCATCTTTATTAATTGGTTTAATTTTGTTTTTTATTTTTATTGTATTTATTTATTAAGTTTTTAGTCTTCAACAATAAATAAATAAAAAAATAAAAAAAAAATTCGATCTAACCGATCGGATGCTGCCCGCATCCGATTCGGTTGGGCAAATCTGAGTTTTAACGATTCAACCATCCGATCGGATGGGTTCTAATACCGACCGGATGGATGCCTCGGTAAAATTTTTGAAATTTTTAATTTTTAGTTGTTTTGAAGTTTTAATAGTTAGAAGTTGTTTGTTTGTTTGCTTTTATTTTATTTATAAGTTATCTCGATTATAACTAACCCTCACGCTAATAGTTTGGATTTCTTTTGTTTTTGTGGTTATGTTATAATTAGTGTTTAAGTAGAATGGAGAGTTTAAGCGGAGTTTCGGAATACTTGAGAAATTTGGAAGAAATGTTGAAAGATTCAGGTGATTCATTGGAAAGTTTGGGAAATATTTTGGAAGAAGCAAAGGTTGATTTGGAAAGACAAGAAGAAGTTGGAGAAAGTAGTGTTTGTTCATCTAAGGAGAAAAGAGTTGTTGTGTTTACACAAGCACCACCTAAGGAGTTTGATGCACCGTTCATGAGGTACTCTACACCTTGTGGAGTGGAAGGTATTAAAGCTTGGGATGCTCAGCTTAACATGGAATATGGAGACAACTACATTACGGAAGATATGCTTGGTAAGCTTTGTTTTGTTAGGCTTGACTATGAGGATTATGGAAGAAAGATAGTGAGAGATGTGAATGTTAATATTCATGGTCATGTGTTCAAAGTTGATTTTGTTGTTTTGGAATATGGGAATGCGGATGAACCAGAAGTTGTGTTTGGTAGAGATTTTATGGTTAAGACTAAATGTAGGATTGATTTTGCATTGGGAGAGATGAGGATAGATGTTGATGATATGGTAGAAGAAAAGGTAGGAAAGGGAGATATTGTTAAAATGGGCAAAGCAAATAGAAAGAAAACACCATTTAACAAACTTACCCAACCCTCCACCCCTAAGAATGAGAGTTCTTCATCTAGTTCACCACCCAAAACACCACAAATAGTTAAACCATTAACCCAAAAGCAAAAAGAAGCAATTCTGGAAAATTTGGAAACAAAGGTTAGAGAGCTTATGGAGGAGAAGCCGGTAATTTAAGTGTTGAATAATTACATGACTTATCGTAAGAAGTTGGATGCAGTCATGATGGCAAGGGCTAGGTTAGAGGATAAGAATTTTGATGAGATTGCAAGTGAAAGGATAGTTGAGAATGGGTTGCCTAAAAAGGAGAGCGATCCGGGAAATTTTGTGTTACCGATTAAAGTTAATGGAACCGATGCGATGTATGCGTTGGCTGACACAGGAGCAAGTGTGAATGTAATGCCGTATCCATTGTATAAGAGATTAGGACTTGGTAATCCTCAACCAAATCAGTATAATCTTACTATGGCTGATAATTCACGAGCAAAAGCGATGGGAGAAGTAAAGAATGTTAGAGTCCAAGTAGGATATCAAGCTTTCTTGGCCGATTTTCTTGTGCTTAATATTTCGGTGGATAAGGAGTTACCGTTGTTGTTAGGAAGAACATTTTTGAGAACTTGTGGAGCTATTATAGATATGGGTAGAGGTACTATGACTATAAGTGATGAAATCTTGAAGAATACCTATTACCCTAAGCCTAGAGGAAAGATTGTTAAAGAAGTTCATGGTGAAGAAGATGAAGAAGAAAACCACTTGGGTTGTTTGACGTAGGTAGAGATGAAGAAGGGAGGCCTAAATATGGGCCGGTTGTCCCAAGTTACTTTGATATTGAAGATGAGATTGAAAGGGCTCTAGCGATGGAGGCTTTCTATAACCCGTTTAAGAATATTTTTGTGTGTTAGTACAAGCAGTCTCGTTGGGGAGATTGTTAGTGCAAGCAATCTCGTTTGTTTTGATTGATGACAAACATGTAACTTGATACATAACATAAAATGTACAAGTTACTTGTAATCTTATTTTGTCTCAACATACATTCAACACCTCTCGAGTCCTCGTATGATACAACACAGGTTCGTACATGTTTGTTATGTGGCATTATGATCAAACCCTTAACAAAAAATTTAGAATGTTTAAAATACGGTTAGGTAATTAAGTATTTTAAAAAGGCTAATCATTCTACTTAGAACCTCATTTTATACATGTTACATGATCACTAGGATACATGTTACACATTACAAGTTTACTAGGAAGAACAATATATACAAGTTTACATGTTTATTTCTTAAAATTGAAACTTTATTAGTTAAATATTAGGATGACATCATTACACACATCATTAGAAAATCTTAGGAAGATTTGAAATATATTTTGGAAAGATTCTTAAGTAACAAAGTTGACTTTGGTAGATATGGAAAGATCTTGAAAAGATCTTGAAATGACTTGACATAGATATGAAAAGATCTTGGAAAGATCTTGAAATGACTTGACATAGATATGGAAAGATTTAGATAATATTTTGTATAGATCTTTAAGCTACTAAGTTGACTTTGAAAGATCTTGAAATGACTTGACAAAGATATGGAAAGATTGTGCAAGATTTGGAAAGATTTGGAAATCTCTTAGTTGTCCTGATTTGACGGATCCAAACGATTAGAAAGACGGATCCAATTTTTGGGATCCACCGGATCCGCCAACTGTTCACTCAGTTTCCCTATAAATAGAAGCCCATTGTTTACCCATAGTTTTATCTAATCAGAACACAAATTCCCTCACTCATTTCGCACACTTAGATCAGTAGCAAACCGTGTAGATTCATACATTAATCACCCTTTACATAATGATCATAATGTTACTAACTTTCATCATGTTATAAGCATACATTGTTAATGATCCTGTGAAGCAAGCTCAAGATCATGAGACATCATCCATAGCATACTTCCTGATCCACCAAGAAGGATAGAAGATCTTGAAGTCATTATCCACCATAGCATTCCAACATATGAAGATTCAAGAGTACTTGACATCCTCAATGATTGAAGACTTCTTATTCAAGAAGTTCATATAGATTAGTCATTTATATCCATTGAACATATATGTCATGGATCATTGTAAACATCATTTGTATCAGTGAGTGTGGTTAGTGTTTTAGTCCTCAAAACACAAAGAGTGTAGGGAGTGGTTGTACCCTTGTGAAAGAACCAAACGGGAGTGGTTGAACCCTTGTAAAGAACTCGAAATCTAGCTTAGTGTCGGTAATTGTATAGGCGACGTTAGGTTGGTTCTAACTTGAAATAGAACCCGGTGTTTAGCTTAGTACCGAAAAAGGAAGTAAGCGACGTTAGGTTGGTTCTACCTTAAACTAGAACTCGGTGTTTAGCTTAGTACCGGAAAAGGAAGTAAGCGACGTGTAAAGGTTTTCTCCTCCTAAGAACGGGAGCTTGTTGATCTAGTGAAGTAACTCTCGAGTTGGGTACTCGGGGAGTGGAGTAGGGCGGAGAGGAGCTCCGTGACCGAACCACTATAAATCATCGTGTTCGGTTTGCGCTTTCTTTTACTTATCTCTTTTCTTTTATGTTTGCATTATGTGATTGCTTGTGTTGTGATTATTTGATAATACTTGTGTGACAACTTGGTAGTCATAAACTACAACAAACATCTTTCATATTAGAACTAGCCAAATTGGAAATTTGATACAACAAGTTTTAAGTTTCAAAACGGTAAACGTATTCACCCCCCCCCCCTCTACGTTTTCACAATTGGTATCAAAGCCACATGGCTCTCATTTTCAAATCAAATTGTTTTTAAAATAGAGAGCGATCTATGTATCAAATTATCACTGAAGCAGAACATAATATGAAAAATGTTTCGCTAAGTATACTTTTAAATTTTGTTGTTAAATATTACTTTGTATACAAGCTTGAAGATGTATTTGGAAAATCAAAAGAGAAGATTTCTTAAAAAGGTTTAAGTGTCAAATTGTGTGCATAAAGCAAATTTACGAAAAACTCGGGTTTTAAGGGAGTGTTTGGGATAACTATTAATCTAGTTGAGAAATCACCTACGTAAATGTTTAGACAAGTCACATAAGTAGAAATGTTGTTAAATATGTGTAATATATGTTTAATATTAAGTCTAGCAAGTCCGACACACTTTCGCTATGTCAAAATATGAGTTTTGTTGAATCTGGTACAGAGTCCCGCGGATCCAAATGGTATAAAGGGCGGATCCCTTTATTTGGATCCGCCGGATCCGTCTGTACAGTGTTCAGTTTTTGTCAAAATTCAAAAAATCATAACTAATTAACCGTAAGTCCGTAGGAGTCGTGTCACCTATCATTTTGAATGAAATTAAGTCTACTTTCATTTAAAAATAATATCATGGCCTGAATCTAAATTGAAATAGGTAAAACAAATCAAAAGGTACAACCTGTCCAAAATATTTAGTTTTATTTTGACACATTAACTTAAATTTTTGAGTCGAGCAATGTAAGTTGGTATCCTTTAAACATTGATATGATTTCTATTGAAACTAAAGAATTTGGTAATATAAAGGAAACAAATTAAGCTTGGCATACATCGTCATATTTAAACGCAAAGTGACGAAAAGTATCTTTTCACTTATGCCATGCTATGTGACTATCTGTTCTAAGTTATTTGCATACATGTGATTTGTCTGTTGGTAATTGTGATTGTATTTGTTGATAGGATATACATAAGTGTTTTGCCATGACAATTATTTTCTTGTTTAGCAATTGCTTGTTTGATGCACAATAGGTCTTTTGCTAGATCTTGTACACTAAGTTGATAAACTGTGTTTGTTTTAGATATTTTTGTTTGCATATGTTATGTGAAAACCTTGCATAACTTGCTTAGGAATGAGAACTAAGTGTAACTAGTTTAGTGTCTTGAATAGTATTGTCTTGCACAAACTCTTGCTCTAGTGTTAAAACGTGTAAACATATACTAACTTTGAAAAAGAATGTTTGGTACAAACAATTTGAAACTATGGTATGTTGAATTGTTATGCCTTTAGGATATTATCTTGTTGTTAAAACTTTTATGTGTACTAACCATGTCATGCAGGATGATAACACGCGTTGTTATCAATTTTCCATGTTTAAGCCACCATTTGGCTTAACCACTTTTATGGTAAGTTATTATCATCAAATTAATTCATGTGTAAACGTAAGTTAGAACTTGTGTTTTTAGTTTCATTCAATCATATATTAGTTGTTACATATGTTTTAGGAGAATTTCTCGGATTTGAGTGAGTAACGTAAAATATGCATATCTCTTTGTTAAGAATTAGAAATTCCACATAGCGGATATGAAATAGCCCAAATTTTGGTTCTGTCTGTTATACACTTTAGCTCCGCCATTCCTCACCCTGCAGATTCTGCGAAACCCAATTATGGGATCCGCACTTGTTGTCGATTGGATCCGTCAGTCTCAATAGTAACTTTTTCAAAATTCCCGACTAATCCCGATCCTTAAATTATTGATTCTAGTTCTTAGGATTCTTATCACTGATGTTCACTCAAATAAGGATTAGGACATCTCACCAAACACCAAATAGGATAATCATATCTAATCACAGTTTCAAATTTCATGAAAATGCTCTAAGGTACCTTTTCGGTAAACCACTGAGTATTTGTGATCATTACACACACTCACTGCATCCTCCCGTCCTTTACTCATTCACTAGCTTGATTTATAAATTGACAACTTCCAAACTAATCCAGACTTACTGTTTGCAAATATATCACAAATTACAAACCCGACTCACGACTGATATTATCTTGTATTGTTGCCTCACTTGGTTAACATGTCATCCTTCAAGACAATTTACATCGAGTCATAACTCACAGATGTAATTATCAAGTCTTCTCATCCTTTTCTCAAAGTTGGATTGATAACTTAAGTATTTCGTCCGAAATATTCAAGTATATCTGACTTACGATTGTAGTCATTAAAAGTCATATCCGAAACAATCAACTCCCAAGTATTTTAACAACGTATGTTAAAACACTTATCCTATAATAACTAGAACATTTGTTCTTCGTCCCATCACATTCAGCTCCTAGGTGTCACAAACAAAACTAAGCACTTCATCCACTAGTAAACCAAAAGAATCAGTATCTATTCTTTTCACCTTCATCATCCATGTAACATAAGTACACTTGTACTTCCACCATCATCACATCGCATTCACTTTTGTAATATGTCTCAGGCCTTAAGCTTTAAATCAACCACTAGTTATACCAACCAATGGATCATAAGAATTAGTCTTCATCCTTGTCCATAGTTCAACAAATCCCTACAACACCACTATCCTTACCATCATTGAATGCATTACTTAAAAAGCCGTTAGTCCAAACACTCATATCAAATCAAGTATGCGTTAAACATATTCAACCATACTTTACCACATATAGGATTAGAACCTTCAAATGAGCATGATGTTCACATTCAATGTTTATCATTGTCTACTAGATTTAAGTAGTACAACTTTTACAAGTCAATAAGTCATCAAAGTATTGGTAATACTTTGTAATCAAACCTCTGCATAAGTTTCATTAAACCTCAAATCAATATTTTAACAACATATGTTAAAATGCTAAATTTCAATTACAACCTCATGCACCCCAAGTAACAATGACTCTTGAGAAGTATACATAAGAAACTCAAGTGAATTCCTCGTGTCACCATCCAGTAAATTCCAACTCAAACCTCTGAGTTCATATCGTTATTTAGGAAAACATGATGTTTCGGAAAAACATTATATGTTTAGTTTTCATATATATTATTTTCTCTTTGCAACATGAATGGTTATGTTACAAGAAATTTCATTACACCTCATTAGGTAAATGATCTTAAACAAACATCTGCAAGTTCTATGAACTAGAGCTTCCCCCTCATCGTGTCATATTTTTTTTCATAAGTATGATAATCTTACTAGTTGAAAGATACTTTATGTATCTATCCCCTTTCAAGCATATGTCATAAACAAGCCTTACTCAAATTTTGCACACACACAAGATCTATTAGAGTTGGTAACTTTACTTAGATTCTTGTTCCAAAGAACTTTCTTGAAAACGTTCTTAACATATTCCATTACCACACACAAACACATCCCTTGGTCTTAGTTGATTAAATCACTTGCATAACACATACTTAAACTCAACTCAAAGGATGTCACCCTTTAGATCATTCAACCTCAGATTCCAAACACAATGATTAAAATGTGTTGACACATATTTGTCAAATTTCCGTGTATATTATGACATCTTCATCACCTTAGTTTTTAATAGAAATAGTTGAGTATCATTAAGTCATGTATTGGTGAATTATCTTGCCAAGTAGTAGATGTGATTTTTCTTAGTAAAATCACTTGCATTGCATATATACGTGTTGATTACATGTTATGTTTTTGATATGTTTAAGTGTCTTGACGTTATCATAATAATTATTTGATTAATAGTCAAATATGTAAACCTTCGAAAGGTTTTGTCTACATGCTTATATATGTTTCATGCTACTAGATGTTAACATGATTCGCATGGTACTTGTTATATAATATCTCACAAGTTTAACTTGGTTCTTGTTAACTTATGATATGTTATTTTTAGTACATGGTGTTAGATAGCTCTTGTCTTTAGTTGACAATCATTGAGCTTTTTCGTAGGATAGTCTAAGTGGTACATGCTCCTAAATAGTTTACATGAATCTTAGTCTCACTTCTTTGTCATAATATTTGTTTGCCATATGTGCACTTTGTCTAAGTGGTCTTGGTATGATGAACATTTAGAAGTCATTTTATTTTATACATAGATAATTGTGTTAATTAATGGGTAAGTATGCTTAAGTGACTAAGCCTAACTTCAAAACAATTTCACAATGTAGTATCTAAAACAATGCCATGCTATCTTGCAATATGATTATTTGTCTTTATGCTATATGGTAGCTTTTTGTCTAGTAGATAAATATTTGTTTACATAAGATGTTATGATTTCTCTGTTATTCACATCTTTTGTCATTAAGACTTGTGTCTTGTAGATTGACAACAAATTGTTTGTTATTTCTCTTTGTTATGCTTATTTTGCATAATTGCTGTCCCATTATTGCTACTTAGATTAATAATATGTTTATGGGACCCATTATCTTGCATATAGCTTTTAAAGATAATAGGATTAAGCTTTAGAGGTTTGAAATTTGTGTTTGGATATCTTTCAACATACCTCTCTCCAAATCGCATTATAGCTTCCACTTTCCTTACAACATCTCCATCATCTTTTAGTTATAACAATACACCTCCCATAAGGAAAACCACATGCCTCGTCATGCGATCATCTCGCATTGATAGAGAAGAGCTACGTAACTTCAAGGATTAAGTTCTTTGTATGCTAACCAACATCCGCAAAAACATTACCAAGCTCTTTGCTTTCATTAACCTGCATCATAATTCTTCACATCACACATTATGATGGATGTTCACCGATTAAGGGGGGAGAGAAATCCATTCGCATAATTTTCGTTTTGTATTTAAGAACACTTGTTCATGCCTCCAACACTCTCAAATACTGACACATAGGTTCATATCATTTAGTTGAAATAAACTCACAAAGACACAAGTGTGTCAAACCTTCTTAGACTAACATCATAGTTTTGCACCAATACCTCGTTTGACAAACCTCTTAATGAGAAGCATTAAGTCTCTTCAGACTTTGACTAGGATTTACTTTCACATCTTCATTGTCTAGAATAACTTCATTATCTAGAACACCTTCATTGTCTAGGAACACCACCATAGGATCTCATCCTTTTCATTTTTTTTATCAAGTACGTCATTGTCAGTGCAAACAGAACCATCACTCTCAACACGTTGGTCCAACCAACACTCTCATCATATGATGTCATTTTCATTTTCATATAGGTTTATGGAATCTCTATTCCTAAGTGATCATTGTATTCACTTCCTTCATTTAAGCATTTATCATCTTTGGTAGATGATAATATCATAACCTTAACCGCCTTCAATACTCTTATAGCACTTGCTATACAATTTCTGAATTCATTATAACCACCACATTCCATCATCTCTTTCACTAATCATCAACCCCATGGATTATCCAAAAACCTACTTGCATCAACCTTTAGTTATCAACACTAGCATCACTAACTTTAATTCCACTCCATATCCTCGTCATAGGCATTGTTTTGTAGGAATATATTATTTTAAATGTAATTCTTATTAGAAGATTACACTCTTTGTAACATGGTTTACTAGATAATCACGATTGATATCACAATTGGTAAGCTGCATCATATTTTTCTTTGATTAGACAATCACAATTGGTAAGTTATTTGTGATTAGATTATTGATATGTTGCATAATATTTTTCCTTGAGATAAAATATATTGCACTAACCATTTCATTGTAGGTTCATCATCACATACGTTCGATCGTATATAGCATACTCATCATAGGATGAAGTTTGCATCGATTATTTTTTCTTCTTTCATAGGTGCTGCTTAACGCTCTCAAACCAGGAGGATAATCAGTCTAACACTCATATTACATCGTCTATACACTTTGGTCATATATGACTTAAGACATAGCTTCTAGTGCACTAATCTTTTGTTTTGTAGGTTCATCTTGACACCCTAGAGCAGGGGGAGCTTTCGTCAAGCATTTTTAGAATGCATCATATATACGCATTGTTGTATATCACATACTAACCTTTATTTTGTTGCATTTTTCATCCCTGGATCATATACGTCGGTACCCTAGCAACGGGGAGTATTGATCAAGGGGGAGCATATCGTGTACTAATCCTTGTTTTGTAGCATTCATAATCCTTACATCATATACGTTGGTACCCTAGTAACGGGGAGTATTGATTAAGGGGGAGCTATAGTCAAGGGGGAGCATGCTCGCATTCTTAAGAATTCTCATTCTTTGACATACTTTTGTGTTTCGACAAAAAGGATGAGATAGGTCAACATAGTCCAACATAGCTTACCCACGTGTATCAATGGCTATTTGCATTTTTCATTCATCATGCATTTTTCATATATATTCTTTTTATGTTGCACACCACTAACCTTGATGTAGGATAAGAGTCTTAATTTGATCCATGGATCTGCTTACAACCTAGGAGACGCAACAACCATAGGAGATTGGAGTAGTATAATTAACTTCACTAGGGATGATGCAAGCTCGCCATTTCGGGAGAAATGAATTTAACTCCAAGGACACACCCTTTTTGCTTCGAAAAAAGGGGGAGAAAGGTGTAAACGGAGAAAGTAAGTAATTACGGACATAAGGAGAAAAAGGGAGAAAGGTGTAAACGGAGAAACGGACACAAGGAGAAAGTAAGTAATTACCGACACAAGTAACTTTTTGCATTTTACTTTCTATCACGTTTACATATTTTGTCATCATCAAAAAGGAGGAGATTGTTAGTGCAAGCAGTCTCGTTGGGGAGATTGTTAGTGCAAGCAATCTCGTTTGTTTTGATTGATGACAAACATGTAACTTGATACATAACGTAAAATATACAAGTTACTTGTAATCTTATTTTGTCTCAACATACATTCAACACCTCTCGAGTCCTCGTATGATACAACACAGGTTCGTACATGTTTGTTATGTGGCATTATGATCAAACCCTTAACAAACCATTTAGAATGTTTTACGGTTAGGTAATTAAGTATTTTAAAAAGGCTAATCATTCTACTTAGAACCTCATTTTATACATGTTACATGATCATTAGGATGCATGTTACTCATTACAAGTTTACTAGGAAGAACAACATATATAAGTTTACATTTTATTCTTAAATAGAACTTATTAGTTAAATATTAGATGAATATGCATACATCATTAGAAAATCTAGAAGATTTGAAATATTTTAAAAGTCTTAAGTAACAAATTGCTTGATGATATGGAAATATCTTGGAAATCATTGAAATGATCTTGACAAGATTGAAAAGATCTTGGAAAGATCTTGAAAAGGACTTTGACTAGATATGGAAAATTTAGATAATATTTTGAATGATATTAGAAATGACTTGAAAGATCTTGAAATGACTTGACAAGATATGGAAAGATTGTGCAAGATTTGGAAATCTTTAGATTGTAGATTTGAAGGATCCAAACGATATTACAAAGACTGGATCCAATTTTTGGGATCCGAACGATTACAAAGACGGATCCAATTTTTGGGATCCGCCGAATCCGCCAACTGTTCACTCAGCTTCCCTATAAATAGAAGCCCATTTTTTACCCATAGTTTTATCTAATCAGAACACAATTTCCCTCACTCATTTCACACACTTAGATCTGTAGCAAACCATGTAGATTCATACATTAATCACCCTTTACATAATGATCATAATGTTACTAACTTTCATCATGTTGTAAGCATACATTGTTAATGATCATGTGAAGCAAGCTCAAGATCATGAGACATCATCCATAGCATACTTCCTGATCCACCAAGAAGGATAGAAGATCTTGAAGTCATTATCCACCATAGCATTCCAACATATTAAGATTCAAGAGTACTTGACATCCTCAATGATTGAAGACTTCTTATTCAAGAAGTTCATATAGATTAGTCATTTATATCCATTGAACATATATGTCATGGATCATTGTAAACATCATTTGTATCAGTAAGTGTGGTTAGTGTTTTAGTCCTCAAAACACAAAGAGTGTAGGGAGTGGTTGTACCCTTGTGAAAGAACCAAACGGGAGTGGTTGAACCCTTGTAAAGAACTCGATATCTAGCTTAGTGTCGGTAATTGTATAGGCGACGTTAGGTTGGTTCTACCTTGAAATAGAACCCGGTGTTTAGCTTAGTACCAAAAGGAAGTAAGCGGCGTTAGGTTGGTTCTACCTTAAACTAGAACTCGGTGTTTAGCTTAGTACCGGAAAAGGAAGTAAGCGACGTGTAAAGGTTTTCTCCGCCTAAGAAAGGGAGCTTGTTGATCTAGTGAAGTAACTCTCGAGTTGGGTACTCGGGGAGTGGAGTAGGGCGGAGAGGAGCTCCGTGACCGAACCACTATAAATCATCGTGTTCGGTTTGCGCTTTCGTTTACTTATCTCTTTACTTTTATGTTTGCATTATGTGATTGCTTGTGTTGTGATTATTTGATAATACTTGTGTGACAACTTGGTAGTCATAAACTACAACAAACATCTTTCATATTAGAACTAGCCAAATTGGAAATTTGATACAACAAGTTTTAAGTTTTAAAACGGTAAACGTATTCACCCCCCCCCCTCTACGTTTTCACATTGTGTTTAACAAATTGACAGATTTTCTTGGATCTTTACCAGTCCAACTAAAGAATTTGGAATGGGGACCCGAAGGAGCTAGTGTGTACAAGAAGGAAAAAAAAGACGGAGAATGGCATGTGAAGTTTGATATAGTTTGTCCGGATGGACAGAACTTTACAAGGAAGTTTAAAACGCCAATGACTAACCGAAAGTTTTCCGGGAAGTTCCAAAATGAAGATATCTTGAGGCACGAATATTTTGAAGGATGAAAGACAAGAGTTTGAAGAATAAAAGCATAAAGCTTGTGCTAGTGTTTTTTTTTGTTTTCTTTTTAATTTTTATGCATTTTAGTAGTTTAATGTTTGCATTTAAGTTTAAGTTTAAGTTTGAGTTTAGACCTTTTAATTGTCTTGGTTTATTAAGTTTTATGTCTATGAAGTTATGTTTTGAGTTTAAGAGTTAAGTTTTGTTTTAGAAGTTGTAGAAATAGAATTGAAAAACAAGTTGGGAGATTAAGTGTGTTGAAGTATTTTTTATGCTTAAAAGAAATATTTTTGAAGAGTAAAAACACTTCTCATTTGTTCTTACAAGTGTGAAAAAGTGTTGACAAAAGAAAAGTGAAGTTTTTGCAAAAATTCAATCCGAATCGGTTGGATCAAATACTGATCGGATGGATTGAAATATATATACTCAAGATTTCAAAAATCACAAAAAACACACACACACTCAATCCACCATACTTGGGGTTCAAAAATTCGACCATTAGAAGTCTATTAAGTGTTGCAGGAGTGTTGAAGGATCATCTATGGCACCCAAACAAGTAAGTAACATCATCAATTTGTACTAATTAGGTTTTAATTCGAACTTCTTTAATTAGATCAAAATTTGGGTATTTTTGATATAGTTCGAATTGAGATGTAATATTTTGTGGAATAGATGGGTAAATGATTGAGGAATTCATTGCAAAAAGAATTAGATAGATTGATTAAGTTTTGAGGAAGAATTGATTGATTGAATTTTCAGATTAAAATGGGTCAAAACTTTAAATCGATTTGGATTGCAATTGATGATTTCCAGGTGTTATTTAGTTGTTGATTAGTGATTCTAGGATGATGCATTGTTGATTAGAACATCAATGGAAGAGATTTGATTTGGTAGTGTTGATATGTTCTAGGAAGATTGAGAAATATGCAAATATGTTATGAACGTGTTTGGAGACGAGTGGGATATATGGGAACTATGATAATCGATCAAATGCATGATAGGATAGAGTTGGATTGTTGGAATTGATTAGAAATCAGAAAAGGAATTTTTTTTTTGAGACAGAAGGCCTCAACCAATTCGGTTGCGGGGAGATACCGATCGGTTGGGCTGGGACATTTACTCCATCCGATCGGATGGTGAGTAATACCGATCGGATGGATAGCTCGGTATATAAAAATGAAATTTTTTCCAAACGAGTTTTGTGACTTCTAAATCATGTCATCTTGGTTTTTATGCTCTTATACTATCATATGTTTGTGTTTTCTACAGAGTTATCTTGCAGGTGGATCAGGGATTGCGAAAAGAACTAGAGAAGGAATCCGGAAGAGAGAACAAATGCCGATTCCCGAATGTCATCCTAATCTACTATGGCGAGGGGAAGATCTGATGGTTCAACAATCTTTTAATGCTATTCTTCTTAAGATCGGCGGATGGGTGATTCATTCACCAAGGGTTATGAATTGGAATGATATGAAAGAGCTTGGTTGTGATGAGTTTTTGGAAGATATATTTCTTATTAGGATTATGTGGAAAAAACGGATATTGACCTCTAATATGTGGATGAAAGCATTCAGAATCAGGGAACCAATATACAAAGAATGGTGCTTGGAGTTTTTATGTTCGATGAGGATGAAAGAGAGGGTTACCGATATCGGAGTTACCACCGACAAATTCCTGGAATTCAGACTAGGGGGAAAGAAACATGAAGTCACGCTCTTCGAGTTTGGAAACCTGTTAGGTTTATACTCGGATGAAGATCTAAGTAACAAGGATTTTAAGTTTTAGGTAATGAGTGGAGAAAGGAGTAAAAATAATTTTGACGCACATGGATACTGGAAAAGGATTAGCACGGAAGGCAAGCTAGTGTTTGGGGAAAGTAAAGTTTCGACAATTAAGAAACTATTGTTGCAAGTGCTACATAGGGTTGTAGTACAGTCATTGTTACATAGGACGTCTAGTGTTGATCTGATTTATGAAGATGATTTATGGGTTCTTCAAGCATTAGACGAGAAGCATCCCTATAAGCATTTGAACGTAGCTTGGGTGATAGTGCAACATTTGCACAAACGCGCGACGGTTGGAGAGAGAAATTACATATGTGCAGGTCATTTTCTTTCACGAATAGCTAGGAATCTTGGGCTATTTACTGAGGAAGAGATGAGTCTTTTTAGTGAACCAGTTACTCCATTGAGCATTGACATCAAAGGGTTCACAAATCTTCGAGAAAGCAGGGATGGAAAAATGAGAGGACTTCCAGAAGTCCTAGATGTGCAACCAATAACCACCTGGGATGGTTGAGCAATGGTTATGTTTTTAAAAACAATGTTGGTTGAATAATTTCTATTTCCACTACTTTTAACTTAACTTTATTAGGATTTTATTATTCATGGTTTGTTTTGAACTACTTTTGTTTGTTTTAGTATGTTTCTTTGTTTGTTTCGCATATAGTTTTTGCAGTTTTTTTTTTTTTTTTTTTTTTTTTTTTTTTTTTTTGCAGGGGAAGAATTCACGAAAGCTTAGTGTTGATCAATATTCGGAGTTAGGAGAACTCATGTGCTTACTTATGGTCAAATATGCCTATGCGAATTTTTTTCCGGGTAGCATTTTATTTTATTTTATTTTTTTCTAAATTTTTCCCATTTCCTTTACTTTTAAGTTCATTTTATTACATTGAGGACAATGCAAAACTTAAGTGTGGGGGAGGGAAGAAAATAAGAAAAATTGGTATAATAAAAATTGGTATAATTTTTAAATTTTTTAGTTTTTAGTAGAATTTTGTGATTCGATGACTAGGGTTAGGTTCGCCCTTGATGTCTAGTTATTTATTTTGTTATATATTTTGATTCAATGGTAAGAATGAGGCTATTTGAAAAATTTTGGAATTTAATCAAGGAAGGAGAGTTATTGATAACTATTGCTAGCACATGTTATAACCCACCTTAAATTGTGAGGATTTAAGCCTTTTTTGTGTAAACTATTTCTTATGCTCTATATTTTGTTATGAGTGTGCCGGTGATCATGTTGATTCTAGAACTTGTATGTGTTATGCATTACGGTTAAAATTACTTTCGAGTAATAAAATATATTCGAATAATAAGAGGCAAATTAGGATTTACACCAAATGGCCTTCCGTTTACAAAAATATTTTTGCTGACCGCATTGGTTAGTTATCCTTAGTATTTGGAACCCATTTGTTAGAGTGAATATTTTACGCTAGATACCCTTAGTTTCACCTTCTGAGCTTTATCTTTTCTTTTGATTAAATCCAGAAAAGTACAAAAAGATTTCACACCTTACACCTTAGCCTTACCCGAATCAAGTTCAATTGAAGTTCAAAACTAGTTATTTTTTGATGATCACATGCTGACCACACTTTGTATGTGTATATGTTGTTTCATTGAAGAAGGAGGTCGCTACTCTTATTTGTATTTTTGTAGCGTGTGCTCATCCGAAGTGTGGGGGTGATGAAAAAAAAAAAAGGGGGAATGAATAGCCAATGAGCTATGAATGTATGGAATGATGAAGATAAAATAGTCAATGAGCTATTAAGGAAGGAAAGAGTTAGTATGAGATGCGGAAGAATGATAATCGAAGAATTTTGGTGGAGTGATCATTTGAGGTATAAAGAGTTGGGAACGGAATCTGGACTTGATTCTTATTTGTTCATTTTTATTTTGTAGAAACCAATCACAAATAATTCCCATGTCTTATTCTTAATTTTACCAATTACTTGATTCGTTGTTAGCTTTCGAGCATCCGGATTTAGTGATGGCTTTGTCTAGATATGTAGTGCATGGATGTTCTAGTGACCATCCAGGTTTTTGAATAGTTGAAAAACATTGCTAGCGAGCTAGTGCGTGTTTTGGTGACCATCCGTTATGAAAATAACGTCGTTAGCGAACCAAGGTACAATCTAGTGACCATCTGATGCTTGGCTAGTCAAGAATTCGTTGTTAGCGAGCTATTATGTTCTTGTATAAAGTATTTGTACAATAGCTAGGTAACCGTAACCTTCAACTTTAAACCCGAATAAAAGACCTCTTTGATGTTTTATTTTGTTGTTTTGATACTCGTACAAGCTTATGGTAAGAAACGTGAAACATGTCTGAGAAATTGAGTGATATACCATTAAATTTACCATTGAGTGTTGAGTGAATTTAAAAATCCTATGAGAGGAGCTTAGTTAAGTTATCAAGCTCGAATTAACTTGTTTATGTTTCAAGAATTTTTCAAACCTAAAAGTTAAAATGACAATTGTTCCATTGGGATAGTTGCTGGATTTTTAGAATCATAATGAAGTAGCCATTGAGTTCATTTTTTCTAAAAGCTAGACTTGCTCGAGGGCAAGCAAAACTCAAGTGTGGGGGATTTGATAATGCTCAAAATGAATATGTTTTTAGTCACGTTATCATTAGATTTGTGCATCATATTTGGTTATATTTGTGTATATTTGTTACTAAATCATGAAAAAGTATATATGCAAGTAAATATAGCCAATTACAGGAAAAGATGAAGAAATGAAGAGATTATGCACATTTGAAGAATCATGAGAAAGAAACGAGAAAAGAACCACACAAGAATTCAAAGATTTGATAAAGTCAAGATTTCTATGTTTATGTATCAAGAAAAGATCAAGTTCTATGGAAGGAATTAGTGGTACAACAAAGGATCAAGCACGTAAAGAGAAAAGGAAGAGAAAAAATAAAGTATGCATGGCAGAATGGCCCATCCGATCGGATGGTGCCCGCATCCGATTCGGATGGGAGAAAAGTGATTTACCGAGAGATCCAACCAATTGGTTGGACCTCAATACCGATCGGTTGGAGGAGACTGAAGTTACAAAAACACATTTAATGACGAATTTAAGCCCCATAATCATGGTGGCTTATCATTTCTTGGTTATTTATTGATTAAGGACATTTTTTGCTTGAGGGATGTAGGTCACGAAGATATCTCAAACACACACTCGATGTAACAAATAAGCACATGAACTACTACACTATATTAAGCTACGTATGGAAATGAATAAGCTAATACGGTAACTAAATAAGAGAAGAGAATAAGAAGAGAATAAGAAGAGTGATCGGCTTTCACTTAATCAAATGTTACTCGAGCAGAGCTTTCGCAATACACATGAAAACCAACAATTAGAATGAATCCCATGCCTTCTATTTATAGGCAATGGGAGGGGAATAATTCTAAGAATATTCCCTTGCATGTGACAAGAATAAACTTACTAATGTGACCGGTCCATGGACTACTAATGGACCGGTCCATAATTACAAACAATATAGTCCTTAAACGTGCAACATTTAATTTAAATGAACAAGACTTGTAAATATTTAAAACGTGTTCCTAACAATCTCCCCCTAAGTCTTGATCATCAATGTTGCTCGACGTCTTCTTTGCTTCTTAGGCTTCCGGCGTCTTTATAATCTTTGTTTCTTTGTTCTTGTATAATGATGATATGTTGTTGTCTCTATCTGCCAATCTCCAACGTCTTCTCGTCTTCTCCATCATGCTCATATGTCTTTGACTTTTTTCTGTATCATATGTTGAACTTTTGATGTTACTGAGTCTTTGCGGAAAAAATCATTACTTCAAGATATGAACATGATGGAGTCTTGATGGTCAAACTCCAGCTCCTCAGCAGCAGCAGCAACAGCAGCAGCAACAGTACGAACCAACCGGTACTTACAGGCTTAGACTTGAGATCATCAACAGCATAGTGTGAAGACTTTCTCAAATTCTAACCCAGACCGTTCTGAACCGGATTCCCCCAAAAGGGATTACACAGACACACCGAAGTGCATCCACGATTCAGTGAGTCGCTGGAGATCACCCCACGACTGTAGACCGTTTGGAGCAAACACTAAGCGTAACCCACAAGGAGTTACCGAAGTGACCTGCTGTCAGAGTTGTTTGATGTTGCTCTGGCAGGATTTCCATTCAATCATTGATAATCACAATTGTGACTTCTCTCATGAATGTTCTCGGCAGATTGCTAAGATCTGCGAAGGACACTTTCTTAATTTTACATCTGCTGCCCATGATGTAGAACAACATAGTAATACTAAGTGTACCTGAGAGATCTTTTATGAATCTCATGGCTCTAGACTCAATTAGTGCACATTTGTTTGGTCATCGGAGGCGTGGAGCAGATTGCCTCTTTTTCAATATCAACACTCTCGTAATGAGAGGTCGATAGATTATGAAGGGTTCTCCGTGTGAATGAAACAAATGTCTTTTGAGAGACACTTGAGTGGCTTAGAAGGTTTATTAGTGCGTCACTGGGTCCATGACGTCTTTAGTCTTCAATACCGGTGATGCTCATCAACCAGTAGATTATGAATTGAACCCGGTGTCTGCCCAAAGGTTGAACAAATGGAGGGCTATTTCTTTTCACCCTTTTCTTTTGCTTTTCTTTTTAATTCTTCAACCCCTTCTTTCTCCGTTCATTCATTTTCTCCTTTTTTATATCATACCTAGGACTTTCTAGTTCTAATCTATTGGTATTGTCCTTGGGTAGATCCCTCCGGATCTGGCGGATCATAGGACGGTTTTCCCTAACCTTAGTCACCTTATAACTCCATGACTATCCTAATGATGCCATAAACCAAACCATTGAAAATCTCTCAAAGTGTCGATAATTCTGAAGACATTTTGTTGACACCTTGAGAGTTTGATGATTTTCAGAAATACTCCCCCTTAACATGTGCTCATAAGTATTAAATTTTGAAATTTGCACATGCCGGAAAGAGTTGGCACTTTTGAATTGATTGACTTTCAATGAACCTGATCGTTGCGAGACACGCTTACATCACCAGTTAAACTGGCTTGAAATTATTACCCGTCCAGATCAGATTCAAAGATTATCGCTCGAAATCGGTACATTCTACTCAGACACATCCTTTGCGAGACACGCTTACATCACCAGTTAAACTGGCTTGAAATTATTACCCGTCCGGGACATGTCCTTTCGACTACTGACTTTCCTATTCGTCAATTCGAGAGTCAATTCTAAGTTTGAGCACACAAGATTCCAGCAATAGAGACATCATATTTTAATCATCTTTTTCTTCTCCCCCTCAAAAATAGCATACTCATGATGTTTTTGAAAAACGTTTATGATTAAAATATGTTGTTTTTGAGTTTTAGGGAAGAATTTCAAGAAAATTTATAATTCTTTGAACAAAGATTATATTTTTCAAATACTCCCCCTTAACAAGGGAATATTTGTCCTTATGAGCAGAATGTTTGGAAAAACTTTAGAAAACATTCTGGTTTTAATTCTGCTCATAAGTAAGAAGCTTTCGCTCCTTTTTCAGGATTGAGGCACTAAAGCGTACCTCAGGGTCCTTTCTTTGGGATCCGGGTTGTACACTGTTATGTGTGCACAAGCCGTAATGTACAGGCCAATGATGGAAAGAATAATGATATGATGAAATATGAGAATTGATTCTTACATCAACCGCATTTGCCAAAAGTTGTGAACACTGGGTCAGTCCGCTGAAATAGTCTGATAGCGAACGGTGGACGACCCCCAACATAGCTTTCTAGCCTCCTCATCTGATCCCGATGGTATAACCGTTCTTCCATCTTCCCAATAAATTCCTTGACTTGTCGCAACTCCTTCGAATTCCATCTTCTTGATTTTTCCAACACCGAATCTCGAACTCTATTAGCTAACCCATCACGTACATTCTTTAGGGTATCATCACAGAACTTGTGAATTTCATTGAATGCCATGAAGCGGTGAAAATCTGTTGTGCTTCTGTAAACGAACCCGAAGACTGGACTGTGCAGCATGGTGTACTGAGGGTCCTTTTTGCTGTTTAGAAGGAATTTTGGTTCAACAAGGTTAAGCTAAGTCTGATAACTTTCAACACCAAGCTGGAGATCTTCTACACGTTCTTTGATGATGGTTCTCCTGATGTAATGGCAGAGGGAAGTACTGAGTGCATATCGAAGCTCGTTGGTCAGATGCTGCAGTTTGCCTTGGACCTTCATCAGATACATGTCTTCGATATCATTTAGATTTAAATCAGGAAAATCCGCCTCTGAGAATGTGTAGAGATTGTTGTCGATTCTTTTTACTGTGATCTCTTCGAGAAATATATAATCGCATCTTCTGGATCCACTCACATTGATGACGGCCATTATTCTGAGATCACTGTAAACTGGTTCTCGGGATTTCTGGAGAGCAAGTTTGTACTTGTACCAGCTTTGTCGTTTAGAATTCCAGTGATGAATCCCCAACTCTGCATCTCGATCATATTTGACGAGCTTTTTAACAAACAGACGTCTGTTAATAGCTTCTTCTTCAATAGCTGATTGTGTGTAATGAGCCGCTGGTGTGAAAGTGATTGATGTAGCATACTTTGTCGTTCCTTGAGCTCCATTCTTTAGAAGTTCTAGATCGTTGTTGAAGAAGATTTGGAAGGGAATTTCGGAGTAGTGAGATCTTCTTATCACGGACAGTGGCTTAGTCCAATCAGTGATGAATGGTTGATTCTTGCCAACTTTTCTGACGACGTCTGGACTAGCCCAGTCGAAGTCACTTGACATTGCACGTGCAATGTTTTCAAGGTGATATTCAAGTTCTGCTGCGCTATTGGATTTGTCTTTCAGAAGAAGGAAAGCATCATTCTTGATCCGACGAAGTTCCCTTTTGGTCATCTTCTTAATGTTAAGACTTCTTTTAATCTCTTGAGTCACAGCAAAGGTGCAGTCTTCAACTCGGGAAGCTTCGTCAGTCTGATTTTGAGCACTTGCTAGATGATCGAACCAGTCATTTCCTAGCTCATCCGTATCATTATCTAGCCATGTGACAACAGCTGGTCCAGTAGATGACTTTTTGCTGTGTGAAGACCTAGACTTGGAGGGCTTTGGTTTGGGTGGTGATGATGGTGAATGAGGTTGATCATCTTGTGGTTGGAATTCCACATCTTCAGTTGTAAAATGCTCATTGTGATGTTCGGTTTCAGTGGGACCAGAGGATTGATGTTTAGGAGGTTGAGATGATGTTTTATGTCCAGTTGGATCCTGAATATGAATCCCTGACCCGCCTTTGTGTTTCTTATGTTCGGGTTTAGGGTCCTGATCATCCTCATCATCTTCTCGAATACGTTTTCCTTTGTCAGCAGCTTCCTTGCATGATTTCTTCTCAATGTGTGCTTGAAGGGCCGCGATCAGGTTAATTTCTTCTTGAGAAGGAGAGGTGATTTCAAAGAGTCTGTCGAGAAGCACAAGCTCGATATATTCAGTGGTGAGATCTGGAAGTGGTTTGGTTTGTGAAGAAGAAGAGACGGCTTCTTTGATCTTTTCTTCAAGTTGTGAATCAATATGTTCATTTATGTTTTGTTGAAGATCAGGAAGAAATTGCTTAACAAATTTCTTTGTCTTGCGTGTCATATGATCTTTGATATTAAAACCAAGGAACTCATCTATTTTCTTCTTAGTGTCCTGCATCTCTTCCATTTGCTGAGACAACTTCTTGACTAAACTTTCCATTTCAGCCAATTTTGTTGTTGCTTGTATTTCTCGTTGTGCTTGTGCTCTCTTTACTGCCTGTTTCAGTTTCTTTGCTGCAGGAGACACAACTTCAACTTTTGTAACATGGACGATTCTTCTTTTGCTCTTTCCTTTGTAGGCCTTATGAATATTTTCAGAAACAGTTGCTTTTGATTTTGGTGATTAAGATCTCGAAGATGATGGAGTAAGTGAAGGGATTGGATCATCAGATTTAGTTTTTGATTCCTTTTGAGGTGAGGGTGGAGGTGTTGGATTCTTAGGCGGTGACCCAGGAGGTGTCTTGGGTGAGGAAACAGACGAGGGCTAAGCTGGTGGTTGTTCTTGTTGCTGTTGTGGATTATGAACGACCATAGTCAGTGCTGATTTGGCTGTGTCCTTTGGAGGGGAAGGAGGAGGTGTTGGAGTGTGAGAACGAATGTAGCTATCTGGTTCCAGGTTAGCTTGAGCATCCTCCGTACATTTCCTTTCTTCTTCCTGTTTAGCCTCTTCTTCAAGATCCTTGGCTGCTTTTGTTGCTTTGTCTCCCAGAATGTCTTTTTCTTCTTCTATGTTCCAATCATCTGTATCATTGTTGCGTGTTTGTTCCTCGGGATTGTCGTCAAACATAGAATCAGAAATATCCTTGTCAGATAAAACAATGTTGCTATCCTGATCTTTTTCCTTCTCCTCCTGAGTTGGTGCTCCCGAGTCGGGTTGATTAACCGAACTTGTTTGCTGAGAGGAGACCGATTCAGCCTTATCGAGTTGATTAATCGTATCAGGCTGAACCTTGGTGGATGCAACTCCAGATCCTCCGGGTTGATTAACCGGATCCTGAACAGTTTGTGATCCTCCAACTCCATGTGTTCTTTCATACTCCATCTGTTGTTCCAATACTTTCCTTGCTCTACGATCTTCATCTTCTTTTAGTGATTTGAGACTCTACTTTTGTGCATTCTCATGAGAGATCTTATTGTGAAGTTCAGCCTCTTCAGCAGTCATAAAGACATGTTCTTCTTCGGATTCAGATGATTCAGATTCAGATTCAGTATCTTCATCGATGATTCTATTCGGTTCAGGTTTTGGTTGAGGTTTACTGGGTACTCTCCTCTTGATGAAAGTGGTTCTGGGATGTTTTTGCTTAGGTTCAGAGACACTTGATGCACTACCCGTCTTGGTCTTACTTCGAGAACGAGTCTTTGAAGATCCTGATTCTTCAACCAATTTTGCAAGACCCACACGACGTTCACGGTATGCCTTGTCGTAATCATGATAAGCTTTAGTTTCTTTGACCTCATCAGGCATCAAAAATTCTGGAAACCGTGCACCTTGTTTGCGTGTGCTTTCTTTTGGGAAGTAGACTTTGCTCAATGTTTTATCCATTCTATACTCACGAACCTCTTGATCAGTAGGACGCTTATCAATGTCTTCATGTTGATCAAGTAGATAGCTGATAAGAACTTTGGTGTATCGTACAAATGGGATTTTCTTGGATGCTTTACGCATTAAGTACATTATGTCTTCCCAGATGAGAGCAGCAAAGTCAATTGGTTCCTGGTTAAGAAATCCCCATAAGACTTGAAGATGAGAGAGTCTTGGATGCTCAAACCCACTATCTCTTCCAGTTATGGAATGAGTTATGATGAAGAAGATAGTCCTCCAGGGTTGAGGAATGTATCTAGCATTGACCTTGGAGATTGTGGTTAATGGTGTATCAGGTTGAACATCATAACCAATGTCTTCCAGGAATTGCATGACCTCAGACTCTGAAGGTGTTGGGTGGAATCGGTTAGAAGCCTCAGGTGCATTTGGAAGTTTTAAAGCTTTGCGGAGTGTAGCAGGTGTAACTCTGATTTTCTTTCGATCCAGTGTACAAGTGAAGTACTTGTCATCATTGCTTCTTGTGAAGGTATCCCAGAATTGATGAATGTATAGCTCTGGAATTGTGTCTGAGCTATCAAGAAGATCCCTGCATTTATGAGCTTTGAGAATCTCTACTGCAATTTGGCAACTTGAATCAGAACACTTGATCTTGTCCAGTTCTACTCGTGAATTGTTCTTCCCTATTTCCAGAGTATACCCACGAGGAAAGACTTCTTCTTTGGTGAGAGCAGGAAGAGGTTGTTGTTGTGAAGTTGCCATTGATGTTTCTGAATCAACAATCATATACAAATATACAGAATGCATGTTTGTTAGAAAAATTGTTAGCTTTTGAAAGCAATACATAGCATCCTATTGTATTTATGATTGGTTGTTACATGCTTGGTCAAAGAATTTATCAAAAGCTAGCCAAATTCTATAAAATTTGATTAATTTTGATAAGTATAAAGGATATACCTAAGGAAATTGATCAAAATTTTATATCAGATCACAACTGCGATAAATTATGTCAACTGCGATAATTATTGTCAACTGCGATAATTATTCAATCAAGATAAGTATCTTAATTGCAATAATTATCCAACTGCGATAATCATCTCAACTGCGATAATCATCCCAACTGCGATAATTAGCCCAACTGCGATAATTAGCCCAACTGCGATAATTATCCAACTGCGATAGTTATGTCAATCAAGATAATTAAATCAATCAAGATAAGAATCTCAACTGCGATAATTATCTCAACTGCGATAAGTATCTCAACTGCGATAACTATCCCAACTGCGATAATTTTGGCCAACTTCGATAAAATCTTGTACAAGAGTTTACGAACATATTTGTCAATGAACATACGCTTAAATCTTTATTATAACTCATGATTTGTGTCCACAGATTTTCACAAACAATTTGAATGACTATTATGGGCATTTTGACTAAGTTATAACAAAAACGAACCACAATTACGCATAGATCAAACTGCTAGTGTCCATGTTCTTCATAAACCCTAAAATTCAATCGATTCACTTAAAGTGTTTCTGGGTACAAATCAAGCATGCCAACATTCAATTAAGCATCAAACAACAACATTCCAAGAAACACATTACACAATAACGCTTTAACATGGTTTTCCCCAAATTGACGCTTAAACCCTAAAATTCAATGTGAACGATTTATAGTGATTTGGTATAATTAAGCATACAATAAAGGTTCCTAAACAATGTATCAACATTATCGAACAATTGTTTTACACACAAACACTCTAAATCCAAAATCCCCAATTTAACGCAAAACCCTAGAACTAAATTTTACAATTTTGATTGTTCTAGCCGTTGGATCAAGAATCTGTTCAAAACCATCTTATATAATCACATATTAATCAAAAGATCACTCACAAATTTTGAAAATCTTGAGCGGATTTGCAGAATGTTTGTAAGCCGTCGATGATGGTAGGTGGGTTGTATTCAATACGGTAGGTGAATAATGGCAGAGTAATAACTGCGGTGATAATTAATTTGCTAGACTTAAATATCTACCAATGATCTTTTCAATTATTACACATATAGTCCCCTAACCTTGATAACTTTGAACATTAAGTCCTAAACAACCATCAAGCTAACACTTAGTCTCACTTTTGTACATTTAAGGCACGCAAGTTTGTTATCTTAAAATCTTATCACCATTTTTTTTTACAACAATTTCTGAAAAATATGCAAGTACAATTTAAAACTTGTGGAAAAATTATGTCTCCCCCTCAACACGTGTTCAAAAATAATTAGTGACATAAAAAAAATGAACAAAGTGTTGGATAAGGGATTGTCTTTTTTTTTTTTTTTTTTTTTTTTTTTTTTTTTTAAATGTTTATTTACAAAGATAGTTTGGATAATCGACTCATTTATTTGTTTTTGAGAAAGTTTGTCAATTCTTGGGGAGTCAAACATCGCATTCCAATTTGGTGAACCAATTTCACAAAACGCATCATGAGGTAAGGCTTTCGTGAAAAGATCCGCCAATTGGTGTTCCGTTCCCACGAAATACAACTCAACGGTACCCTGCTCCACATGCTCCTTGATGAAGTGATATCTGAGAGCGATGTGTTTGGACTTGGAATGTTGCACAGTGTTGCATGAGATAGCGATGGCACTTTTGGAGTCACAGTACATCGGAATTTTGTTGAATACGTAACCATAATCCATCAGTTGTGATCGCATCCAAATGATTTGAGCACAACAGGCAGACATGGCTACATGCTCTGATACCACTTGTAGGTCACGAAGATATCTCAAACACACACTCGATGTAACAAATAAGCACATGAACTACTACACTATATTAAGCTACGTATGGAAATGAATATGCTAATACGATAACTAAATAAGAGAAGAGAATAAGAAGAGTGATCGGCTTTCACTTAATCAAATGTTACTCGAGCAGAGCTTTCGCAATACACATGAAAACCAACAATTAGAATGAATCCCATGCCTTCTATTTATAGGCAATGGGAGGGGAATAATTCTAAGAATATTCCCTTGCATGTGAAAAGAATAAACTTACTAATGTGACCGGTCCATGGACTACTAATGGACCGGTCCATAATTACAAACAATATAGTCCTTAAACGTGCAACATTTAATTTAAATGAACAAGACTTGTAAATATTTAAAACGTGTTCCTAATAAGGGAAAAGGGTTCCTTCACTTCTTTAAAGAACCCTTGGCTAGTTTACAAAGTGTGACAACCCAAAAACCTAGTAAGGCTTACACCAAGTCTTGCTAAACTTATTATCATTGCCCGAAAGCTTGTAGTTGTTGTGAGAACGTCTAGGGAACCTTGAGTTCAAGTCTCAAGAGTTGTGTCCAAGTGTGGAGTTGTTTACGTGTGATCATAGGCGATTGGAGGAGAGTGATTGCTATAGTTCCACAATTCTAGTTCTGGTAATTTCACAACTAGGTATTTCTTGTTTGAGTTATTATGAACTACTTTTACTTTAAGATGAATGAAATTATAGTTGATTACTTGTGTTTGATTATGATTATTATGGAGTGATTTTGGTTATGCTTGTGTGTATGATGTGATAATTGTTGGAGTATTCTTATTTCATAGTGATGCATGAAATCATATCTTGTTTTATGAGTTTGTTGAAATACAATCTAATCTTGCTTAATTAGTTGGTAAAAACAGTTCTAAAGATTAACAAAGGCCGAAAGGATTTTCTTTATGTTTTTATACCAAAAAGTTAGTGCACGAATTAGTATGGATTATGGTGTGTGACAAGCACTATATTAGCTTATTAAAATGAATTTGGAAACGATTTCATCACGAGAAAAGGCCGAAAGGATTCGTAGGAATTCTTAGAATAAGAAATGCTTTTCAAACAACAAAGAGTCTAATAGAATTATCGCACTAGTTAACAAAGGCCGAAAGAAATTAACTAGGAGATTGAACTCTTAGAGATGATCTCTCATGATAAAAACCATTGATTGTGAATCAATCATTTTAAGTTGTGCATCATTACAAGTTACACCAAACTTGTTAGATTACTCTATACAATTGTCATGGAATTACACACAAGTATATTTGTTTTTGATTGATTGATTTTTACTTACCTTAGCATTTACACCAACTCGGATTGACATTCCTTTTTGTCAAAACTTATTTTGCAAACCTAAACCCCAATTCCCTTGGGACGATCTCAACTTACCCACCTTTACTACTACGGACGAGTATACTTGCTCGTATGTGTTGATTAGAGAATTGGATAAATTGATTTTATAAATTTTTAAAACTTGCACTACACACGACACATCACGCCCCCATCCCATACCCAGTCAACTCGGGGATTACTCGGTCAAATCAGGGTTGGGTATCGGATTCTCTTCCGGGTTCGGAGTTTTTTTGCCATCTCTAGTTGCTTTACTGTGTTGACAACTCTGGTACATACAAGTTGCTTTAGGTCAAATTACTCCCGCCTAAGCATTGCTGAGTACTTCAGTCAGCTCCAAGGAAACACTTTGCAAGTATGTTGAAGAAATACTCTGAGTGTATCTGATAATTGCAACTGGTTCATCTACATGGCTTAAGATGATAAGTCATTATCTGAGACCTAAGGGCATTTGTCAATCCTGGAGGTCTTAGGGGTTTGTTACTTCTCTGCCCTTTGTTTTAGCTGACTCCGATATCAGGTTACAAAGTTTTCTTTCAGTTTTGGACTTTATCTTTTGCAAGCAAGACTGTTGTGGTTGAGAAGTTACACAACATATCTGAGGTGTTTATCCTCAGATATGTGAACACTTAGTGAGTCCCTTTAGACCACTGTTCTTCCATTCAGTGGTCTTTCACTCTGACTTCTCTGATACTCAAAGGTGTTTCACCTATGTGTATTTTGGATAGCTGATGATGTTCAGCTATGCTGATCATTCAGTCAAAGGTAAACTTTGCTCTTTGGTTTACGTGTTGACACTAACAGAGAAAGAGTTGGATCTCTGACGTGATCAACTATCCTTAACTCAGGCTGATTAATGTTTCAAATACTTGTGAGGGATAATTTGGCCATATTTGACTCAACATCAAGGAATGTGACATTGTAGCCGAACTACTATAAATACTCGTGCCACGATTTTATCTTTCTTTACTCTAACTCTTATCAAATATTCTTCATATCTAACTATCAATATCTATACATCAAAAAGGATTGACATAAGTCGATCTAAATATTTTAAAACTTAGTTTTAATTGGTAAAACTATTCAACCCCCCATCTAATTTTCTACAATTACCATTAGAGCTACGTTACCAAGTTTTTTAGAGTATATTGTACTCTAAAAACTTGTTACGATCAGTGGAATTTTGAAAACTACAAAGAAGGAAAAACCTTTGGAAAAACTATAATCAAATTCATTTTACAAATATGATAAACCTTCCATTTGATGGTTTTGATAATATCCTTTATATTTTCTAACATTACTATTATTTTATTAGATAATCGTAATAAACTCTTTTAAATAAATCTTCATGATAGGAAACTTCGAAAACTACTTTCAATCAAAGGAAAAATGAAGTTAACTCACAAAGAAGAATCAAAAGAGTTGTCAAACCTTTTCACCAATAAGCTTACAGGTTTTTTAAAAGCTTATGAAGTAATACTCGTCTATGGTCTCAAAAACCACCCAAGAAAATATAACAAAGGTACGTTTTCTCATTAATAGTTGTTGTCATAAAGTGTGTAGTTTGCTTCTAGTTAAAATGATCGGTTAATAATTTTTTTCTTCTTGTCTATGTTAGTCTCTATATGATTTATTTTCTAGAATTTTTAGTTTGTCTATTTTTTGACTTGTCTCTAATAATATGTTATTTCTTTCCATTAGTGTCGTACCAACATACAATATTTGTAGCACCAAACCACAACTTTCAAAAAATTCTCTTCACGAACTCCCATATCAATTCGAATGGTTAGGAATAGTAATTCTCTTCACGAACTCCCATATTAATGTTTGGAACACAATCATTGGACAAGAAGATTCAATATGACATCTTCAACACAAGTGTGAGTTATGATCCGATGCATATTATTTTCGTCTTGAGAGGACGCCATTATTTTCATAACAACCGAGTGTGATTGAGTATGTAGATTCAAGATAGTATATTTCATTATATTTTGATGTTATCTTGAAACTAGACAAACAATGACTCCAATTTCATGTCAATACTCGAAAACTTGTCAATTAGATTCGGCGATGATATAAATCATACTTTGAATAATGAACTGATATGTACTCGAAATCTTTCTTGGCCCTCACGATCACTCCTTTTAAAAAGAAAATAAAAATTTAAGGAATGTGTTCCATTTATTCTAATACTAGTTGTATGTGTGAGGTTAATGACTTATTAACTTACTACTTCGAGATTTTCATTTATTTTTATGTGCGAAAAACGATTTTTTATTAGGTATAATATTCTTAGTTTTCGACATATCATGAGTATAAAAGTAATTATCTTAACCATTTTTATACAACATATGTAAAATACTAAATGTTTAAAATATTTTGTACGTGTGTTAGATCAATGCAAGTTTAATACATTTTCTTTTACTTAAATACTAACGTATTAATATGATCTTTTATCTTATTTAGACAACCCATGATTAAGCAAGACAAGATGATGTAATGTTTTAGAGATCATGTTACGGATTTAATGAAAGTGTTAAATATTTTGAGGTGATATATTTTTTACACTTAAACCTTTGGAAAGATAATTGTGTAAGACAATATCTTTCGACATACATGATCAACCAACTTATTTTTGCATTCCTAAGAAGGTTACCAAAGCATTTTAAAACTTGCAAGATGTCGAAAACACATATGCAAGAAAAGTGATCAACTAATTATGCAACTAAGTGCAAGAAGTCTGGTCTAAGTCCTATTGACGCATAAACCGGAAAACTAATGATCAACACATAGCAATAAGGCATGTAAAACGCTTGTGATTATAGATATAATTAGCTCAACTAAAGATAACTATAAGCACTCAAAAATATTAACTATCAATATCAAGACATAAAGAAAATACTTATCGTCATTTTGTGTATTAAATACAACAATGTTTACTTAGCTTGATTTTATTTGAAAATTAATTAGTTTCCACCCCATTTCAAAATTTGATCAAGTTCAACACTTCAAAAATATAATTTCATCAACGTGAGATGTTCTCTTTGTAATTTGACCAAAAATTTGCGTAATCGGCATGACCCGAAAAGACTCTTTGTTACGAATCAAAGACTCTTGTAAATTTTACTTTACAATCAATTTATAAAATTATTTTTAAATGAAAGTAGACTCAATTACGTTTAAAACGATAGGTGGCACGACTCCTACGGACTTACGGTTGATTTTATACGAATTTTTGAAAATTACCCTGTTCTGAAAATCAGACGAAGGTACCGTTAAATTTAGCGGTACCGTCCGTTATATTTAATGTTACCGTGACCTGTCATAACAATTTTGTCGAAACCAATTTTTTCATTGCAAACAAGTATTTAACCCTACGAAAAGATGTAAAATGTAATAAACTAGATACCGAACATATAAGATATATATTAAATAACCTTTCCACGTTTAGGACTAAGAAAAACATTTACGAAAATACATTTATTATAAACCAAAGAATTGTCCCAAACACTCATTTTAAAACCGCATCACTTTATGACTTGTTCTAAAAACACAACCGGACACTTACAAACTCTTTTCTTTTATTTGTTTAAAAAAACTTTCAAGCTAGTATGACAAAGTATACTTCAACAACAAAACTTGTAGGTATTAAGTAACTAAATACTTTTCATATTATATCCCCCTTCATGGGTAATTTGATACATGGATCGTACTCAATTTTGACAACCATTTGTTTTAAAAATTTGAGGGACGTGGCACTGATACCAATTGTGGAAAACGTAGAGCGGGGGTGAATACGTTCCCGTTTAAAAACTTGAATATTTTGTATCAAATGACCAATCAAGTGTGACGTAATATGAGAAGTGTCAACAAAACGTCTTGTGATAACTAGTGATAGTGGAATTCCATAAGTGAAGCATATTACTATAACACAAACATAGATACAACGTAAATACCACACAATATAAGCAATAAGCCACACAAACATAAAAGCAATGCAAATATAAAACGGTAAATGCAAAGATAAAAAGTAAAGAGATAAGTAAGGAAAGTGCAAACCGAAAACGATGATTTATAGTGGTTCGGTCATGAAGCTCCTCCTCGGCCTACTCCACTCCCCGAGTACCCAACTCGAGAGTTACTTCACTAAGCAACAAGCTCCGTTCTTGGCGGAGAAAACCATACAACGTCGCTTACAATATTTTTCGACACTAAGCTAGATGTCGAGCTCTTCTTCGGGTACAACCAAACCCGTTATGTTTTATGGCACAACATAACAAACCTTGTGTTTTGAGGCCTAAACACATAAACTACGTCGCTTACATTATTTTCCGACATTAAGCTAAATGTCGAGTACTAATCTAGCTAGTACCAATCTCACTCACGATCTACCCGATCCTCACAAATCATACAAGCTACAAGATCCACATGATCTACACTCGATCTACCCGATCTACTCACGATTCACCCGATCTACTCATGATCTACCCGATAACAACACAAGCTACACAAGATCTCCCCGTTCTCTACAATATCACAATGATCTACACAAACTAACTAAACAAGATGATAGACAACTTGATGTATGTCAAGATACAAAAAGTACGTAACGAATGTTACGAGTGCACTACACTAACACTACAACACTTTGTATCTTCTTGATACGGTGTGTTCTCCCCTTGCACTAGTAGAGGAATGAAGGTGATTAATTGAATGGATGATTGGATCATTCTAAAACCAACTAAAACTTACTAAATGATCATATAAAGAGATCAAAATAAGAGAGGATTAGACTAGAGAAAACTGACTGGAAAAATCAAGTTGGAAGTGTAAAATGGTCCACTATTTATAGGCATAGAAAAAAAATTAGCCATTACAGACAGACGGTACCACTAATTGTCAGACGGCACCACTAAATTTAACGGTGCCGTCAGGTGTTTAGTGGTACCGCCCGTACCAAAGACGTCCCCTTTTTTGTTTTTAGTGGTGAAAGTTTATTTGGGGATGTTTGGAGCTATTTTGGGGGGGGGGGGATAGCTGTTAGGATTTTTAAACTAATTTTTCAAAATAAAACATTTCTTTTTAATTCAAAAATAATTTGTAAAATGTATTTTAAAAAATGTTTTGTCACATTCATAAAAATGTGAAGTTTAAAACCAAAAATTTATTTCTTTGATCATCCGTCGAGTTTTAAATTTGTTTGTTCGTACCTTGAGTGATTTACGTCGGGATGGAAATCTACGAATCTGTTGAAGCATACTTGAGACATAGAGAGATGTTGATATAAGTATGCATTTATGATTTGTGTTTTCATGTAACTTACGCATTTTACGTTATGCATTACAAGTTACATGTTTGTCATTATTAAAACCGAAGAAACCGTTTAGTTTAAATATCGTAATATTTGCACTAACAACACACTCAACATTGCCTTTAGTAATCCTTCCTAGTAACTTGCAATTCTGTTAAATAAGATTTGCATGCAAATGATTGCATTTTGGAAGATTTTCGATTAGGCATTTAATTTTTTGCATGGACTTTCACTATTTAAATCACTTGTGTTTTGCACCTCAATCCCTTATTCACCATCACCATTATCAGCTGAGTATTTACCATCTAAACATCTCTCACCATGACTAAAGCATCTAGTGCACGTTCATCAACTAAAAGCCCTCCTCGCAAAATCGCTCGTATTATCTACGAGATAGGGCTGAGCAAACCACCCGAACGGACCGGACCGACCGACGAAACGATCGAGACCGGACCGGACCAACCACATTCGGTCCAGTCCTCGGTCTCGGCTTTTGGGCTAATTCAGTCTCGGTCTTGGTCGGTCTGGTTCGGTGCGGTCCGGTCCGGACCACAAACCGTCTATTTTGGCTTGTTAGACCGGACCGACCGAGACCGGACCGGACCGGACCGAACACATTCGGTATGGTACTCGGTCTCAGCTTTTAGGCTAATTCGGTGTCGGTCTTGGTCGGTCCGGTCCTGGACCGATGCTCGCCCTACTATGAGATTTCATCAACCGAGTCTTCAACAATAAAAAATCCTTCAACTAATTACACCCAAACTCCTCCATCTCTTCCTATTGAATCAGCACCAACACTTGCTCTACAAACAACAACATACCAAGTTGAACCCTCATCTCTTGAACCAACACCTCTAATTACCCCTACCACCACACAACCACCACTAGTACATTGCTTCCATTGAACCTTGTGAACTTTCTTTTAATACACCTCATACTCCACTATACCCATTTTTAAACACATTGGAAGATTTGCCTCCAATATCTACAAATCCACCACTACCAACATTCTCTTCCATTGAACGAATAACTACACAAAAACCCTCATTACCTGACAACATAGACACATCCTTGCCTCCTCCACCAACAAACATGCCTCCACCAACATCAATTGTGCATTCACAACCATCACATTTGACTCCATCAACATCACACTTGCTTCTATCAACATCACAACTGCCTCCACCAAACACATTTTTCCCTCATATTTAATCTACGTGGATTAAAGATCCCTCACCACAACGAACAAGACTTGGAGACTTTTGCAACCATTGTCAATACATTCAAACCTTGGTTCATGAATTACATGATGAAATGTGTTTGAGGTTCAATCACATCCTTGAACGTTTAGATGGTATCAACAAACCAACTTGACCCAAAGAACATTGGAAATAAGTGCAAGCACAAGAGGTCACCCTTATCCTCTAGTTTTAGTTTAGTTTCGGCATTTTCATTAGGATCTCTTAAACGTTAGGCCTTGTTCTTAGTTTTATTGACCGGTCATTGTGTACCTTTCTTTTTGTTTATTACATGGCCTTAATTGTTTATGATAAGCTCTTGTTTTAGTATATTGGTGTATTTACTCTTAGCTTTTTTAATATTTGTTTTGTGTTACAATTCTTCTCTTTCTGTGTACCTGCTAGTCACTCACAGCCGGATCCCTCAAATTGTGCTAGCCGGCTCCCTTTTGGAATGGATTCGGCAGAACCGGCTGCTCAGAAACTTTTTCTGAGAAATTTTGAGCTTATTTTCTGCTTTTATAATATCATATGCATTCATTCTAACCATTTGTTTTGTAGATTTTCAAAATTCACTTAGAATACTTGACACCCTCAATAAGGGAGAGCTTTCGTCAAAGGAGAGCATTACTAATATTAATCCTATATTTCGTGTTATTTAAATTATCATTTAACTTATTGTCGTATTATCCGAGTTAGTTTCCTTTCGACACTCTTTTCGTTTCGACAAAAAGGGGGTGAAAAGGGTAAAAACTTCAAACTTAAAATTTACCAAATTTCATTTTTTACTTAAACTAATTTTATGTTTTGTCATCAACAAAACGGGGGAGATTGTTATTACAAATAAGCTGTAAAACCGTTTATTTATATCTTACGATCTTTCTATGTTTTGTTGATAACAATCGTAAAATCATTTTAACAAGATAAATAAAATACGCAATTTTTCAAGCCAATAATTTCCTAACTCATTTTACTAAACAAATAAACCATCAAACACATCTAGTAAAATAAAGTCAAAACCAATTTTATAAAACACTTACAAGTAACATTTGTTACTTGCATTTTATAAAACATAGTTAACAATACTAGATAAATAAATATGTAAGTAAAATATGAATTAGGTATCCATGACCCATAACCCAAAACCCATGACCTATGATCTTTACATCATGCATGACATCATGTTGGGTACCCATGACCCAAAGTTCATGACCGATGACCCAAAGTCCATAACCCATGACCCAATATATGCATTACATAATGATGGTTACCAATTACCCATAGCCCATGACCCATAACCCATAACCCAAAACCCAGAATTGTAACCCAAAATCTGGACTGGTATACCTAGTGTACTGGATCCTTTGGATTACAATGGCCTGATCCCTTTGGGAAGGGATCCACCGGATCTGGCTGAACAGTGCTTGTTTTTCCTATAAATAGTGAGCCATTTCTTCATTTCTTCTCACCCATTTCACATATATATTTCCTCTATACTTTTACCTCTCTAACCTCAAGTCCAAGGATCATCCATGTAGTTTTTTCTTTTAGTGATTCTATAGGTTCCTCTTTGAAGGCGAGATTTCGTATAGAAGACTTGCAAGCTCCAAAAGAAGTATTGCTAGGATGTCATCATCACAAGATCACTTAAGTGATTCTTGTAGTTGATTCATCATAGTATGTCATAAACATGTTGTGTTAGTTGGTATTGCTGGGTTTGGTTCCTCAATTATAAAGGAACTCGGAGGATTCTCAACTTTAGAAACTCGGAAATTCTTAACTAGAAAGTCGGTGGTTCTGAACTTAGAAACTCGGAGGTTCTGAACTTAGAAACTCGGAGGATCTAAGAAACTCGGAGAAACTGAACAAACTCGAAAAACTCTTCAAACTTGAAGAGAAAGTCGAAAGATTTTAGAAACTCGGAGAAAATCCAGAAACTCGGAGAAAACCTTCAAACTCGAAGGATTTCTCAAAATCAGTCCAAAGTCGGAAGAAATTGCAAGTGAACAGTACCCGAGATGAATTTCTTCAAATTTCACTTAGATCTAATCTAGAACAACCTAAATTACCCATTGGCGATTGATACCACTTGATTTTACTTAGATTTATCACACAAGCTACTAATTTACCTTAGATCTAGAGAGAGAAAGTTAGAGAGAAAAAGAGATGGGAGGTTATCTTAATACTAATGAAATGCAAATGATTAATTAACCAACCAACCCTCTCCCTTAAATGGGAGGGGGTATTTATAGTTTTTTACAAGAAGTTGGGCTTTAACCCTAATTAACATATAATTAACATAAATAAATAGACATAGCTCATGGGCCTTCTACATAGGCTAAGTCATAAAACTAACATAAAGGCCTAAGCAACCTATTACATAAAATGATCAATACTTGATGAATAATAACGTGTTCCAACATTCTTTGTTCGGTTTGATGCTTTGGTTTGTTGTTTTGTCTTTCATTACAGGATTGGATTGGATGAGGATGGTCTTTTGACGATTCTTGGATGAAGATTTAACCTTGTATCTTTGTTCTCCGTCTATACCGAGCACATCAGGGAAGTATTAGTTTCTTTCATGTCTTTTTATTTTTCCCTTTACCATATTTTGGTACTTTTAGAACATTGGGGACAATTTTCAATTTAAGTGTAGGGAAGGTAAAAAGGGACACCTTAGAAACTAGTCACACATTTTTTATTTGTCTTGTTCTTTAGTAATTGTGTAATAAACCAAAAGAAATACTTGTAAAGGTAATTTTAGCTCCAAATTTAAAAAAAAAATTTATGACATTTACGAGTGAAACTTTAGTCTTAGAATAAAGCGTCTCATGGATAGGAATTATATAGCTAGCACAAAAACCCTACCACTCAAAAATTTCCAGCCAAAAATATGAGGTTCGCCTTTAGATATTTAGGAAAAAGCATTCACCTTTAATGCTTATGAGTGTACCGGTAGTATATAGTTTCTAGAACTTGCTTTGATGATGCATTCCGAGATCGCTAGTGAGATCGCATTCGTGTGGCTAGGATTGACTAAATGATAAGAGGCATTAGGATAACCCTTGTTTTAAACCTGTTTATTATAATTCCATTGGCTACATTGGTCAAGTAATGAAGAGCATTGTTTACAATCCATCCTTTTCACGGTTCTCTTGATATTTCGGTGGATTCCAAAATATTAATAAAGAGCATTGTTTACAATCCATCCTCAAATGTTACAACTAAATCGCATTAGCCTACCTTGTATGCACTCATCTCTAGTGCATTACTGTTACAACATTTATGTTAAACACTTAGTTAATTATCTAGTTGATTACATGGTTGCTAAGTCGAGTCATATCTTGTAAATACACTTAGCAAAAGAAGTATTGCTAGGATGTCATCATCACAAGATCACTGAAGTGATTCTTGTAGTTGATTCATCATAGTATGTCATAAACATGTTGTGTTAGTTGGTATTGCTGGGTTTGGTTCCTCAATTATAAAGGAACTCGGTAAAATACTCTTGTCTTAATTATCTGTACTTTCAAAGTTTTGCTAGGATGTCATCATCACAAGATCACTGAAGTGATTCTTGTAGTTGATTCATCATAGTATGTCATAAACATGTTGTGTTAGTTGGTATTGCTGGGTTTGGTTCCTCAATTATAAAGGAACTCGGTAAAATACTCTTGTCTTAATTATCTGTATTGCTGGGTTTGGTTCCTCAATTTAATTAGTTGGTATTGCTGGGTTAGGTTCCTCAATTATCTGTACTTTCAAAGTTTTGAAGACTATGCCTACTAATTAAATTTTTTTTGCAATTTACTCTTATTTTTATTCGATAGTGTTTATATATTGGTAAAATGACAAAATAGCAATTTTTGAAATCAATTTTCATTATATACTCACTTTTTAAACAAGATACCCATTTTTTCGCAAGACTAGCGAACACCTTGCGAAGAATTAAACTTCCGATTGGTATGGAGTTCTGATGAACTCAAATAAGTACATTTTATTACTATCATTTATCCTATTAATTTGACTTGTTTTACTATATTATGTATGAGGATTGATACTTAATTGTTTACTTTTGTAATTCTCAGGTAAAAATAAGCATTTGGTGAAACTTAGCTATTTTGGACTAATAAAGGAGCAAAACGTGCATAAAGTGAAAATCTACTGACATGGACAAGATCAAGTCAATTCTGCTCCAGATGCGCCGCATCTCACTCTCGACATGCGCCGCATCTCTATCAAGATATCACCAGATACGATCCAAGATACAAGAGGACATGCGCCGCATCTAATAAAGAGTTACGCCGCATCTTCTGGCGGTGTACGAATATTCCTGAATATTATAATCTTGGACCCCACGCGAAGTTAAGTACATGCGCCGCATCTACTCCTTAGATACGCCGCATCTTCCCTCAGACAGAAACTATAAATACCCCGTAGACCAGACGAATTAAAGAGTTCCAAAAACCCTAACACCGAAGACCGAACAGTAGGAACAAAGGACGAATTCAGTCAAGGAGGCAGCACAAGACACACCCAAATCAAAGATACAAGAGCTGTAAGAAGGTGCTGCATATGTTTAATTCATTAAGTAGTTTTGTTTTATTGTGTTAGTAAACTTTAATTCATCAAGATTGGTGGCTTGTGTAATGTGGCAACGGAAAGATTGCACTCCCTTAAAACTGCTTTCTCATTAATTAAAGTTTATATGTTGATGTCTTTGGTTACTACTTATTAGTGCATTGATAACCTCTGTGTTTATTAGTGGCTTGCGGGCATTTGACTGCGGGACATAATGTGGCTCCCACGGTTGTTTCTAAATTGATCACTTAGGAATAACTTTTAGACATAAGTAATCATTAAGGGTTTACTCGCCGATAAGAATAGGACCAACGAGAAAGGATTAACTATATACACTTCATATAAAGCTATCAATAAAACAAGTGACAATCTACTTAATTATAAGGACAGCCCTCTTATTGTCTCGAGTATCTATCTGTGTACGTGTGTGCTACTTGCTGATTCATGCCTATTGGTTTATTTTATTATTTTAATTGCAACAAATCGTGCCAGTCTCTCAGGCTGAAACCCCCTTGCGTTAGGATATTAAAATACTGATTAGAATAACGAGATAATACGTTCCACTCTTAGTGATCGACACTCTACTTACCATTATCTTCATACTGACCGGGTACACTGCTCGTTAAGTGTGTGTGTGTTATTGATAAGTCGGCTAAATATAAATTTAAAACTTGAGTAGGCATTAAAACTGCTAAACCGCAACGACACATCACGCGCATCAAGTTTTTGGCGCCGCTGCCGGGGAGTGAATTGTTATTATCTGTTAATTTGATTAGTATTTTAATTAGGTTTTTCTTTTTATTAGATTAATTGCATCATTGTACTATTTTGCATATTTGTTGTATTGTGTGTTAATTGTTTTCTTTTTATTTTTGTGTGTTTATTTTTGTTTGTGTGTTTAATTTTTGTTTTTATTTTTCGTATTTTTCTGTTCTGCTATCGTTGTACTGTGCAAAATCAAACGATACGGCGCATCTGATCTCTCAGATACGGCGTATTGCGTTTAATTTTTTAAAAAATACAACGCGTTTAATTAATTCGATACGACGCATCTTTTCCCCAAGATACGGCGTATCTGTTTTTAACAAGAAAATTTTTCTAAGCGATAAAGTAATACGACGCATCTGCTTTTGCAGATACGGCGTATCTGTTTTTAATAAAAAAAAAATTTTCTAAAACATTCACGCCATACGACGCATCTGCTTTTGCAGATACGGCGTATCTACTATTTTGATTAAAAACAGTTTGCGAATTATTAAACAGATACGGCGTATCGATCTCTGTCGATACGGCGCATATTACTGAATCAAAAATCTTTTATTTTTAAACGTAACGTAAACACGGCGCATTAACTTTTGTTAATACGACGAATATAATTTGATAAATATAGTTGATTTTTGATATTTACCTTGATCGGTCAGCTACTCTCGTGTGCAAGTTGTTTATTTTCAGGATAAATGATGACTCAAGCATCACCAAGAAGGATTACATTCTGAACCAAACCAAGAGACGCTAGCTGAAGTGACCGAACATAAGACGACATGAGTGGAGGAAAACTCAGTACTAGTAACATTGAACTTCTTTAATTCTTGAAGTAGAATCCCAGGTAAACTCTACGATAATTCAACTGCCCAAAGGAAAGTTCTCTACACTATGATCTCAGTTTTATTATCCTTATTATACGTCTGATTCAATTCGTAATCTTAATTTTGTATGCTCAAAAACGATATTTGTTCCTAACCTCGGAATAAATCCTTATCCACTAAACAATAAGATTACAATTATTAATGAAACGTTTATGCCTATTACTCTTATTTTGAATTCATCTATATGGTGTGCCGTTTTTACCCAAATTTGATGTATAAGGAACTGTGTTGCGGAGGCCAAGGTACGTTCTTCATTTAAATTTCGTTAACTAACATAGAGATACGGCGGATCTTAATATCCAAGGCGCCGTATCCCTGACCAACTAGGACTTATTGACTAGTCAACGGAATTAAATAGATACGGCGCATCCCAATTTTCTTATACGGCGCATCGTGTCGCCCTATAAATACGACGGGAATACGCCGCATAAATACACACAGTTAAGAACACGCACTAAAATTATACTCGAAATCCGATCATCTTTCTTAAATCCTCCGTTAATCCGAACTATAACCTTTCTCCTAATCATCAAATTAAGGTAATTGTTCTATTTTAATTTAATTTCGTTTAATTATAAAAATTAGGGTTTATATGTCCACTTCGATTAGGGCTTAAACGATATAGGGATATGATTAGAACTTAGCATTGATAATTTCCCCTAAGTTAATTTTAGATTTGGACATCGAATTTGGCACTAATTTAATCGAACGAAATATAGGGTTTTGGGTGATTGTTTTTAAATTTTAGAGGGAAAGTGTGATAGAAGTTTTTGATAGGAATAATTCAGTAAATTTGGTCTGTGATATAATGCGGGAGTTTACGTCACGGATACGGATTCTTGAAAAACGTGCCTAACCCTTTATTTTGTACTGATATGCTTTTAGATGCGGCGCATCTAGGTTGATTAATGCGGCGTAACGACCCATTTTAAAATTGATAAAATTATAGATACGCCGTATTGATTGATCTAGATACGACGCATCTCAATACGCCGTATCTATTATCTTGCACCGCATCTCTTATACTTTATACAGATACGCCGCACTGATTAAATCAGATGCGCCGTATCTACCTATTTTGCAGACTGTTTACTGACTGTGAATATCTATTTCAGATGACATTACCAGAGGTCACACTGAGGCATCAGTGGCTACAGTTTGAGAACATGGGACTTACTCCTGCCACTCTAGAGGATTACTTGCATAGGCTTGACTCGATCTACTTCAAGAAAATATTCAGAGTCCAGGTTTTGAATTTTGACGATGTGGGGTTGATCGGTGGTGGACATGCAGCTGCTAGCTTACAGCATCAGATGGAGATGGTAGTTGTTGGAGATGATGAGGAGGCAGTGTTTAGGTCTAGTGCTTGGGAGAGACTATTTCGGATTGACGAGCCTCTGATTAGGGAGCTTATGCTGGAGTTCTTTAGCACGATTCATTACAGGGAGACGGATATAGAGATTGACACAGCTGACACACTGGTGTTTAGGTTAGGAGGTGTGCATAGGCAGATGTCGATGAGGCAGTTTATTTTGGCCATGGGACTACACACTGAGGAGGAGCTTGGATCTGCTGGGTTTGCCAGGTATTGGGCTGAGAGTTTACGGGTTGTCCCTGACAGAGGAGTATTCAGTGACTACTGGGTTAGGATTTCTTCGATGGGTGACATTGTTACTACCACCCCATCCTACACATTGATCAGGGAGCCGATGAGGCAACTATGTCACCGTTTGATTGCACTCACCATTGCTGGGAGAGGTCAGTCACCTGAGAAGGTGACCACTTTGGACCTCTTCCTTTTGAGGAGTATGGATGAGGGGATGTCGGTGAACATCCCCCACTTTTTAGCGCACTACCTCCACCGATCTGCTGCAGGGAGAGATCTTAGGAGCCAGATGACTGGCGGGCATTTTGTTTCGAGGCTGGCCCGCCATTTTGGAGTTATTGGAGCAAAGATCCCAGCGGGGCTGGAGGTTATTGTGGCCCGTCTCCCGGTTATCGATAGGGATTATTTGGTTAGACTCGGGATCTGCCAGGTTGCTGCGGGAGGCCACTTTTGGGCAGCATTAGGGCCCGCCAGAGCTGCAGGGCCAGAGGCGGAGCAGGGAGGACCTCAGGATCCTCCGGCTGCTGCTCCTGCCGACGAGGAGGTGCCGCAGGCACCAGTACCCCCACGCACCGTGAGTCAGAGACTCGACGCAGTCGAGGGAGAGTTGAGGACCCTGAGGAGAGACTCAGAGTGGGTGGTCATGAGTCTGAGCAGACTATTAGAGCAGCAGGGTATTACGCACGCTCGTCCAGATGGTACTGAGGTTGCAGGAGTGACACGTGCATACGAGCGCAGAGTCCGCCAGAGGACTGATGGAGCCAGCACTTTCGGGACCCATCCAGACGACCGCACTCACCCATGACCTTACTCTCTTGATTTCATAGACATTGTTCCACACATTATTATTACCTTTTGGATTGTACTTATCGTTATTCTTATGTTTATGTTTAATGTTTCAGTTTATATTTCTTATGTTTGATGAAGACTGGCATTAAGTTCAGCATGAGAGTACGAGAGGACGTATGAGATTAGACCGTGGAACGAGTCATTTTACAACAGACTGTTAACAGTCTGTTTGGTTACTACATGCGCCGTATCTGCCTAAACAGATGCGACGCATCCTATCCTTTACTTTGTTTTATTTTCAGTCCAGGCCGCACGAAGATACGGCGCATCTCAATTCTGAGATGCGACGCATCCTCTGCAATGGTCATATCTTATTTTATTTTTCTGCATTTTTATTTTCGACTTTAAAACTATTTATCAGTTTATTTTAATGCGGCGCATCCCTGGTTAAGGATGCGGCGCATCTTTATTCTGATCCGTATTAATTCCAGGCTCGATACGGCGTATCTTCTCCAATAAGATACGGCGCATCGACTGACCTGATGATTTTCAGTTTTAATTTTTAAGTTTTATTTTTCCTAACTACTAATGTATTATGCAAGTTTGAACCTTTCTTATCTTAGGTGTGTTTTAAAGTGTTGGTGGTATTATAGTTTCCTGGATTTCCTGTGAATAAATCAAGTATGAAGCTTTAACGTTCTAATCCACAAGAAAGATGATTTTTCCTTTTATACTAATGGAGGATCATACCGAGCAAATCTCAGGGGAGTTTTTCCGTTCTAATTCTTTTATTTTCCAGTTTTTAACCTTTTATACAAACAACGAGGACGTTGTTTAACTTAAGTGGGGGGATTGGAGAATTAGAACACTTAACACTTACTTGTCCTAAACTTTTTCAAAAATTATGCTTAAAATGTGCTTAATATATCAAACTTAAATTTTTTTTTTTAGCATGTTTTTGTTTAAGATCTAAGTTACATAACTGCACACATGACGTTATTTTCAAAAATTGTGATTTTTCAAAATTCACAAATCTATGAGTGTGCCGGTGACTTGTAAACTTTAGAACTTGGCTTGTATACTATTCGAGACCACCATAATGAGTATTATTTATATAATTGGAATGACTTGTCTAAATTGGTAAAATTCCAGGATTACACCAAATAGCCTTTATATGTTATGTGTTATTAGCTAACTACACTGGTTAGTTAACCCCCGTATAAACCCTTTTGTTACTCTCATTTTTAGAGTAAGATACCCCTAGAAAAACACTCAGAGCCATTCCTTTCGTTTCTTACACCTATGTTTAAAATGTTTCGTTACACCCTTACACCTTAGCCTACCCTGTAGATTAGAATCCGTGGTTGGTTAATTGCTATAGGCAAAGAGTGTGTTTCCTTACATTACCTGTGTTCGCGTGCGTAATTCATTATCTATGGTTAGGTCGGGAAATTGCACAATGCAAATTGGAGTGAAAGTAAATATTGTATATCTTTGAGTTTATTTTTCGTGTGTTTACTACTTTCACTATTACCATTATTTCTGAAGTATGAAAAGTATGAATAAAAATTATCCGGAAAGAAAGTTGTAGTGATGTGGTGAAATTTTACACATCTATGTTTATGTTTAAAGTTTTAAAAAAAAAAAAAAAAAAAAAATCGAAAAAATAAGAAAAGAAAAAGAAAAAGAAAGAAAAGTTGGATGTTTATTTTAACCAACTTATGTAAAGTTATGTAAGTGGTCGATATCACCACTATTTGTTGTATTATATCTATGGATTGAATGGGAATTGGCAGTTATGGGAACGCCAGTTAAGGTTTATTCTTTGATTAAGATTTTGTTGAGTATAATTCGTGTCTACCTAAAGCGTGTGTTTCAAGTGTTAAAGCGTGAGTTATTCAATGATATGAGTCTTATTCATGGGATGGTTGGGATAGTGATTAACCACACTTAGGATTTTAATTTATTTGTTTTGTTTTGTTTATATTTCATTTTACACCAGTTTATATCCCAAATGTTTTCCATACCCTATATTATTCATTATCCAACCGAACCTTTGATTTATTGAGATTAGGGATTTGAGCAATCTTAAGTATCGTAGTCGTGGATTCGGCTATGTATTTATGATTTTGTCGCCCTTTTTGATATATTATTATTGGTGAAGTTTGGACCTATCTTTAGCCTATTCGAGTTAAGGATTTGAGCAATTGCAAGTATCGTGTTCGTGGATTCGATCATGTATTTGTGATTTTGTCGCCTTTTCTGGAATTTGAGATCGATAGTGAAAAGAGAATAATTAACCCTTAAGCCTAAAAAACCCTTTTTACCGCTTTAGACTTGTTATTCCTTAGCTTTAGTGGTGGAGATGTGTATACTTGCCAAGCTTATTATAGAATATTCGTCGCGACTGGACAGTTAAACGATTAGATTTGATTTTATCGACTTATTTTATTTTACTTCTAATTCATTAAGTGTTTAGTTGTGTGATTATGAATTAAACGAATACATGCTTAAATATAAAAATAAATCCTAACATCTTTTAGGATACATTTTCATAAATGAAATTCTAAGGTTTACTTGGGGACAAGTAAAGTTCAAGTGGGGGGATATTTGATGAACTCAAATAAGTACATTTTATTACTATCATTTATCCTATTAATTTGACTTGTTTTACTATATTATGTATGAGGATTGATACTTAATTGTTTACTTTTGTAATTCTCAGGTAAAAACAAGCATTTGGTGAAACTTAGCTATTTTGGACTAATAAAGGAGCAAAACGTGCATAAAGTGAAAATCTACTGACATGGACAAGATCAAGTCAATTCTGCTCCAGATGCGCCGCATCTCACTCTCGACATGCGCCGCATCTCTATCAAGATATCACCAGATACGATCCAAGATACAAGAGGACATGCGCCGCATCTAATAAAGAGTTACGCCGCATCTTCTGGCGGTGTACGAATATTCCTGAATATTATAATCTTGGACCCCACGCGAAGTTAAGTACATGCGCCGCATCTACTCCTTAGATACGCCGCATCTTCCCTCAGACAGAAACTATAAATACCCCGTAGACCAGACGAATTAAAGAGTTCCAAAAACCCTAACACCGAAGACCGAACAGTAGGAACAAAGGACGAATTCAGTCAAGGAGGCAGCACAAGACACACCCAAATCAAAGATACAAGAGCTGTAAGAAGGTGCTGCATATGTTTAATTCATTAAGTAGTTTTGTTTTATTGTGTTAGTAAACTTTAATTCATCAAGATTGGTGGCTTGTGTAATGTGGCAACGGAAAGATTGCACTCCCTTAAAACTGCTTTCTCATTAATTAAAGTTTATATGTTGATGTCTTTGGTTACTACTTATTAGTGCATTGATAACCTCTGTGTTTATTAGTGGCTTGCGGGCATTTGACTGCGGGACATAATGTGGCTCCCACGGTTGTTTCTAAATTGATCACTTAGGAATAACTTTTAGACATAAGTAATCATTAAGGGTTTACTCGCCGATAAGAATAGGACCAACGAGAAAGGATTAACTACATACACTTCATATAAAGCTATCAATAAAACAAGTGACAATCTACTTAATTATAAGGACAGCCCTCTTATTGTCTCGAGTATCTATCTGTGTACGTGTGTGCTACTTGCTGATTCGTGCCTATTGGTTTATTTTATTATTTTAATTGCAACAAATCGTGCCAGTCTCTCAGGCTGAAACCCCCTTGCGTTAGGATATTAAAATACTGATTAGAATAATGAGATAATACGTTCCACTCTTAGTGATCGACACTCTACTTACCATTATCTTCATACTGACCGGGTACACTGCTCGTTAAGTGTGTGTGTTATTGATAAGTCGGCTAAATATAAATTTAAAACTTGAGTAGGCATTAAAACTGCTAAACCGCAACGACACATCACGCGCATCAAGTTCATATATTGTAACTTTGTTATGGTTGTTGTGTTGTTTCTTGTTGTTGTTGGTGGTGTTGTGGATGTGTTGTTGTTCATGGGTGAGGAAAAGATGGGGTTTAAGATGATGGGTTAAAGGAGAATGGTGAAAGAAGAAGATGAGGTTTATGTATGTGCTTTTTGTATTTATTTTTGTGGGGTATATTTTTTGTTGTGAGTATGGTTCCCTTACTATGAGCATTTGATCTTAGTGTGGTATAGGAGAAAGAAAGCTGAGATGGCGTTGATGTGGCAATGCAGTTTGTGGTCCTATTACTATTAGTCTTATAAAATACTCCGTATATTTTTCTGATATTCTTTTTAGAGTTATTTGCAAAATTCGGGCTTTATATAAATCACAAATGCAGTCCCTATAATTCTGAAAGTATGAACATATAGTTATTAAAAAATAGAAAAAAAAAAAAATAATAATAAAAACTTTTTGTTTGAATATCATCTTTAACCAAATTAAAGTGACAAATATACTCTTATTCAAATGCAAATTACAAACTCATAAGACGAGGGTATTTTAATAAGAAGCTAGGACTATATGTGTACTTTCAAAGTTTTGAATACTATGCCTGCTAATTAAACAAGTTTTGCAATTTACCATTATTTTAATTTGACAATGTTTATAAATTGGGAAAATGATAAAATAGCCATTTTCGAAATCAGTTTTCATTATATACTAATTTTTTAAACAAGATACCCATTGTTTTCACAAGAATAGCGAACACCTTGTGAAGAATTCAACCTTCGCTTGGTATGGAGTTCATATATTTTAACTTTATTATGGTTGTTGTGTTGTTTCTTGTTGTTGGTGTTGTTGTGGATGTGTTGTTGATTGGTGAAGAAAAAATGGGGTGTAGGATGATGGGTTAAAGAAGAAGGGAGAAAGAAGAAGATGAGATTTGTGCTTAATAGCGAAAGATATGGTTACCATGGGAGAATGGATAAAAAGGGCAATGGGGCAGAGACTATCGGGATCATGTTCCCCATTTCCCACTTCTCATCTCTATTACTGTCGAGAATTGTTTTACATCCCCATCCCCGTCCCAAACGGGGATCGTGAATCCTTCGGGGACGTCCCACTCATATGAAATAAACATGATAAATACACAAACTCATCAAAAATATAAATGATTTAACCTAGAAAGTGTCTTAACAAGCGTATATCGTACTTGGTTAGATTTATTACAGTTGGGCCAATTCAGTTCCCAATGATCTTTATCTTAAGATTTGAATAGAAAATAACCTAAGTGCTATATAACCGTTAAATGTAATCAAGTAACTGAATGAACAATCATTCAATGAGTTACCTTCAAGATGTTCAGATTGAGTCTAAGAATGAAGACTCGCCATTCAGTTAGGCGGTACTCAGCAAATGATGTCCCTGAGCTAAAGAAGAAGGTAATGGGTTCAGTAAGTGATGAGAATAAGCTCACTGAACCCCATCAGTCTCCTCAACATATTGAAGACTTGAGACTTAGACAAATGTTTAAGTAACTGAAGAAATGGCGGGGTACATTTGAAATCATACGATCAAGTCCTTATCAATCAAAGGTCAACATATCATAGAATGAGCATAAAGCAGAACAGTTGTCAACACTATTCTTCAGAAAGGTTGTTTGTCACATACTTAAAATATAATTTTTTTTAATAAGTATAAAAGTACAAATGTACTTTATCCACTAAAATTGTGACACACATTCTTTAACCAGTAGTTATTAACCAATCCTTAGCCTATTTAAGAAAGTTGTAAGAAGGAGTAAAAATTTGACAAGTTTGTGCAATTAATGTTGAAACATTCACAAACACTTTCACTCCTCTAAAACACAACTAGGTCCTTGAGATAGAACTAAGTTGGTTAGCATAGTTGTTACTCAAAGTATAACTTGAGTTTTACTTTGAGTTCAGAGAGGAGACTATACATACTTGTCATTCAATCATAAGTGTTGTTCTGTAAACACTTGGGTATAAATTCTTTGATTTACTTCTAATAAGAATTTAAACGTTGAAAACTGTTGTGTCATTACTTTAAGTTTTTATCTCTTATTATCAGTATTTCATTACATCACTTAAACATGGAATATGGTTAGGTTAACTTTGTAGTTAAGCTAACCATGTAAAAGGGAACAACAAGTGGTATCAGAGCAGCTTGATTTACAAAACAAGTTTCATAAACCGTTCAAAACATTTTTAAAATTAAGATCCTACCATGGCTGATAGTGATGTACCCCAACTAGATGACAAAAAGTGAGGAAGCTATTCAGCTATGATGCGGATAATTGTAAACGCAAGAAGTTTTACAATCCTCCTAGGCAGAGTACCTAACCGTTGTAGTGTAGTATATGTAAGACACGAGGGATTGATCGTTCTCTAGGGGAATAGTATTGGGAAGGATTGAAGTGTAAGACGAGTGAAGTCTAAGGGTTGAAGGATGATTATTTTGGGTATTTTTATATTTTTTTAAAAAGCAAGTAAAAATCTCGTGGTTTGAAGAGTTTGGTTTTATAACTACTAATTAAAACTAAATTAATCTAAAGATGCGGAAAAGTAAATTGGTAAGAACTCGTATGATAGGTAAATATGTTGACTTAGAATCTTACTACTCCCTAGTTATATTCCTTAATTAGCGTGTTGTATTCCTTAATATCAATCGTAGGGAGGTACCAAATTCCCTAACTCTATGAATGTATTGATCTCGTTAAGAATCCTAATGTCAGCGAACACAATTCCTAAAGTTAAAGAATATATTGTACTCGTTAAGACTCTTAATGTCAGTGACCGCAATTCACGCAATAAATACAATGAATCAACTAACCATTGCACTATAGTGGGTCGTTTAGTCGGACGTTCAAGCAGGCATCCTAAGATCTAGCCAGTTTTCCATCTCCAAATGCAACAACAACTAATTAAACAAGAGACGACAATCAATAATCAACAACTATGTTTCATTCAATCATAAGCAAACACTAACAAATTTAGCCTAGCATGTTAAATAGAAGAGAAGATAAATAAACAATCAGACAACACATAGACATATTGTAATAATTAAAGGATGAATAACCTATCTTCAACAAAACATGGTGTTTTGGGGGCTAAAACCCTTACAATAGCTGACAAATTCGTGCACCAAGTGATCTCTCCAAAATCTTAATCAAATAATGAAAATCATACGAAAATATATATATATGAATACAACTGTGACGGCGGCACTTTACAAGTGTGACGCTGTCAGCTCGCCGTCATTAGGGTTTCGAGAACTGCACCGACTTAGTTGTGACATCGTCACCTTATGGGTTGTGACTGATGAAGCGAAAAGTGTACCGCTTTTAGGGGGTCATTTAAGCCCTAAATCGTATTTATTTGATCAAATATTGCCCTAAATCGTTCCTTTTGTCATTTTAGGTACTTTGGAGAAGAAATCTGGAAAAGGAAGCATTTTGGACGTTTTTGGAGCATAAAAGTGAAGAAAACGACAAAGTCTCCAAAGCTGCTGGAAAAGTACACTTGACGGCGTCAGGGATTGCTCCTGACGGCGTCATGGTTTGGCAAAAGAGGTGGATATGAAAAATACATGTGACGCGCCAGAGAGTTTTACAATGCAAAGTCTAACGGCGTCACCCTTTAAGGTAATCAAGGCCATCACGGTTTAAGCTAAAGAGAGACGGCGTCAAGCCCTATTCTGACGGCGTCAAGCCTTGATAGGCCAGAGCGGATTTTGGAGGATTAAAGAGGGACGGCGTCAGGAAGACCATCCGGGAACCCTAGCCACGGCAAGGTGACGGAGTCAAGATCTATAACGTGACGCCGTCAGCCACTAAGTTCTATATATAGTTTTGCAATTTTTTGTCATTGGTGTGCAACTTTGTAAGGAGAAACCCTAAGACGAATTTCTGCCATTTTTAAGGGTTTTTATACCCTTGGATCTCCCATGTTTAATTGAAGATAAGTAATCACTTAATCAATCAGTATGTCTATGTGTTGTTTGATTATATCTTGTTCTTGTCTTTTAATTAACATGCTAGGCTAGATTTATCTTGTGTTTGCTTAGATCTAATGAAACCTAACTATTGATTATTAGTTGTTGGTGTGTTATTGATTGTATTGGATGATTGTTTATCGATGTTAGGCTTAAGAAAACTGGCTAACCTCCTATACGGTAACTTGCTTGAACGTCTTAAGAAACATGAACCAATGCGTACTAGGTTTTTATGGTTGTATTTAATGCATGAGCGAATTCTAGTGATCCCATGTTAGGAGCTTCTTAGCCGGCTCGACATAGGAGTGAAGTAGGAGCTTGTAGAGTTGGGGAAGTACGTACGCCACCCCACGATTGGTATTAAGGAATACACCCGTCATCCACGCAATTAATACACACTAATCAACCGGTAAAAGATAGTTAGGGAGTAAGGAAATCTAAGTAAACACATTTCTCCCCATATAAGTTACACAACCTTTTCATTTTCAGTTATTTTATTTTATTTGCATTTGTATTCATTTGGGTTAGTTGACTAGCAACTAATTCCGCCCACTCCTTCAAACCCGAGATTTTACTTGCTTTTATAAAATTATGAAAATAAAAAAAGAATCTTCCCTCACCCTTAGACCTATTAGAGTAGTTTTTTCAATCCTAACGACACTATTCCCCTAGAGAACGATCAATCCCCCGGTACTTGCCACTTCACTATACTACATCGGTCAGGTACACTGCCTGGTGGGGATTGCAAGCCTCTTGAGATCCCTCGAGAGGTAAAACCTGTTGTAAGGTCGCAAAACCACACATCAGTGACGCCGTCTCTCTTCACTGTATTGGTCATGACACTGTCAGCTCCAGACCGTCACCATCCTCTGAAGCGTCACTTGTAAATTTAATAACTGGATAATCTTCGTGATTCTTTAAGTGACAGTGTCACGTTGTGATTGTGACACCGTCCCAACTCCTTTTCTGGGACATTTTCATAACTTGGTCGTTTTCTTCGTTTTCATGTCCAATTGAGCCAAAAATATGTCAATTTCCAGCATTTGCTTCCCAAGTACCTAAAACTCAAATAGAAAGGATTTAGGGCAATAAATGATCAAATATGTATGAGTTTAGAGGCTAAATGACTCCTTAAAAATGCATGTTTTTACACCTCATCAAATATCCTTACACTTGGGATTTACTTGTCCTCAAACAAATGTACTTTTATCCTAATCAATTTACAAGTTAGGGGGCATTTAGCATTGGTTTACAGATAATTTACAACACAACTCATTCCACAATAGTCAAAACAAGCATGGAAATTATATACTAGCACCTCACATAAAGTGTTTGGATTCTCTCATATGTTATAAAACATGTATGAAAATGGGAAAATATAACACTCTCTACCTGTCATAGCACATAGATTACCATAGGCTTGATAAAGGATCAAGCCTTCACCGTTTTGGCGTAAGCACCTAGGATAAACTATCAAAGAGGACCTTTAAAGGGTTGTAACGTTGGGTGTAAGGGTAAGGAAAACACGGTTTTGTAGATATGGGGGATTTTTACTGGTGGCAAACTAATCATGTAAGTTAGCTACATGTACAAAGTGGCTTGATAAACCAAGACTAGACTCACTAACTCTAACTCTTTTTGTGTTTTACTTGACTCTTTCTTGACTTAAACAAAAAGCAGCAGCCCGTATGTTTCTCTTCTTTTTTTTTCTCTTTTTCTTTTTCTATTTTATTTTATTTTTTCATACACTTTTGCCTGCCATCTTTTGATCTGCTGAATATAAATAACATAGATAACTTGGAATTTATAACTACATCCCTACACTTGAATTTTTGCATAAATAAAAGCTAACAAATGACCCAAATTGCGAGGATCAAAACATGTTGAGTACTTAAACATTAACGTACATATGGGGGTAATAATTTTAACTTTCTTACCCATTACTCCATAACAATAGTACTAAACCCATGAGTCCCAATCGTCCCAAAACTGTATTTACAAGATATGACTCGACTTAGCAACCATGTAATCAACTAGATAATTAACTAAGTGTTTAACATAAATGTTGTAACAATAATGCACTAGAGATGAGTGCGTACAAGGTAGGCTAATGCGATTTAGTTGTAACATTTGAGGATGGATTGTAAACAATGCTCTTCATTAATATTTTGGAATCCACCGAAATATCACGAGAACCGTGAAAAGGATGGATTGTAAACAATGCTCTTCATTACTTGACCAATGTAGCCAATGGAATTATAATAAACAGGTTTAAAACAAGGGTTATCCTAATGCCTCTTATCATTTAGTCAATCCTAGCCACACGAATGCGATCTCACTAGCGATCTCGGAATGCATCATCAAAGCAAGTTCTAGAAACTATATACTACCGGTACACTCATAAGCATTAAAGGTGAATGCTTTTTCCTAAATATCTAAAGGCGAACCTCATATTTTTGGCTGGAAATTTTTGAGTGGTAGGGTTTTTGTGCTAGCTATATAATTCCTATCCATGAGACGCTTTATTCTAAAACTAAAGTTTCACTCGTAAATGTCATAAATTTTTTTTTAATTTGGAGCTAAAATTACCTTTACAAGTATTTCTTTTGGTTTATTACACAATTACTAAAGAACAAGACAAATAACAAATGTGTGACTAGTTTCTAAGGTGTCCCTTTTTACCTTCCCTACACTTAAATTGAAAATTGTCTCCAATGTTCTAAAAGTACCAAAATATGGTAAAGGGAAAAATAAAAAGACATGAAAGAAACTAATACTTCCCTGATGTGCTCGGTATAGACGGAGAACCAAGATACAAGGTTAAATCTTCATCCAAGAATCGTCAAAAGACCATCCTCATCCAATCCAATCCTGTAATGAAAGACAAAACAACAAACCAAAGCATCAAACCGAACAAAGAATGTTGGAACATGTTATTATTCATCAAGTATTGATCATTTTTTGTAATAGGTTGCTTAGGCCTTTATGTTAGTTTTATGACTCAGCCTATGTAGAAGGACCATGAGCTATGTCTATTTATTTATGTTAATTATATGTTAATTAGGGCTAAAGCCCAACTTCTTGTAAAAAACTATAAATACCCCCTCCTATTCAAGGGAGAGGGTTGGTTGGTTAATTAATCATTTGCATTTCATTAGTATTAAGATAACCTCCCATCTCTTTTTCTCTCTAACTTTCTCTCTCTAGATCTAAGGTAAATTAGTAGCTTGTGTGATAAATCTAAGTAACATCAAGTGGTATCAATCGCCAATGGGTAATTTAGGTTGTTCTAGATTAGATCTAAGTGAAATTTGAAGAAATTCATCTCGGGTACTGTTCACTTGCAATTTCTTCCGACTTTGGACTGATTTTGAGAAATCCTTCGAGTTTGAAGGTTTTCTCCGAGTTTCTGGATTTTCTCTGAGTTTCTGAAATCTTTCGACTTTCTCTTCAAGTTTGAAGAGTTTTTCGAGTTTGTTCAGTTTCTCCGAGTTTCTTAGATCCTCCGAGTTTCTAAGTTCAGAACCTCCGAGTTTCTAAGTTCAGAACCACCGACTTTCTAGTTAAGAATTTCCAAGTTTCTAAAGTTGAGAATCCTCCGAGTTTCTAAAGTTTAGAATCCTCCGAGTTTCTCAACATTAAAACCTCTGAGTTTCTAACACAGAATCCTCCGAGTTTCTAACAAAGATCCGAGTTTCTAACACAGAATCCTCCGAGTTTCTAACAAGGAATCCTCCAAGTTTCTAGAGTAAAATCCTCCGAGTTTCAAAGATTTAATTCTCCAAGTTTCTAGAGTAAAATCCTCCGAGTTTCAAAGAGTGTATCCTCCGAGTTTCAAGCAATTCTCCGAGTTTCTATGATAAGGAAATTCTTCGACTTTCTGAGGATTTCTTCGAGATTGGATTCTTCGACTTTGTAAGGATTTTTCGAGTTTGGATTCTTCAAGTTTCTTGGGATTTTCTTCAAGTTCTTCGAAGTAGAAACCTAATCTTCAACAACAACCATCATTATCCTTTAAAGATCCTACATCCACAAGTTACTTCAAGATGTCTCAACCACCAAACTATAACTACTTCTTTAATCAACAACAACAGTATCATCAACAACAACCATTTCAGCAACAGTCTCCTCTACCATAGTATCAACCATCATATAAACCACAGTATCAGCAACAATACATGTTAATGCAACAACATCAATTTCTTCCTCAGCAACACATCCCTCAACCACCAATGCAGACTTACCAACTTCCTCCTAAACAACCTCACTGGTTTGACCAGATGTGCAAAGCTATCAGCAGCCAACAATCCCGACATGAAACAGGATCCCTAGACACACCACCCATGCTTACTCCAGGGAACTATGTTCAGTGGTCCAGTCGTTTTCTTCGCTTTATTGAGCTAAAGAAACCTCATGGAAAGTATTTAAAGAAAGTCATCAGTGAAGGCCCATATCTAGTTCCTACTACAACCATTCCAGCAGATCCAAACCACATCCCTCCAAGAGAAGTAACTACAACTCCTATCCCTATTTCTCAACTCACTGCTGATAGAACTTATGTACGCCATCATCAAATAAGTTATTGGACCGTTTTGGACTTTAGGTTGTTTAGACATTGATCTAGGGTAATCAATAAGCACAATGATAATAATAAGAACAGCGGAATAAACAATAAGAATATTATTATTATTACTAAGGTTCTTCACCATCATCTCTAACACTAACAATTACAAAACCTAGGCATCCGTTGTAGGAACTCGATGCCTAGCCATAACCTACACTTTAGACGTCTACATCTTGATACACACACACTTTTCCTACGCCTCTATTCCTCTTTATACAATAGAGGATTAGGGTTACACAAAGAATATTCTAGAATAATAAAAGATATGTAGTAATCTTTTCCTTTTGTGAAGTTTCATTCTTTGTCATCAACAGTCCCTCATGTTTCACATGTTTTGTCTTTATCAACTCAACTATTAGACCCAACAATCTTCCCCTAGTTGATATTGACAAAACCAATAAGCATGAACTTCCCCTGAAGTTAATATGCCATGAAACATGCGACTTCCCCTTACACCATGCAAATCATCAAGGATCTTCAAGCTGCAATCTTCAATATATTCTTCCCCTTTTTGTCATCATCAATTAGGGGACAAAAGTATGCAACCTTGATCTTCATAATTACGAACTAGTACCATACTTCCAACTTAGTCTTCCAATGTCTTGAATTGCCCTCTATTAATGAACACCAAAATGCTTTCTTTTATAAATGAATCCAAGACAGAAAAATCCCAAATATTCAGTAAGAATACCAACGAGCAATCACAAAAACCTTCACCTCGATGCAGCATATAAATGGTTACACATTTAAACAATAAGCTTCCCCTGAAACCCATATGTTAACCATTTGAAATAACTTGTCGAATAACTAACAAACAATAATAACGATCAACATGTTGTACCATCCATGAATGAGCATCCTAATTCCGCTAGGTTTGAAAGATGACAACAATAATATACGATATCAAGCTGTAGTAAACAATAAAGAATAGTTCTTTAACCGCAAAAATCAAATCCTCTCTGGTGTGTGTCTTCACCCGTGTGTGTGCTAAATCAATAACCAATTACATGTACTCAAACCGCATATATTACTCCCACTCTTTAATAAGAAACCTCGAAACCATAATGAACACTTAATAATCAAAGAGCAGTAGTACAACAATAGTAATCGTAGCAGCAGTAGTATCATGTGAACGTAGCAGTACTAACCAAAAACTACTAGCAGTATAAACCTTATACGCAGCAGCAGAAACATAAACGCTAGCAGTAGAATCAATGAAGCTCAGCAGTAGAAACTCATGAAGTAGCAGCAGTATCAAAATCTAGCGTAGCAGTAGAATAAAAATCTTCGAGCAGCACTTCAAACTTTCAATAATAGGAATCCTACTGCTATTAAATATATTAAAATTTTGACATTAATGGTTTGACTTTAATCAGTACTTCCACGTGAAAGTACAAACTTCAATGCAAGCAGTAGAGAAATTTTAGCATAGCAGTAGACCCAAATATTGTAGCAGTATAATCCATCAGACCAAAATACGACAAACGATGTAGCAGTAGAATCAAAACCACAAGCGACAAAACAATTTGCTGTACGAAGTTGACATTAATTCAACAAACTAAACCATGTGGATTTGTCGACCAATCAAAATTTGGTTTTAATCGATACCAGCTCCTTTAACGAACAATATATTGATCCATAATATAATAATCCAATAAAATCACATATCAAGAAAAACGGAATCTTCTATCTTTAAATTCGACCACCGATCAATTTATTTTCATCAAATCAGTACGAAAAAAAAATTTCTTCGATAAAAAAAATTCAATAATACTTACTTCAAAACGGCTACTGTTGACATAAAACCTTGTAACATCCCTAGATCGAGAGCCCCCCTCTCTGATACCACTTGATAAAACTACAACATCAAATAAAACTTGACCGGATCTAAACACACACGAGTTGTGTTGGAGATACTTTGAATATATACTTAACAGCACGCGGAATTTACTATTAAGTACTTAGAAGAATTCTTGTTTGGTGATTGTATAGATGTAACAAGACAATGTTTAACCAAACACTTTGCTTCAATATATTGAACGATTACAATGAAAAACGTGAAGCTCTTAATAATGCATGTACGTGTATGATGTATATAAACCCTAACTGAGGATCTCCTTTTATAGCACAAAGAGTCCTTTACAAGTAAACTATATTCGTATCAATCTATATAAATAAGATATACATCATATCCATTCCATATTTATCTTTATACGGTTTCATCTTAATCTTGTAAGCAGTACGAACTTTTCTTCATCAGCAGTACTAACTGTTCTTGTATTCTTCAGCAACTGTTCAACCGTACTAACTTATACAGAACCGTACTAACTGCTTAATTTAATTCCCAACAATCCTCCCCTAAACTTATGATTTCTATGCAAATCAACAAGTTTCTTGAATTAAACTCCAATGTTATATGATGGGGTGGATTCTTTCAAACACTTATCTTCAATCTTGAAACACTTGGGAATTTTCTTCACATATCCATCTTTTGACCAATAATAATACATCAAATTCGGTCAACTCTTCAAAAGTCTCTATAATTAAAATTATTCCTGTAAGAAATTAATTCCTAATACCAACCCAGCATTCAATGACATTAAATCTTCATTGGTTCTATAAAAGTACTTGAATTATCAACACTTAACCCATCACATTCTTCAAACCACAACTATCAAACACAATGCGTTCATCTAATCCAAACATTGTTGAGATTTCATCAGATTCATCTTCGGATTCGGAAAGTGAAGGATGGAAGAATTACTTTCCACCGAACTACACTAATCTGACTATCAGAAACCCATCTCCACAAGCTCAAGAAGTATCTTCTGATGATGACCTTCCAACTTCCTCTGATGATGATGATCAACAAGCACATCCACTACCACTATCAGTTTTACTAACAAGAGAGATCGAAAAAGTTGTTTCAGGTATGAGTAAGATCTCAGTGCCTGTAAGAAATCAACCACGACCAAAACCAGATAAACAAGTGCTGGGGCTCCCAAGTCCGAAGGTGTGGAACTCAATCAAAGACAAAGGAGTTCACAAGTCCATGCCTGATTTTAAGGATAAAGGGAAGAGGAAGCTTGTGTAGTGATGAAGGTGTTAGGTTTATGTGTTTAGGTTTATGTGTTGGTTATGTTGTCTTTGTGTCCAGGATTGTAACAAAACTTCTTCTTATGTAATGAATGCATCACTTTAATAAATAAACTTTATCTCCTTGTGTACTTAAACATTCACTATCAGCATAAACATCACACTTATCTCAGATTATAACCTCCCCTGAATTACATAATCATCTTTAACAGCAACTAAACAAACTTTTAATTCCTCCCCTGTTTGGAAGAATCTACACCATCAGATGAACTAGAACATAGGACATTCGAGCTCAGCATCCAATATGACAATTTGTACAAGTTACCATCAATTCAGTTTTGTAGTTTCAAACTGCTCTTAACACTTCCAAATGTGTAACCTTTTGAGAGAGGTGAATCATAGAGCATAAACTTAGAATAAACTAAGTTTGAAAAAGTAGTACAAACTAGTTGAAACTAGCAGTACTAACTGTTGAAAAATTTTCTGAGATAAAATCAAAGTTAATTTTAATGTGGATTTGAAAACACTTTTGTCTACGTATAGTTTTTAGCAAACTATCAGCTATCAACGGATTTGTTATGTCTTTACCAATAGCCGTTTGCTATGGAATAGCCAACTCTTCACACTTAGATATGGTGAGTTGATAACCATCCAATTTTTGGTAAACTATCAACCATAAACGGATTTGAGAAGTCTTTACCAGAAACTGTTTGATCTGGACTAGTTGGTTCTTATGTGGATTAGACATGGTGAACCAATTACCATTTTTCGTGTGACAAGCATGCACACTTGATAGTCCAAACTACCATACATTCAAAAGCACAATCCAAAGCAAAAAGCTTTTCTTAACCTGAAATGTTAGTCCAAAACCAAAGAAAACACAATAAACAATTTTCTTTTAACAGTTATCACAATTGACTAACAAATTCACAAACAGTACTAAAAATTTCCATGTAGTACTAACTATACAAATAGCACAACTAGCAGTACAAAAACCAAAAACACTTAGACATTAATCTTTTGAAGGATTAAGCATTCCGATACCTGTTACCAAGTACTGAAATCTTCCTACATCAAAACCTTTTGTTAAGAGATCAGCAAAGTTGTCATCAGTATGTATTTTAACAACTTTTATTAATTTCTTTTCAACACAGTCTCTTATAAAATGATATCTAATTTCAATATGTTTAGTTTTTGAATGTTGAACTGGATTCTTAATGATACACATTGTAATGCTATTGTCTATATGTATAATTGTGTTTAAGAAATTGTACCCATAATCAAGCATCTGGTTTTGAATCCAATGAACTTGAGCACAACAACTTGCTGCTGCCACATATTCTGCTTCAATAGTAGAAGTGGCCACCATAGTCTGCTTCTTACACTGCCAAGAAATTAATCTACAACCCAAGAACTGACAACCACCTGTTGTAGATTTTCTATCAATGCTAGCACCAGCATAATCAGAATAAGAGAATGCCACTAGATCAAATGCAGACTATTTAGGATACCATAGCCCCAAGTTAGGTTGACCTTTAAGGTATCTGAAGATTCTCTTTACTGCTGTGAGATGAGACACCTTAGGATTTACTTGGAATCTTGAAAGCATAAACTGAGAACATAATTTCAGGCCTGGATGATGTGAGATACATCAAAGACCCAATCATCGATCTATACATGTGCACATCCACATCTTCACCACTGTGATCCTTTAATACCAAATGTGTCTCCTTATCAACTGGTGTGCTAACAACCTTGGCATTTGTGAATTGGAATTTCCTCAATATTTCACCATCATATTTATCTTGAGAGATAAATATTCCATCAGACTTCTGCTGTACTTGAAGCCCAAGAAAGAAAGTAAGCTCACCCATAGAGCTCATATCAAACTGATCTTTCATTAATTTCTCAAACTCTCTGCACATTTCTTTGTTTGTAAAACCAAAGATGATATCATCTACATAAACTTGAACCAGTAGAATATCACCCTTGTTCTTCGTGATAAACAGAGTTTGATCAATTTTACCCCTATTGAACCCATTCTTCAACAAATAAGTAGCAAGAGTCCCATACCAAGCTCTTGGAGCTTGATGCAATCCATAAAGAGCTTTAACCACCTTATAAACTTTGTCAGGATGGTCTGCGTCTATGAAACCAGGAGGTTGAGATACATATACCTCTTCATCAATAGTACCATACAAAAAGGCACTCTTCACATCCATTTGATAGACTAGAAAACCCATATAGGAAGCATAAGCAAGAAATAACCTTATTGCTTCAAGTCTAGCAACAGGAGCAAAAACCTCCTCATAATCAATCCCTTCTTCTTGTGTATAGCCTTGAGCAACCAGTCTTGCTTTGTTCTTTATCACAATGCCTCTCTCATCCTTCTTGTTCCTGAATACCCACTTAGTACCAATCACTCTCATTCCCTTTGGTAGATCAACCAGAACCCAAACCTTCTGAATTTTGAATTGAAGCAGTTCTTCTTGCATAGCCTCAACCCAACTTGATTCTTCTAAAGCCTTTAGCACATTCTTGGGTTCTACCTGAGATAGAAAACATACAAACATACACTCATGCTCATCATCATGATGTTTCTCCTCATATACCACACTGAGAAATCCATGATGATCTGGGTCTTGTATTTGCCTTCTGGTCTTGACTCCAGATTGTATATCTCCTATGACATTGGAAAGAGGATGATTCCTATGTACAATTGTATAGGGAGTAGAAGGAGCTGCATAGGTGATAGGCATATTTTGCAGACCATCTTCAAAGAAATCAAACTCATCAACTTGAGAAGCAGTATGAACTGGTGAATCCAGATGAGGTTGACTAGGTCCAGCAGCATCACTATTTTGCTCAGCAGTAGAAACTTGTGGCTGAGCAGTACTAACTCCATTTTTACTGCTCGTTGGATTTTTAGTTTCTTTAGCATTCTGACCACTGGTTTCAGCAACATCTTTCTCTTTGTCTACACCACTTGATGATGGAATATCATCATTCTTTGTAGAAGACTCATTCAATGGAATTTCTTCCATGATTGGCATGAAAATGCAATCTTCATCTTCCTCCTCTGAACCTGCATCATGGTTAGTATTTGTACCTGTAACAGGCACATAATTCATGGAATTTGAAAGACTGTCAATATCAAAGATCCAATATGGACCAACACCTGCAACATTTGGTTTATTCTCCAAAAATTCTATGTGCAGATTTTCTTCTACATGCTTGGTGCTTTTATTGTACACCCTACAAGCCTTACTGTGCAGAGAATAACCAACAAAGAAACCATCCTCAGATTTCCCATCAAACTTTCCTAGTTGGTCTTTGGTATTAAGGATAGTAACATGACAACCAAAAGGTCTCATGAAGCTTAAAGCAGGGGTTCTACCTCTAAGAAGCTCATAAGCAGTCTTATTGTAAGGTTGCACAACCAAAACCCTATTCAATACATAACAAGCAGTGCTAACTGCTTCAGCCCAAAATGAAACTGGTAGCTTAGAGTCAGCTAACATTGTCCTAGCAGCCTCTATAAGAGTCCTATTATTTCTTTCAGCTACTCCATTTTGCTGTGGGGTTCTAGCTACACTAAATTCCCTCTTAATACCTTTTTCTCTGCAAAAATCATCCATCACTCTATTCTTAAATTCAATTCCATTATCATACCTGATTATTTTAACTTTCCTATACACTAGGTTTTCTACTCCAACAATGAAGGTCTTAAGGATTTCACTAGTTTCATCCTTAGTTCTCATAAAGAACACCCAAGAAAACCTACTATAATCATCAGTGATAACAAGACAGTATCTCTTAAAATTCAAGCTATTCACAGAAGTAGGACCAAACAAGTCCATATGCAACATATATAAAGCTTGAGAAATAGTGTTCTGGACCTTCGGCTTACATGAGGCTCTGTGTTGCTTACCATTAAGGCAAGAAACACAGGTTTGGTCATTGAGAAAAGTTTTATTTGGTAAACCTCTTACCAATCCATTTTTAGCAATTTTGTTAATGGTTTTAAAATTAACATGACCAAGCCTTCTGTGCCACAACATTGATTCTTCCAATGTGGCTTTTGCAACAAGACAAGTAAGTCCAACCTTAGGAACTAGTTTATTCATCTCAACACTGTATGTGTTATCCTTTCTAGGGATTTTAAGCAATACTTGACTTTCATCAGGTAGCTTGAAAAAAGGAGAAAGAATAAGACAATCAGTATCAGTAAATAAAACTTTGTTATGTTTATCACAAATTTGTGATACACTAAAAAGATTGTACTTAAGTTCTGGAACATAATACACATTTTCAAAATCAAGATTACCAGTTTTAATTACCCCTTTACCAGTAATGCTTCCTCCAATACCACCACCAAAGACAACTGGTCCTCCATCCAGAGCAATAAAGTCTGAAAGATATGACATGTTGCCAGTCATGTGCCTTGAACATCCACTCTCTGAATATCCTCTATCTTCTTTACCATTTGAAGGATGTTCATGCACACAAAATAAAGGTGTTAGTTTCTTTTGGGGATCCAAACCATCACTGGTTTGGATCTGCCTTGTGCATCAAGATGAGAAAATTTGTTGGAGGTCTTTGATGCACCATTGGGTTTGGTAGATTTTCTAACCCAATGTGCTGAGGCCTTGACAGCATTGCCCCTTTTTCCCTTAACATTTAAGTGCCTAGCAGTAGGATTTGCTGGTCTAGCAGTTGGAACTGCTGACCTAACAGTTGGAACTGCTTGTTTAAAATTTGGCACCCATTTCTGATTTGTCATTGTTGTTTTCTTATAAAAGTGCCTTTTAATTGTTTATGCATGATTTGAAAATTGTTTTGCACTTGAAACAGTTTGCTTGTTATTAAACCACTTATTTTGACTAGCAGTTGAAACTGTTTTGATGCTAGTCTTTAACATAACAGCTTTGGGTGGCATTTTATGATTTGCATTAGGGCTTGTCAATCTAGTTGGACTGTTTTGAGTTACCCTAGCATTGTTATTCCTATTCACCCTTGTATTCCCAGAAAACCTCTTTTTCCATGGGTTAGAATCACAATAAGCAGCCATATGATCAAAACTTCCACAAACAAAGCACACTTTTCTAATCATAGCAAACTTATCATCCATTTGCTTAGATTTTGAGTGATTCCAGTTCCTATGACTACCCTCAGAAATTGGTGATCTGTTCTTAGTCCTATACATCTCAGCATATCGAACACTTTTCCTAACTGGTTTTATGTTTTCAGTCTTAACCACTTTAGGAGCATGTTTAACTTCTACCTTAACAACATTAGGTTTGTCCTTAACCTTTGCATCCTCATCATCAGATGTCCAATCCTCAATAGTTGGTGCATCTGAGTTCCTATCAGAGCACTCACAAAAGAATCTTCTGCCTTAACAAATTTAATAGGATTCTCACTTACTTTAACACCATATCCAGGAAAATCCATATCCTTAAACTCTTCTAAACCTGTATGAGCTAAATCAATTCCTGGTGGAACAAACATTCCTCTAAGAGGGGCTGCAACTGACTTATACCCTAAACCAGACTTAGCTTTGTTAAGTATTTGATTCTCTACTATCTTCTGAACTCCCTTTGAAGTATGTTCAAGAGTTTCTACACTTAACTGAATATTCTCTTTTTCCTTTTTAAGCTTCTCTAGTTCATATACAAGTCCACTCATTTTATCATCTTTTAGTTGCAAATCCCTCTTTAAAACACCTATCTCATCAGAGAAGTTTGACTCATTCTGTCTATAAAACACAATTTGTTCTTCCAAAATTGCTAGTCCTCTTTTATGATTTGCCAGACTAAAATTTACTTGATTAAATTCTACTCTAAGATCATCATACTGTTTCTTAAGATACTCATAATCTTTTAAAGCAGAACAAGTATTTGAACATTTTTGAACAATATGTACCTCAGAGTCTGAGAAAGCCATCAAACCCAAGTTAGCTGGTTCCTCTTCTTCCTCCATGAAGCTCCAATCAAATCCAGCTCCATCTACAGCTACCATAGCCTTGGAAGAAGGCTCTTCAACATTAACTGTTCTCCTTGTTCCTTGCTGATTCTTAAACCCTTGACTCTGGTTGTTTTGTTTTCTTGGACCTCTACATTCCCTGGCAAAGTGCCCCATCTTGTGACAACTATAGCACTCCACTTTAGACTTATCATACCCAGCAACATCTCTTCCATTAAAGGTAATCTTATTCCCAGTCCTTTGGTAATACTTCTTAGCCCTGATGCTTATCAAAGCCAACTGCCACTTTAAATCCATAGCTTCCAAATCATCTTCAGCAATTTAAAGAAGATCTTCATTAAAAATCTTAGACCCACCAGATTGTTCTGACACAAATGCATATATGGTCTCTTCAGTCAAGCCAGCAGTACTAGTTTTTACACTAGCAGTGCTAACTGTTGGTTTAGCTGTACCAACTGCTTCTTCATCTTCATGATTCAAACTGTTTTACAAAGATAAGAAAGCCATATTCCCTGAACTAGAACTGGTGTTACCACTCTTCTTCACATTCTGCTCAACAATCTTAAGATTGTTGTAAAGCTCATTCAATGTCATTTTCTCCAGTTCTGGTTTGTTGCTCCAAACCACAACATAAGTGTTCCTTTCAGCAGGTAAACTATTTAAAAACTTCATGTTGAGGTCTTCCTGTGGAATCACAATCTTCAACACAGTAAGTTGACTGATGATCTTTTGAAGCCTATTAAAGATATGGTCCAAAGTTTCATTGCTTGTTGCAGTGAAGGTCTCATAACTTTGTTTAAGTAAAGTTCTCTGTGCCTTCTTGGTAGCTTCATTTCCACCAACTCTTTCCACCACTACTTCGAAAAGGGTCTTAGCAGTCTCATATTGGCTAAAGTTCAGCACTTGATCATTAGGAATTGCCATCAGCAACAAATTTCTAGCCTTCTGATCATTCTTCTTTTTGATTCTCTCCTCATTAGTAACAGGCTTAGTGTTGAGCTTTGTTGTCTTTAAGCCATCAGCATGTGTTTCCTCAGTTGGAATTGGTTTGAATGAATCACCATTGATAATTATATCCCATAATGCATAGTCTTGCACCATGAAATATTGCTCTATTCTGAGCCGCCATAAATCATATTCATTCTGTTTCAGCATGGGGAGTTTAGCAAGTATTGAGGTTTGAGGTGTTTTCATGTCCATCTTCTTGGTAGTAAGTTAATGAATACTTCTGGATCTTCTAAATCAAAGTATCAGAAACCTGTCTCTGATACCACTTGATAGAACTTATGTACGCCATCATCAAATAAGTTCTTGGACCGTTTTGGACTTTAGGTTGTTTATACATTGATCTAGGGTAATCAATAAACACAATGATAATAATAAGCACAGCGGAATAAAAAATAAGAATATTATTATTATCACTAAGGTTCTTCACCATCATCTCTAACACTAACAATTACAAAACCTAGGCATCCGTTGTAGGAACTCGATGCCTAACCACAACCTACACTTTAGACGTCTACATCTTGATACACACACACTATTCCTACGCCTCTAATCCTCTTTATATAATAGAGGATTAGGGTTATACAAAGAATATTCTAGAATAATAAAAGATATGTAGTAATCTTTTCCTTTTGTGAACTTTCATTCTTTGTCATCAACAGTCCCTCATGTTTCACATGTTTCGTCTTTATCAACTCAACTATTAGACCCAACAACTGCAGAACAAGTTCTTCCGCGAATGAGTTAGCCATGTCTTATATACTCCAAGGAATTCAGAATCCCATCTTTCACAGTATTGATGCTCAGAAGACGGCAAAAGAAATATAGGAGCATGTACACCTTCTCATGGAAGGAACAGAACTGAATCAAGAGGATTTGGAGTCTAAGCTTTATCTAGAATATACAATGTTCCATATTGAGGCCGGGGAATCTTTAGAGTCATACTACCATAGGTTCACCAACATAATCAATGACTTGGACCGTCATAACATTGAACTTCCAAAGATTGCTGTTAATACCAAGTTTCTGAGCTGTCTTGGCTCCGATTGGCAAAAGTATGTCACCTTTGTTCGCCAAGCCAAGAATGTACACAACACCTCGTACGGGTTGCTGTATGATTATCTCAAGCATCATCAATTGGAAGTTGCCAACGACATAGCAGCAAGAGGAGGACATTTACCATCATCAACTCCAAACTCTCTTGCCTTAATTGCTCAGTCTCACTTTGCACCACCAACAAATAAAGAGTTTGTTCAGACACCACATCATTCGGGATTTCCCTCACAACCTTCATCTAACCAACTGGTCCCATATGAAGCATCACCTCAATACTCTGACAATCAACTGGTTTCGTATGACAACACCGATTCAGTGATGTACTCCAACGTTGACAATGATGAAGACGATGCTTTTAGCTCACTGAATGAAGGATTTGCTCTGATTGCTCGAGCCTTCAGCAAATTCTAAAACAAGTCCAACAATCGTCTAAGGTCTTCATCAAACACAAGGAATCAGGCAGCTGTTCATGACGGAAGGGTTGAAATCCAAAACAGGGCTTCAGGGAGATTTGGTTCAGGCAGTTATATGGGGAATTCTTGGGGACAAAGGTTCAGTTCAGTTGGGAATAGCAGGACCACCGTTGGTAATTCACAGAAGAGGGCTCAAATTGTTGAAAAAGGGAAAGGGATTGCAAACACATCGATAACATGTTATAATTGTGAAGGGCAAGGTCACATGGCCAATGCATGCCCCAAGCTAAGGAAAATGGGCAGTGCATATCACAAGGAGGCTCTTCTTTTTGCTCTCAAAGATTAAAAAGCTGCTATTTTGACTGAGAAAGAGCACAACTTTATGGCAAATGCATACTCAGACGATGACATGGAAGATCTGGAGGCAAATGCAGCCATAATGTTGATGGCAAACATGCAAAAAATGCATATGGGTGAAACAGGCCCGGTATATGATACCGACGGCTTGACTCAGGTACCTGAATTTGAATGTCTTATTCATGAAATTGTATCACCCTCTGCATCTTCATCGGCACAAGAAAATATTGGTCAAACTAACTCATCGTTATCCTCTCAAAACGACGATCAAATAAACACTACTGTTACATTTGATGAAGATCAAAAAAACACCATTGTTTCATTGATGATCCTCTCGATGATGATAACCATGATCACTTTGAACAAAATGATCTTTTGCATGATACAGATCCAGAGCTCATGATCTTTTACATGATACAAATCCCAGATTGATAAATGCAATGGTAATAATCAAAACTTAAAAGCCAAAATTGCATTGTTAACTAAGGATCTTGAGTGCTACAAACTTCAGCTTTCGAATTCTGAAAATAATGAAAAACGTGAGAAAAGCTTTGAGGTTGCATTCCAACAAACATACGTACAAAACAAATATTTAGAACATCAAGTATGTGAGTTAACCGTTTCCGAAAATGAGTTACTTTCTCAAAAAGAACAAGAAAGCTTAGATTTTCAAAAACAAGTTGACATCTTACACTCTGAACTTTCTCAAACAAAAATAGAGTTGTCAACCGGTAAAAATGATCTTCTTGAACATAAACAAGTTTCAAGGAAACGTATTGACTCAAATCTTGACGAAATTGTTGCGTTGGAATCCAAACTCAAAGAATTTCAAAACGTTGTGTATAAAACTGGTGAATCAATAACAACTATTCAAAAGTTAAATGTCAAACCAAATCCCCAAGGATATGGCTTTGCAATTGGGAGTGACCAACCACATTTTTTACATAAAGCACTCAAGGAAAATCCAAAGTTGTACAGTGCAGAACTATTGTTTGATGATACTTCCACGCGTGTTGTTGTGTATAATAATGAAGAGGAAATGGAACAAGAGGACGAGCGTCGATCCAAAATGAGTAAAGTTCATTTTCATAAACCATATGATTACTCACGGGTACCTCATATTAATGCCACTTTCGTACCTCAAAAGGATAAATCAGAAGAAACATTTTCTTTAACTGAAATGCATGAAACTTCTGAAGTTGTTCCTGTGACCAAAGTAGCACAAGTTAATGGTCCTTTACCAAATACGGGTGTTAATGCTCAAATGCCAAAACAATGTCGTATCCTTCGATATTTTAATACTTTCATGGATGACATAAAACTTTTGGAAGATGTAATTGAACGTAATTCAGAAATACAAGTCTCAACTTTTCTTTCTTCCTATGAGAAAGAAAAGAGAGAAGTTTTTCAAAAGCAATTTTTACCACATGTTCAACAACTGCGACTCTGTGCTATTCATTGGGAACATGAACTTCAAACAGAGGTTGCATCCATGATGAGCATTTTCAAAGCAAAAGATAACAAGATCTTGAAACAAAAATGTCAAAAGAAAGCTTTGGAAAAAGACGTAGATCGACTATTGGAAAATGTTTCGTGTTCTGACATAATTTATGTTATCATGAATTCCATTTATATTTCGTGCAATGAAATGATTGTTGATGAACACTCTGTTGATGTTGAAATGTTGAAAGTTGAGATTGATAATCTGAGAAAAGAAAATGAGAGACTTAGACAAGTCAATGATGATGTGAAACAAAACCTTTCAAAAGAAATTTTTCATCTAAACCAAAAGTTGTAATGGTGTCAGGCTCAAAGTCTTAACTTTGAGTTAAAATTTCAAAAACAAAAAGAGTCATTGTCCTTTCAAAACAGTCATGAATCTAAAATTCAAACTCTTGAAAAAGAAAATGCTGTTTTAAAAAGTCGAATTGTTGAACAAGAAAATGACATTGATGAAATTTGCAAAAACAGAAATGACACTGTTCGACTAAACCGTGAATTGGATTGTAAAATTCAAGAAAAGAATCACATAATCATTGAGCTGAAGGAGAAACTCAAACTACTTGAAAAAGGAAAATTTGTGCAAAAGAATGTGATTGCTCCAGGAATGTATCAAGTTGAGGCAACACCTAAGCAAGCATCTTCACCGACCACTAATGTGCATGCTTCCACTTCTACAGGATTAGGCACCCCTCTTCCAGTTAGCAGATCAAAGACCAAAAAGACCAACAAGAAGATTAGTGTCTGGAAACCTAAGAGTGGATCACCTAAAGATGCAGAAGTAGAAGTTCACACTAGGAAGTCGAATAAGACGCATGTTATGTCTAAAGTAGAATCCAACTTGTCAAAGTGTAATTCTAAATGTGATGTAACGAATGCTAAACCTTTGAATGTTTTTAATGATGTTATGGTTGATGCTTATTGTGTGTTTTGTCGTACTAGTGTGTTGTCTGGTAATCATCAAAAATGTATTGCACAAACCCTTTTGTCTCGTAGAAAGAAACGTACTAATGACATTTCCTTTAGGCCCACAACCGCTGCTAAGTCAATCCTAGGAAAACCGCCAAAAGTAGTTTCTAAGACCACCATTGACAAGACTGTAGTTGCCCATAAAACAATTCCATCACTAAGTGCATATACTAGGAAGAGAGCAGAAACTAGTTGGGCATGGCAGCGTTGGTTACAGCATAAACCTACTTTTACTTGGTTACCAAAGATGCATAACATATGTGCTACTAACCCAATGGGATCCACCGTTACCAACTCTCCCTCTGTGTCTTCTTGTGATGCAGGTGATTCAAATCGCTCTGTGGATTGTTGATAGCGGATGTTCTCGACACATGACAGGCAATTTGAAACTTCTAGTAAACTTTGTCGCAAAGTTCATAGGAACTGTCAGGTTCGGGAATGATCATTTCACCGCTATCATGGGCTACGAGGACTACGTCAATGGGAACATCGAAATAAGCCGTGTATACTACGTTGAAGGCCTTGGACATAACCTTTTCTCCGTCGGACAGTTTTGTGATGGTGATTTGGAAGTGGCTTTTCGGGAGAAAACTTGTTTTGTTCGAGGTTTACAAGGGAACGACCTTATGAAAGGAAAGCGCGGAACCAGTCTTTATACCATTTCCTTCTCATACATGACCGCTTCTTCGCCGATTTGATTACTCTCCAAGGCATACTCCACAAAGGCATGGCTATGGCATAAACGTTTGTCTCATCTGAATTTCAAGACTATGACGGAACTTGCTCGTCATAAGTTAGTAGACGGACTTCCCAGATTCCGGTACGCCAAAGATCATCTCTGTCCAGCTTGTGAACAAGGTAAGAGTACTCGTGCTCACTTTCCACCTAAAACCGAGCATAATACGGATCATGTACTTCAACTTCTCCATATGGATCTTTGTGGCCCAATGCGTGTTCAGACTATCAATGGGAAGTGGTATATACTGGTAATCGTAGATGATTTTTCGAGATGGACTTGGGTCTACTTTCTTCGCAGTAAAGATCAAGATCCTTCGATGATCATCACCTTTCTCACCAAAATTCAGGTTCAGCTCCACAACACCGTCCAAAAAGTTAGAACAGACAATGGAACCGAATTTAAGAATCACACCCTTCGTGAGTTCTATGAGAATGTGGGAATTGAACATCAAACATCAATTGCACGTAGCCCAAAACAGAACGGAGTGGTTGAAAGACGAAACCGAACATTAGTGGAAGCCGCAAGAACGATGTTGATCAATGCTCAATTACCGGACTATCTCTGGGCTGAAGCCGTCTCCGCTGCCTGCTACACCCTAAACCGATGTATGATCACCAAACGGCATAACAAAACACCATATGAACTTGTTCACCGCAGAAAACCGAACATAAATTACTTTCATGTCTTTGGGGCTCTCTGTTACCCAATGAATGATCGTGATGACCTTGGAAAGTTAAAAGCCAAAGCTGACATCGGGATTTTTGTTGGATACTGTGAGAATTCGAAATGATTTAGAATCCGGAACCGTCGAACCCGAGAGATTCAAGAGACTATACACGCTCATTTCGATGAACTTACAGAAATGGCTTCTGAGCAAAACAGATTAGGACCCGAATCTAACCGTCTAAACTTCCCTGATCATTCAGCTACACCCCTCTCTCTTAATCGCAAAGACTTAGAAGATTTGTTTGCTCCGCTATTTGATGATACTATCGTTAGTCGTGCTTCTGATGTATCCACAAGTTCCGCTGCATAACTCGTCAACAATCAAGCACCTGATACACCAGTAACTACCACAACAGCAGTTGCTGAAGATGCACCTCCAATGAAAACCTCATCATCAGTAGAACAAACAGCTTCTAACACTGCGACTGCAGCTGAAGATCCCCCTCTACATTCTTCTGAAATACCCACACCAGCAGATTATGAAGGCAATGCTTTCTTTAATCCATTTGCTCCGGCTCTCACCAATCCAGATATCGCAGAGTCGTCAATGAGTAATTTGGATCCGTCAAATATGCATCAGAATTTTCAACACTACCCTTCAACCCACAAGTGGACTAAGGATCACCCTCTAGTGAACGTGATTGGCAACCTAGAAAACCCGGTCATGACACGTAAACGCCTCCATACAGACGGTGAAACTTGCATTTACGCACTCACCGTTAGTCAGTCAGAACCCAAAAACATTAAAGAAGCCCTTACCTACGACAATTGGATTGAGTCGATGCAAGAGGAACTTGATCAATTCAACAGGTTAGAAGTTTGGGAATTGGTAGAAAGACCAGATGGGGTATACGTTTCGGGCTGAAATGGATTTGGAAGAACAAGTTGGATGCGGATGGCACGGTTATTCGTAACAAGTCCCGGTTGGGTGCTATAGGATTCAGTCAAGAAGAAGGGATCGACTTCGAGGAATCTTTCGCACCAGTTGCAAGACTTGAGGCCATTCGAATGTTTCTGGCATATGCGGCTCACAAGAATATCACCGTTTACCAGATGGATGTGAAGACGGAATTTCTCAATGGATAACTCAGGGAAGAGGTGTACGTTACACAACCAGAAGGCTTCGTTGACCCAGAACATCCGAATCATGTATACCAGCTCAAGAAAGCCCTCTATGGCCTTAAGCAAGCCCCGAGGGCATGGTACGACAAATTATCTGCATTCTTACTAGCTAATCATTTCACTAAAGGATCAGTTGACCCGAATTTGTTTATACAAAAACACGGGGAGGATATTCTCATTGTTCAAATCTATGTGGATGACATCATTTTTGTTTCAACCCATAAGAAATATTCAAACGCTTTTGCAAAATTAATGAAACAAAACTTTAAGATGTCCATGATGGGTGAACTCAAGTTTTTCTTAGGACTGCAAGTTCATCAATCACCACGTGGTATTTTATTAAGTCAATCCAAATATGCTTAAGAGATTCTGAAAAAACATGGTATGACAAGCTGTGACACATATAACACCCCAATGTCTTCCTCATCCTCGAAGCTAGATGCTGATCTACATGGGACTCCCATTTATCCTAAAAATACCGTAGTATGATTGGGTCTCTCATGTATCTCACAGCTAGCCGACCAGATGTTGTATTTTCCACGTATCTATGCTCTTGTTATCCGTCAAGACCAACTGAAAGTCATCTGTCTGTTGTTAAGAGAATCTTTCGATACATAAAGGGAACCATTCATTTAGGAATCTGGTATCCGAAGGATTCTGGTTTTGAACTTGTTTCCTTTTCAGACGCTGACCATGCAGGATGCTTAGACACAAGGAAAAGTACATATGGGGGAGTGTAATTTTTGGGTGACAAGCTTGTCTCTTGGCAGTCAAAGAAGCAGGCTTGTACATCACTTTCATCCACTGAATCAAAATACGTCACCATGTCAGCATGTTGCGGTCAAGTCATCTGGATGAGATCACAGCTGATGGACTACGAATACGTCTTCAACAAGATTCTTATGTATTGTGACTCCAAGAGCGCCATTGCTATCTCGTGCAACACTGTTCAGCATTCAAAGTCCAAGCATATTTCTCTCCGCTATCACTTCATCAAAGAGCACGTGGAACAGGGTACAATTGAATTATATTTCGTAGGTACAGAATACCAATTGGCGGATTTATTCACCAAAGCCTTGCCTCATGCAAGATTTGTGGAATTGGTTCACCAGATTGGTATGCGATGTTTGACTCCAGACGATTTAAACAATTTTCTTAAACAAAATTAAATGAATCAAACATCAAAACTATCTTTGTATATAAATTTTTTCAAAAAACGCAAAAAGATTTTCCATTTCATTAGTTTAAAAAAACAAAAAAAAAAACCCTCTTTAAAAAAAAAAAAAAAAAAAAAAAAAAAAAAAAAACCCTCTTTAAATGTGCAAAAGTCAAAACGAATAAAAATATGTTCTCGTCATTTCAAATTTCATCAATTTCAAATCACGAACATATTTTGAGGGGGAGAATTTTCTTACACTTTTGCATATTTATCATCTAAATTCTTCATCATTATCAAAATCTTCATCAAAAATATTTCTATGATCTCTTGAACTACGAGACTGCCAAAATTTCAAAAATATGTCTTGGTTCAATGGGGAGAAATGGACTTAAACAAAGTTTTCATCAAATTGGATCAAAGTTTCAACCATTACAAACATCAAGGACTGAAATTGTCAAGTTGTTAAATGTTGTCACCATAGTACTTGGATTGAACTAGGAGTCTAGTTAAGGGACTGAAGTTGTCACTTTAGGGCCCAGTATCAACTAGAACACTAGTTAGGGGACTGCAATTGACAAATGAACAAACTTGATCAATATATCTCAAAATCTGACTTTAGTCAAACACACAGGACACAGAAATAATTTTTCCCTCTCTCTAAAACCCGCCAAAACACTAAAACCCTCAAGAACATCAAGATTTTCTGATTATTCATTAGACTCAATTGTAATTGTTAAACTTTAATCATTTAGGCCCTATAATCATTCGTGTAATGTTTTTGTAGCTAAATATCAGATTTTTTGATTTAGGGTTTAAGTGACCGATTTGGGTGTTTCTTGATTATTGTTGTTTAGTCAAATTAAGTCAGTATATTAACTTCATAACATGATTTAGAATGATATGCATAGGATTAATTAGATTCAATAACATCAAGTTGGGCAATTCGATTGAATTAGGGTTTATGGATTCGATTTCATGTGCTGAGCTCAATGAGTGTTGTGTTTTGATGTTTGAATGGTGGGATATGCTTGTTTTTAGTCCTAGAGTATGTGCTTAACATTTCATAACTTGAATCAAAAAGTTAATCTAAATACAAGAGATTGCTTGTGTTCGTATTGACTGTGATGAAAAAAGTGTTGCTATGAATGAGTTTTTGAGTGTTTGTCTGTGTTTAGAACAAGGTTAGGATGCTTGTTAAACATTGCTGGTGACATGTAAATAACTTTTATGAAATTTTATTAAGTAATGTTCATCCTCCGAGTTTTTGTTATATAATCCTCCGACTTTGTGTGAAATCTTTCGACTTTGTGCTTAATGCTTCGACTTTGTTGGATAAATAGATCCCTTCGACTTTGTCTCCGAGTTAGGAGACTAAAGTCATGGAACTCTCCGAGTTTCTAGACTCTCTGAGTTTTTATAAACTTTCCGAGTTTATATAAACTTTCCGAGTTTCTACAAACTTTCTGAGTTTCTACAAACTTTCCGAGTTTCTCTAAACTTTTCGAGTTTCTGTAAAACTTTCCGAGTTTCTAGACATTCTTCGAGTTTCTATAAACTCTTCGAGTTTCTATAAAATCTCCGAGTTTCTATAAACTTTCCGAGTTTTTATAAACTTTCTGAGTTTCTACAAACTTTCCGAGTTTCTACAAACTTTCCGAGTTTCTAAGAACTCTCCGAGTTTATAAAAATTCTCCGAGTTTCTAAGATTTTTTCGAGTTTCTAAATTTTCCGAGTTTGTGATAAGTGCTCCGAGTTTGTGTACTTTTCAGACTGAGTTTTTGATAAGTGCTCTGAGTTTGTGTACTTTTCAGACTTAGAGTATTATTGGAATAAACTTAGGAAAGTGCAAAAAGATTGACAGAATAAGGATTGCTTGTTTATGGTTTGTTTGACTGATAATGTTTTTCATGATTTAGTCCCACTATATGATGCATCATACAAGTTAGGCTATAATCATGTAACAAATAACATACACTAACATATATATGCAATGTCTATTGTGTGTTGCTGTTGGTGTTTGTGGTATACAGGCTAATCATGTCTCAAGGATCCGTTACTCGAAAGGAGATGATTCCCGAAGGAGATGAGCGTAAAATCAGTGAATCCAACTCAAGAATCGAATTTGAGAACTACCATGTCATCAGTCATGTCAGATAGTTGTGGAAATACTCAAGAGACACTACGTCAGTTCTGTGATGACAAAGACAGCCAGTGTACCTGAGGTGTATATGAATCAGTTTTGGCATTTCATGATCATATGAAAAGACAACAAAAACATTACTATCACAGTTGACAACACAGAGATTCAATTTGGGGTTGATACTCTTCGCCATGTTCTAGACCTTCCATCAGAAGCCTCAGGCCCAAGAGGCAAATTCCACGATGACCCAACCTTTGAAACCATGGTTGAAACATTAATGCATCTCGGCTATGATGATCAGGATGAAGAGCTCACCTCAATCTCCAAAGTGGACAGGAAGTACATCCCTCAGCTTTGGTTGACCCTTTACACCATCATTATTCATTGTATAACCGGAAAAGCAACTGGACTTGAACACCCGAGACTAGAACAGTTACAATTCTTCTGGGGTGTCGTCAACTTCTACCACATGGACTTCACTAAGTTCATATGAAAAGATATGATTTACCAAGCCCAACAGTTCCAACAAAAGAAGGGATACAAGATACCCTTTCCCCGATTCACCAAGCTCTTAATTTCACATTTCATGAAGAATCATCCAGAAATAGATAGAAGATCAAATGAGAAAGCACACACCGAACACATGGATCACATTCTCACCAGGGTTAAAGTGCAGATGACCAACACTAAGAAATAGGGTGTGAGAATCCCACCGAGTATGTTAACAGAAGCGGTGATGGGAACTGATGCTTACCAATGGTACGATGAAGCTGAAAAGGCCGGAAAGGTTGGAATTACAGTCAAGTTAGCAAAATCAACTAGGGGTAAAGGTAAAGCAACAGGAAAAACTGTCCCAGCAACTTCTTCTCGAACAAAGAAAGCTTCAAAACCTGAGAAGAAGAAACTGATAACCAGAGTCAAGTCCACAGAATTGAAAATTAGAGACGAATCTACTGACGAAAATGAAGAAGAAGAAGTTGATCTTAGTAAGGGAAAGAAGAAGAAAGGACTTGAAAAGATGAAGACAGTATTGGCGGAAAAAGACAAAGGTTTGGGCAGAGGAAGAGGAAAATCACTCAAGATGTCAGATCAATCGTTTAAACCCATAGAACCACCAATGACTGAAGAAGAAGAGAAAGAACAATTTGAAAAAGCATAAAAGGCAAACAGAAAGAAATTTCTAGTTGATCAAGAAAAGATTGAAAGAAGAAAAAGAGGTGAAGGATCAGCTTCACAACCATTAGCTCAATCAGATGAAAAGTCAGAGACTACAAAGTTTGCTATACTTAGTGAATCTGAGGGTGATTTGGAAGAGTCAGGATCTGAATCAGATGAAAATGACAATGATGAAGATGAAGAAGATGAAGAGGGTGATGATGATAAAGATAATGAGAAAAAAGATGATGAAGGCAATGATGAAGATGATAACCGAGATGACGATCAAGGCGACAACCCTGTACATTCTCCACAACCGTCATATGTGAGTCAATCCCCCAGTGAGCTCAATGATCTCAAAGAGCAACTCCTTGCACTTCAAAAGAAGGTTACTGAACTTCAACAATCAGAAGAAAGTGAGCACAAAGCCTTGGATGTACAGCTCACTGAAGTGCAAAAACAGCTGGATACACAGAAATCTGACATCAATGACATCAAATCATTTGATCTGGAGAAAGCAGCAGAGCAATATCTCAGAACACATGTCCCTCAAGAAGTCAGCTCTCAAGTACCCTAAGAAGTCAGCAAACATCTTCAAGAGGCACTCCCAGAACTTCTTAAGGAATATGTCAAACGGAATCTGGAAAGAACTGTGGCTAATCTGATGAAAACCATACCAATGACGGTTCAGACCATCCCATCCAAACCGTCTACTGCTGAACTCAAAGGAAAATTGCTTGAAAATATCATGGAAGATCCCGAAGAGGAAGAGCTTTTTCAGGCTTTACTTAATTCAATTAAGAAAGCAAAAAAGAAAGGAGAAGCATGCAAGAAGGATACGCCCAGCAAGAGACTTCGGGATGATCCTAACAAAGACGATCACGCAAAGAAAATAAGGAAACCTTCTAAATCAACTGACCCTTCTACTATAGCACCTTCTTCTGGAACTACCAAGCAATCAAGCCAAGACAAGTTTGTCCCTCTTGAAACCGGGGCATTTGATGAGGCTGAACCTCATGTGTCTAAAAACACATATAATTTACCCGGTTTAAACCCACATAAACGTCCAAAAACACACAAATAGCCATAAAATGTTATAAATATCATAAAAATGTGTTTTTATATGTTACAGATGCAAAATGATTGAAAATAAGTGAAAACGAACCAAGTTTGCATAATTGGCAGTTTTAGTCCCCGAAGTTTCAAAAGTTGTCAAAATAGGTCCCCGGATGTTATAAAATGAAAAATAATCTTTTGTGATCCTTATACTTTTGACACTTGTCACATATGGTCCCTGGAAATTAATTTGATTTTATGCAGGTTTGGTCCCTGGAGTTTCAGAAAGTTACAAGTTTAGTCCCTAAGTTAAATTCTAAACTTAACTTTAATCCTAATATCACTAACCCAGTTACTAAAATCATAAATCCAACCCAGCTACTATACCATTCCCCAAGCCCAATCCAAATAATTAAAACCCAAGCCCAATCTATACATAGCCCGGATCCAAACTAACTGGTATTTATAATACCAGTTTGACCGAAGTCAAACCCTTTCTCCTACCTCCCATACCGCCAAAACCAATACCAGAACCAATACCACTTGCAGCCCTCTCTCCTCCACCTCCCCCCTCCATCACATCCTACCTCTAAACCCACCAATCACAAACCAAAGCCACCCACAATTAATGCTTCCTTACACACAAGCAGAGCAATTTGCTCTGTTTACCCTTTCCCGCCAAAAACACGTGTCACATGGAGAGTGGACCAAAAAGAGCAGAGAGAGGTGGGAAATGATGACAATGAAGCTGGAAACCCTAATCTTGAGCTATAAATAGAAGAGGAAGCATGGAGGAAGAAGTAGTAGTTAAATTAGTATAATCGTTTTATTTAAATCAATCTTAATTATTGTAATTCTCAACTTAAGTTATCAATATAAGTTCATTTCAGTTACTTTGTTTCAGTTTAAAGTTAATTAGTACTCAAGTTCAAGTTATATTTAATTTCATGTTACTGTAATTCGTATCTATTATATAAGCTAGTGATAATCACTCAAAAGCCTTAAATACCCATTCTATAAGCTTATGGAAGCTTGTCATAGCTTGGTGTAAGCTTGTTTAGTGTAACTCAGTGCTGTTCCAAGAAAAAGAAAGAAAAGTCAACGAAAGTCAATGGAAGTCAAACAAGCTACTCTGGAAGAACAAGCTGAAAATTGTGGAAGCTTATGGTTTAGTGGCTTCATGGGAAGCCTATAAGTTGTTTTCTGATATTGGTTCCTTGTTTCAAAGTTCAATCCGATTGTAAGCTTTTTCTAAGCTTTTTCTTGATTTTTCAATATTACTGTTATTTAGCTTTTCATTAGCTTATCTATGTCATTTAGTGCTTATCAGTAGTCTACAAACATGTTTCATTCAGTTTCTTAATTATAATATCACCTTGTTCTTCATTTCACTATAAAAACCTCAAAAAGCCAAAAATAACTAGCATAAGCTAGCTTAATTCCATCTACTTAATTATTAGTCACAAAGACAACTTTATAGCTTAATATCATTTACCAGTATCATTAAAGTTCATATTGCAGCCTAAGAGAATCAGTTCAGTTCAAAAATAACAAAACAGTCCCCTAAGGGACTGTTTGGTTTAGCATACTGTTACGAGCCAAACACCCTTGTTACTATTACTTGACCACAAGCTCACTTTCACACAAGCTCATCTAAGCCCTTAGAAGCTATTTCCAAAGTCCATTCAGCCCTATAGCTAGAACCAGAAGTTTTCTATTGATCTTGTGATTTTCAGTCCTCATTGAGCTCTAACAAGCTCAAATAAGCTCAAGGTCTGTTTTGACCATTTTCTTAGTATCTTTGCATCTCATTTTGCTCACTTAGTTTGTCTTTCGAACCCTAGAACCCTTGCACAAGTGTGCACTAAAATAGCAGCTACATCAGTTAAGTAACTGCATATAGCAGTCACTTTGTGACTTTTTAGGAACTTTGTGAATTTTTAAGTCTCACCACATAAGCTCTTTCAACCCGATTCTTTTTGATTTATAAACTTCACAAGCTCAACTACATAGGGTATTTTTCAGTTCGAATTTTAGATCACTCTAAGGCCTCGAAAGAGGCCCTCGAACAGGCCCCTTTTCACCTTGGTGCAGCGCACAACACCAGCAAACCAAAGTCCTTGTTTTTTGTGTTTTTTTGGTGATCTAGTTGGAATTTTCATTTGCTTATAAGAAGTCCCCATAAGCTAATTTTTTGGACTTTAAATATTCCCCAGCTCATCTACATAGGATATTTTTAGTTCGAATTTTAGAACTTAAATAAGCCTCTAAACTAGCCCTCGAAGTTGGCCATTTTATCTTGAAGCTTATGACTTGTTTAAAAATTTTCTAGTTTTTAAATCCTTAAACCACCCACTGTGGTAATTTAGCATTTCGAATTAGCATATGTAGCTTGTTCCAAAAGTTTTGTCTTTTTAAAAGTTGCTTAAAATTAGTTTAAAAGTAGTTGTGTAAAAAGAAAATCGAAAAAAAAAATAAAAACGCAAAAAAGGTGGGGTGTGGATTCGAACACTGGACCTCTCGAATAGATAGCATGCGCACAAACACAACCCCCTTCCATCTGCTCTAGGGCACTAGTTCCATTCAAGTTTACATATTAATTCTATTTAAGCCACTTTTCTTCTTATAAGCTATCCGAACTTATTTAGCTTATTGTAGCTTATTCCAATAAGCTGCTACCACCACTATATTTTTCATAGCTCAGTAATGTTATAAAGTAATTACCTAAAAATTTTCAGATTTTTTAGAATAGTTTTAGTATTTATTTCGTATTTTTGTTTGTAAAATAGTAATTAAATCATAATAAAAAATATAAAAGTCAAAAAAATATAATTCTTTTTTTCAAAATTTTCTTTTATCATATAGAACCTGTAAAAAATATAATTGCATCTGTAATGTTTATATTTCATTAATTTTACGTTTTTACTCGCGCACGTACGTAGTTTTTAGTAAAACCGCGCGTTTTTAGTTTTCTTTGTAGTTTTTTATTACGTAAGTTTTAGATAACCGTTTTTATTACATTTTTAATCGTTTTTAATTATCTTTCACATATTTTAGCTTATTTTACGTATATCTCAGTATTCTACGCGTTTTAATTAAATCTCGACTCGCGTTTTTAGTGTAATTTAGATTAAACGAAAAATAGAAAAATAGTGATAGCTTCTATTTAATAGATTTTATCTTGTTAAATCATATCCAAAAATATCTGAATCATCAATCACTTTAATCCTAGCTTTGCACAGTTTTCCATTCACACCTCGTTGGGAAACGACCCAGGTGATCACTTGCCTGGTTCACACTACACACGAGCATCCTGTTCCGAGTCTGCATTTGTTTAAATATAAGTGTTGGTTCGGGGCGGATCAAATTTTGGCGCCGCTGCCGGGGAGGTGTGCTGCGACTGTTGTGTAAGTTTTAGCGATTAGTGATCTGAGACCCTTCTATCAGAAGTTCCTATTTCCCAAAAACATATAAAATACAAAAATATTTTTCTTTTCTTTTCTATATATATTATTATTAATATTATCATATAAAAAATAAAAACACCAAAAATAAATTCCTTTTTCTTTGTTAATAATAAATAAACAATAAAAAAATTACCATCGAGAACCAAGACAGAGTACTACCTAACTGGGGGTACGACCATAATAAGTTCCCAAACCAAAGATTTAAAACTTACCTCTGTATCACTTGCGAATATCGGCTCACCTTTAATTGATAAACAAACTCTAACGGAGGTTCTAGGATAGTCTGACATTAAATTGTCGGACTGAAAGAAGCGGGTTTTTAAGGAGCGTAATTGCCCACCTTTGCTTCTCCGCCACTCTGTGCGTTTATCTTTTAGAGAGCTACCGTACGCTTGTTGATTATTGGTTTAAGTTCACTTGTGTTTTGCTTCTGTCTTGTTTTAATTGGAATATTTTACTTAGTGCATGCGCACTCGTTCTTCCACGTCATCAAGCCCTTTACGTGAACTCGTAGAAATTCCGAGAAGACGTAATCGTAGACGTGCTGCCCAAATAGTCGAACCCGAGATTCGTACTGTTCTCACTGAAAATATGGCAGACGAACGCACAATGGCTGAAATGCTCCAGGCACCCACCGAGGGTTACGGAGATGCCATCGTTTTACCAGCCATCGATTCTGATCATTTTGAACTGAAAACACATCTGATTCAGCTCGTTTCTACAAACCAATTTCACGGGTTTGAACGAGAGGATCCATATGCACACATTCGTTGGTTCAACAAACTGACTTCTACAATCAATTACAAAAATGTGCCGCAAACAGTGATCAAATTGATGCTATTTCCATTCTCACTTGAGGGGGCAGCCCGGATTTGGCTGGATAAAGAACCCCCTCGTTCCATTGAAACCTGGGAAGATCTCGTTAAGAAATTTGTAAATTATTTCTTCCCTCCATCAAAGACGACTAACCTAAAAAATGAAATTGCTGGTTTTCGTCAAGGTTTTGATGAAAATTTCGGAGAGGCATGGGACAGATTTAAAGATCTCCTAAGAAAATGCCCACATCACGATTTCAATGTGTTACAACAAATAAATACGTTTTATAACGGGTTGACCCAAAACGATCAAGATGCACTTAACGCAGCCTCCGGTGGCAATATCTTGAATCGTAAACCCAGAGAGGTGGTTGAAATTTGTGAAAATAAATCAAAAGTTCCTATTTCTAGAAACAAAGTGAATGTTCCAGTCACTCCTACTGCTTCTTCTTCATCCGGTAACTCCTCAGAGTTAGCCTTTTTAACAGATTCAATGCGTTGTATGATGAAAGAAATGAAAGAATTAAAAAGTGAAATTCATAAACCGGAACAAGTCAAAGCAATAAACAAAGTGTGTGAAACTTGTGGTGGCCCACATGCGTATTATGATTGTCAAGCAACCGATGCTTCTGTTTACCCAGCTCCCGTAGCTGTAGTAAACCAAAATCAGTACCGTCCGCATGCTGAGACTCAGTACCGAGCACAAAATGCTATGGTCCCACCTGGTTTTCCACCCGTGCCAAATCAGAATAATCAAAATCGCTTTGTTCAAAATCAGGGACAAAATTTCCACAATTCCCAAAATTTCAATCAAAACCGAGGTCAGAATCAGGGTAATTTTAACCAAAACCGTGGTCAAAATTTTAATCAAAACCAAGGTTCAAACCGAAATCAGACTTCCTCAGATGAGTTGCTTATGCAATTCATGAAAACCCAAGAGGAAACAAATAAGACACAACGTGAGACAAACCAGTTATTGGTTGCCCAATTAAACCAGATCAAAAAGTCTTTGACTGATCTACCTTCTACCTCGGGAGGTCTCCCAGGTAACACTATTATCAACCCAAGGGGTGAACTCAAAGCTGTTACTACACGTAGTGGTAGAGCTCATAAGGGACCCTCTGGTCCTATTCCTCCTCCGTTGTTTGAAATGGAAAAAGAGACGGAGGATACAACGGACAAAGTGCAAATTCCAAGCCCACAAAGTACAGCACAGGTCCATCCTCCGGTTTCCAAATCAGGAGTTGTCTTTAAATCTGATGAGACTCCTGAAGTCAGTACCCCTAAATCCAAACCTTATATTCCGGAACCCGATGTTCCGAAATCAAATACTAAGCCTTACCTCCCATATCCTCAAAGGCTTAATGATCAAAGGCTCCAAGAGAAAACTAACAACCAAATGATGAAATTTTTGGAAATTTTCCAGAAATTACACTTCGATATTAGTTTTGTTGATGCCTTGCTGTATATGCCGAAATTCGCTTCTCAATTCAAAAGTCTTTTAAGCAACAAAGAGAAGTTAGTTGAATTGGCAAAAACTCCGTTAAATGAGACTTGCTCAGCAGTGCTCCTTAAAAAACTTCCAGAAAAGTTAGGAGACCCTGGTAAATTTCTCATTCCTTGTGAATTCCCGGGAATGGTTAAATGTTATGCCTTGGCCGATCTCGGTGCAAGCATTAACCTGATGCCACTTTCCGTGTGGAAAAAACTTTCACTCCCGGCTCTGACTCCCACAAGGATGACTCTTGAATTAGCAGATCGCACTGAAACTATTCCTAAGGGCGTTGCTGAAGACGTTTTTGTCAAAGTAGGAAAGTTTCATTTTCCAGCCGATTTCGTGGTTGTGGATTTCGAATGCGATTCCCGTGTACCTCTCATTCTCGGGAGATCCTTTTTAAGGACCGGGCGAGCTTTAATTGATGTCTATGGCGAAGAAATAACCCTTCGGGTAGACAATGACCAAGTCACGTTTGACATTAATGCAAATTCTAAACCTCTAACCGCTGAATGCAATATTGCTATGGTTGAAAAATCTGAAAGATTTGATCCAAAACTTTCTAGGTTCACGGTTAAGAGTGTTTCTGATAAACGTGCTGAACTTCAAGCAAAGAAAATTGCTCCTAGTTCAAACAAGTGGTTTGAAAGTTGTACCACAGAAGTTAAGAGCGTCTTTGACTACGATGAACTAGACTCGGAGACTGAATCGGAAGTGGAAAACATTGCTAGCTCTAAGAGCACGCCACTTATCCCATCTCTGGAAACAGTTTATCGAATTGAAATGGTTAATTCTGTGGATGATCCAAACATTGCTATCTCTTCCTCCCCTTCTCTCACTTCGGTTGAGGGAAGTGATCCCTTTTGGGATGAAGTCGATGCTTTTCTTGCTCTAGATAGTTCACCTCCGCTTGAGGTTGATGATAACTATCTTGATCCTGAGGGGGACATTCTTTATCAAGAAAGTTTGTCAAACAAAGATCCAACTCCCCCTCCTCCACTAAAACAACTTCATAATGAGGGAAGTGATTCTATTCTGGATGAAATCAATGCTTATCTCGATTTGGATACATTTCTTCCAGGTATTGATGATGCCGAGAGTGATCAGGAGGGAGATGTTATTCTTCTCCTTGAACAATTGTTATACCCAGACGATTATCCCTCCCTCCCACCCAAACAACTTCATAAAGAGGAAATCAAGTCAGTTGAAAAGACTGATAAATTTCCTGAGATCAAGCTTAAGGACTTGCCTCAGCCACTTGAATATGTTCTTGAGGAGGAAGTTCTTATCTTAACAGTTATTCTGATCTCCCTACTCCCCTTCACCTACCCGGTGATTTCCCCTATCTTTCACTCATTCGGGAGTGAGGATATTACTTTTGACCCCGGCATTGTCCATATAACATTGGTTTAATGCCAAATATATCTCTCTTGGTGTGGAACTTTCATGTACTTCAACGTGTATACAAACATCTTGAATGAAAATCCGATGGAGATGGTCTCTTCCACTTACTTCCCCATAGACTTTTAAATTGCTTTTTCTCCCGGGCTGTTCAGGAAACCTTTGTTACGGTTGACCGTTCACAAGCGGTTAGCTTGCGTGATAAACCTGTCTGTTCGGGAGGAATCAACTCAATTCGGGGTCGAGTCAAGCTAGTGACTCGGTGATCAAAAACATTAGCAAACCATATGGGTTTTCACCCGTATCTCTGTTTTCTTTCTCTGTTCTACCATCTAGTGTGGGGGAGATGCCCCACATGTTGTATATATGTAAATTTCAAAAAAAAAAAAAAAAAAAAAAAAAAAAAAAAAAAAAAAAAGGGTGTATATATCAAAATAATGGCTATAAGTATTTCCCTTTCACGTTCTAAGTGTTGGTTTAACAACCGGTTCTTTGAATATTGAGGGCAATATTCAGTTCTAAGTGTGGGGGAGAATTCTCGCGAATTTGATCAAATGTACCATCTAGCACCCCCATTTTAGCCAAAATTTAAAAAAAAAAAATTTCTCACTTAGAACTCAATAAATGGTTATCAGTCCGCCATGTCTAACCCACATAAGGATTGGCTAATCCAGGAGCAAACGGCTCTTGGTAAAGATAAATCAAATCCGTTTATGGCTTACAATTTGCCCAAAATTGTATGGTATTCGACTCACCATATCCTTAAAAGTGAAGAGTTGGCTAGCCCGCAAGGTTATGGCTTGTGGTAAAGGCAGTGGAAAAACCATAATTGGTAATCAGCTCACCAAAGATAATATTGATAATTTATCTAAGAGTTGGCTAGTCCAGAAGCAAACGGCTTCTGGTAAAGACAAATCAAAACCGTTGACAGCTGATGGTTTGCTCAAAATCATTTGGTTATCATTGTACCAAAGTTCTTACTTGAACTGAAACAATTGGCTACTCCAGAAGTAATGGCTTTTGGTAAAGAGATAAAATCCATTAAATTTTCATAAAAGATTGCTAGGGACTAGCAATAGTTTAGTGTGGGGGATTTGATATGTGTCTAAAAACACATATAATTTACCCGGTTTAAACCCACATAAACGTCCAAAAACACACAAATAGCCATAAAATGTTATAAATATCATAAAAATGTGTTTTTATATGTTACAGATGCAAAATGATTGAAAATAAGTGAAAACGAACCAAGTTTGCATAATTGGCAGTTTTAGTCCCCGAAGTTTCAAAAGTTGTCAAAATAGGTCCCCGGATGTTATAAAATGAAAAATAATCTTTTGTGATCCTTATACTATTGACACTTGTCACATATGGTCCCTGGAAATTAATTTGATTTTATGCAGGTTTGGTCCCTGGAGTTTCAGAAAGTTACAAGTTTAGTCCCTAAGTTAAATTCTAAACTTAACTTTAATCCTAATATCACTAACCCAGTTACTAAAATCATAAATCCAACCCAGCTACTATACCATTCCCCAAGCCCAATCCAAATAATTAAAACCCAAGCCCAATCTATACATAGCCCGGATCCAAACTAACTGGTATTTATAATACCAGTTTGACCGAAGTCAAACCCTTTCTCCTACCTCCCATACCGCCAAAACCAATACCAGAACCAATACCACTTGCAGCCCTCTCTCCTCCACCTCCCCCCTCCATCACATCCTACCTCTAAACCCACCAATCACAAACCAAAGCCACCCACAATTAATGCTTCCTTACACACAAGCAGAGCAATTTGCTCTGTTTACCCTTTCCCGCCAAAAACACGTGTCACATGGAGAGTGGACCAAAAAGAGCAGAGAGAGGTGGGAAATGATGACAATGAAGCTGGAAACCCTAATCTTGAGCTATAAATAGAAGAGGAAGCATGGAGGAAGAAGTAGTAGTTAAATTAGTATAATCGTTTTATTTAAATCAATCTTAATTATTGTAATTCTCAACTTAAGTTATCAATATAAGTTCATTTCAGTTACTTTGTTTCAGTTTAAAGTTAATTAGTACTCAAGTTCAAGTTATATTTAATTTCATGTTACTGTAATTCGTATCTATTATATAAGCTAGTGATAATCACTCAAAAGCCTTAAATACCCATTCTATAAGCTTATGGAAGCTTGTCATAGCTTGGTGTAAGCTTGTTTAGTGTAACTCAGTGCTGTTCCAAGAAAAAGAAAGAAAAGTCAACGAAAGTCAATGGAAGTCAAACAAGCTACTCTGGAAGAACAAGCTGAAAATTGTGGAAGCTTATGGTTTAGTGGCTTCATGGGAAGCCTATAAGTTGTTTCTGATATTGGTTCCTTGTTTCAAAGTTCAATCCGATTGTAAGCTTTTTCTAAGCTTTTTCTTGATTTTTCAATATTACTGTTATTTAGCTTTTCATTAGCTTATCTATGTCATTTAGTGCTTATCAGTAGTCTACAAACATGTTTCATTCAGTTTCTTAATTATAATATCACCTTGTTCTTCATTTCACTATAAAAACCTCAAAAAGCCAAAAATAACTAGCATAAGCTAGCTTAATTCCATCTACTTAATTATTAGTCACAAAGACAACTTTATAGCTTAATATCATTTACCAGTATCATTAAAGTTCATATTGCAGCCTAAGAGAATCAGTTCAGTTCAAAAATAACAAAACAGTCCCCTAAGGGACTGTTTGGTTTAGCATACTGTCACGAGCCAAACACCCTTGTTACTATTACTTGACCACAAGCTCACTTTCACACAAGCTCATCTAAGCCCTTAGAAGCTATTTCCAAAGTCCATTCAGCCCTATAGCTAGAACCAGAAGTTTTCTATTGATCTTGTGATTTTCAGTCCTCATTGAGCTCTAACAAGCTCAAATAAGCTCAAGGTCTGTTTTGACCATTTTCTTAGTATCTTTGCATCTCATTTTGCTCACTTAGTTTGTCTTTCGAACCCTAGAACCCTTGCACAAGTGTGCACTAAAATAGCAGCTACATCAGTTAAGTAACTGCATATAGCAGTCACTTTGTGACTTTTTAGGAACTTTGTGAATTTTTAAGTCTCACCACATAAGCTCTTTCAACCCGATTCTTTTTTATTTATAAACTTCACAAGCTCAACTACATAGGGTATTTTTCAGTTCGAATTTTAGATCACTCTAAGGCCTCGAAAGAGGCCCTCGAACAGGCCCCTTTTCACCTTGGTGCAGCGCACAACACCAGCAAACCAAAGTCCTTGTTTTTGTGTTTTTTTTGGTGATCTAGTTGGAATTTTCATTTGCTTATAAGAAGTCCCCATAAGCTAATTTTTTGGACTTTAAATATTCCCCAGCTCATCTACATAGGATATTTTTAGTTCGAATTTTAGAACTTAAATAAGCCTCTAAACTAGCCCTCGAAGTTGGCCATTTTATCTTGAAGCTTATGACTTGTTTAAAAATTTTCTAGTTTTTAAATCCTTAAACCACCCACTGTGGTAATTTAGCATTTCGAATTAGCATATGTAGCTTGTTCCAAAAGTTTTGTCTTTTTAAAAGTTGCTTAAAATTAGTTTAAAAGTAGTTGTGTAAAAAGAAAATCGAAAAAAAAAATAAAAACGCAAAAAAGGTGGGGTGTGGATTCGAACACTGGACCTCTCGAATAGATAGCATGCGCACAAACACAACCCCCTTCCATCTGCTCTAGGGCACTAGTTCCATTCAAGTTTACATATTAATTCTATTTAAGCCACTTTTCTTCTTATAAGCTATCCGAACTTATTTAGCTTATTGTAGCTTATTCCAATAAGCTGCTACCACCACTATATTTTTCATAGCTCAGTAATGTTATAAAGTAATTACCTAAAAATTTTCAGATTTTTTAGAATAGTTTTAGTATTTATTTCGTATTTTTGTTTGTAAAATAGTAATTAAATCATAATAAAAAATATAAAAATCAAAAAAATATAATTCTTTTTTTCAAAATTTTCTTTTATCATATAGAACCTGTAAAAAATATAATTGCATCTGTAATGTTTATATTTCATTAATTTTACGTTTTTACTCGCGCACGTACGTAGTTTTTAGTAAAACCGCGCGTTTTTAGTTTTCTTTGTAGTTTTTTATTACGTAAGTTTTAGATAACCGTTTTTATTACATTTTTAATCGTTTTTAATTATCTTTCACATATTTTAGCTTATTTTACGTATATCTCAGTATTCTACGCGTTTTAATTTAATCTCAACTCGCGTTTTTAGTGTAATTTAGATTAAACGAAAAATAGAAAAATAGTGATAGCTTCTATTTAATAGATTTTATCTTGTTAAATCATATCCAAAAATATCTGAATCATCAATCACTTTAATCCTAGCTTTGCACAGTTTTCCATTCACACCTCGTTGGGAAACGACCCAGGTGATCACTTGCCTGGTTCACACTACACACGAGCATCCTGTTCCGAGTCTGCATTTGTTTAAATATAAGTGTTGGTTCGGGGCGGATCAGCATTTGATGAGGCTGAACCTCATGATGACTTGAGTGTTGATCAAAAAACTGCTGCTCCACCACCAAGAGTTCCAAATGTTCCAGCACCACCAGCAGATGCTCTACTTAAACCAGCACCAGAATGGGTAAACCCGAAAGCTCCAAGGTTTGATTTGTTTGAAACAATGGTGGATGCATATCCAGAAGTTCCAGCTAAGGATGAAGCACCTGTTGAAGGTTCAATTGTGGAATTCACCAAAAGATTAAAGAAGGTAATGATAGTTCAGAAATTGGGATTTCCTGATATCATCAGAGTTCACAAAGAAGGCTTCATGAAATTCAAAATTGTCACAACTTCAGAGCTGGAATTTGAGTAAAACTTAGAACAAGTGGCAAGGGCTCTTTTAGAAAATATTGACTGGGATCATGCTCGTACTTCAAATCCATCTGATAACTTCAAACTTCACAATTATTCGCAACCCTTACCACTCGTCGGTCATGACCACAACCCGAAGATACCCAAAGCATACTTCTTTAACAAAGATTTGGATTATCTGGTCTATGGTAACACAAACCTAGAAAAATGATATGCTACTTCACTTACCAAGTATCCGGCAGCATCATATGCATTAGAAGGTTTCGAAGAACAAATCAACGATTTATTCGTCAACAAAGTTGAAGGATACAACGATAAAGCAGCTCGTGGAATTTATCATTGGCCGGATATGCGGAAACGGTTCTATAAATGGATGCTTACAAAAACGTCAAAGACTGATGTTTATCACAAAAGTAAGATCCTCTCAATCACAAGCGCTAAAACAGAATCAATGTTTGGCTACAACTTTCTGAAGAAGATCACCGTGAGGAGGCTAGATAATCAAGAATACACCTTCAGCGGAGCTGACTATCCCTACCTGTACATCAACGATATTGAATACATGTATCTCCTAAAAGTTCAAGGAAAACTCGAACATCTTCCTGGGCGTCTTCAGTATGACATTATCAACTCGGTTCTGTTGTACATCCGCAACATTGTCATCAGATCAAGAGTTGAAGACATGCATCTTGTGGTAGAAAGCTACCAGAAGAAATTCAATTTAGTCAAGCCTAATCTCAGACCTCCGGGGATAGCAGATAAGAAGACTTATACTTTCGGTGATAGACCATTCGGGGTAACATACTTTTCAAAACGAAATTTAACAAAGTTCATGGGTTATCAAGATCTCCACAAGTTCAGTGATGAAACTTTGCTACTTTTCAAGACTGAACTTCAAAAGATTCTAGAGAACCATAGAAAGGGGTTGAAGTTAGGGTGGCTAAGGCATATGACTTGGGATAAGAATGATGTGAAGCAAGCTATCAAGTTCATAGAGAAGATTGACCGAAGGATCAAGTTTAGAGTGACGATGAGACGTTTGGAAAGCTATGTGGGAGGACGTGCCAGAATTCCTAACATTCTCACTTTCCGTCGTCCTGAGCAGTAATCATTGGTACCATTGTCATAATTCATCATCTTTCATCATTTTGTTATCATTGACAATGGCTTGTGCACACACAACAGTGCACAACCCGTACTTGCAATGAAAGGACCCTGAGGTACGCTTCAGTGCTTCAATCCTAACATAAGGAGCGAAAGCTTCTTACTTATGAGTAGAATTAACCTGAATTTTTCAATGTTTTTCAAAATTCTGCTCATAAGGACAAGTATTCCCTTGTCAAAGGGGAGTACTTGAAAAACATAATCTTTGTTCTAAAAACAAACGTTCTTGAAATTCTTTCCGTAAACCTCAAGAAAAGCATATTTTAATCAAAAGTTTAACAAAAACAACATGAGTATGCTATTTTTGAGGGGGAGAATAAAGATATGATTAAAATATGGTAAATCTAAATTGAAATCTCACAAAAGCTCGACTCAGAATTGACCCTCGAATCGACGATAGCAATAGTCAGTAGTCAAAAAGACATGTCCGGGACGGGTAATAATTTCAAGCCAGTTTATCTGATGATGTAAACGTGTCTGAGTAGAATGTACATATTTCGAGAGATTTTCCTTGAATATGATATGGACTGGTAATAATTTCAGGCTAGTTTTACTAGTGATGTAAACGTGTCTCGTGACGATCATGTTCATTGAAAATCAATCAATTCAAAAAGTACTAACTCTACATGACATGTGCAAATTTAAATTAAATACTTATGAGCACATGTTAAGGGGGAGTATTTCTGAAAATCCCAAAACTCTCAAAGTGTTGAAAAAATATGTCTTTACAATCATAAGCACTTTGAGAGATTTTCAAAAGATTGGTTTATGGCAACAATAGGATAGTCATGGAGTCATAAGGTGAGTAAGGTTAGGAAAAACCGTCCTATGATCCGCCAGAGCCGGAGGGATCTACCCAAGGACAATACCAATAGTTTAGTACTAGAAAGTCCTAGGTATGATTGAATAAAGGAGAAAAGAAATGAAAGGAGAAAGAAGGGGTTGAAGAATGAAAAAGAAAAGTAAAGAAAATGGTGAAAAGAAATAGCCCTCCATTTGATCAACCTTAGGGCAGACACCGGGTTTAATACATACGCTATTGGTTGTTACTACGGTAACACCGGTATTGAAGATTAAGCCGTCATGGACCCAGTGACGCACTGCACTAAACCTTCTAGCCACTCAGGTGTCTCTCAAAAGACACTTTTTTCATTTCTCACGGAGAACCCATCATTATATATCGACCTCTCACTCCGAGATGTGTTGATATTGAAAAGGAGGCAATCTGCTCCATGCCTCCGACGACCAAAATTAAGCACTTAATTGAGTCTAGAGCCACGAGATACATCAATGATCTCTTAGGTACACATAGCATACACTGGCTGTTCAACAAAAGGAACACCAGTTGTAAAATATAAGAGTGTCCTTCGCAGATCTTAGCAATCTGCCGAGAACATTCATGAGAGAATTCATAAATTATGAGCCTTAGTGATTGGATGGAAATCCTACCAGGGTCAACATCAAATAGCCCTAACAGCAGGTCACTTCGGTAATCCCTTGTGGGTTACGCTTAGTGTTACCTCCAAAACGGTCTACAGTCGTGAGGTGATCCTCAGCAGCTCACTGAATCGTTGGTGCACTTCGATGTGTCTGTGTAAGCCCTTCCGGGGGTATCCAATTCAGAACGGCCTGGGCTAGGATTGGAGAAAGTCTTCACAATATGCTATTGATTATCTCGAAGTCTAAACCTGTAAGTGCCAGATGATTTATTTCTAACTGTTTACCTGCAGCGAATCATGGAGACCGGGAGTTCCAGTACCACCATTCCATCATGCTCATATCCCGATGAAAAGTTCTCACAAAGACTTAGAGATAACAAAAGTTCAAAGAAGTTAAAGAAAAGTCAAAGTTCAAGCCTTACAAACTTTCACAAGTCAAAGATGGAAGCTTATGAAGTGAGAACCGTTTGAAGAACAAAAGTCAAAAGACATATGAGCATGGTGGAAAAGACGTAAAGACACAGTCATCAAAGAACGTTGGTGAAAGGCAGATCGAGATGTTACCATATCATATCACAACAAGAATAAAAGAACAAAGATGTAAATGACGTCAAAGCCAAAGAAGTAAAGACGACGTCAAGCAACCTTGATGACCAATACTTAGGGGGAGATTGTTGGGAACACGTTATTATTCATCAAGTATTGACAATTTTATGTAATATGTTGCTTAGGCTTTTATGTTAGTTTTATGACTCAGCCTATGTAGAAGGCCCGTAGGCTGTGTCTATTTATTTATGTTAATTAGGGCTAAAGCCCAACTTCTTGTAAAACACTATAAATACCCCCTCCCATTCAAGGGAGAGGGTTGGTTGGTTAATTAATCATTTGCATTTCATTAATATTAAGATAACCTCCTATCTCTTTCTCTCTCTAACTTCTCTCTCTAGATCTAAGGTGAATTAGTAGCTTGTGTGATAAATCTAAGTAACATCAAAGAAAAATCACAACAAGATGCAATTCCATACTTAGAAATAAAAACAAAATAAAACAATTAAAGGACAGGATATTTGTAGAATGAAATACAAATAACATGAAGGAAAATTGGACATTTAAGAAATTCTAAAAATTTTATAAAAGTTAATTTTTGACATTTAACAAAAATCTGGAAAAACTGTGCTGCGGTATCTGACGCCGTCAGACTAACCTGATAGATTTATTTCATTTTTTTTCTAGAACAACCTGTTTTCTAAAGTCTGTTTTCCTCCTGAAACTCATAAAACATATCCACAAGTATTGACACACAAAGATAAATAAAATAAACAAACATGCCAAGAATTTAAACTATAAATCATCACATAATCAATTTTAGGTTCTTAGTAACCACATATGATCTTCCCTACACTTATTACATGCAAAGTTCCTTTAATCACCAATGAGACGAAGTCAAAAGCAAAAGTAAAGCATAATTGCATACAAATCAATCAAGCAACAATTCATAATCAAAAACTAGCAAGCAAACATCCTAAAAACAAAATTAAAAGCAAAAAAATGCAAATAAATAAAATATGTCCGAGTTGCCTCCCGAGAAGCGCTTGTTTTTGTTCGAGTCACGAACCTGACTTTACCCTTATTTAACTGATAAAGGGGAGGTTTTCCCAACACTTATTATTAAGTGTGAGAGATAGTAGCGATACACACCCTTAGGGTGGAAATATTCCATGTGACGTGAAGGAGGTGTGTGAATGCTCAAAGGATCTACTACCTTCATCCTAAAACTACCCGGACTATATGGGTTGATAAGTGGATTGGGGCCTTTTTCAATTCCTAGATTTACATCTATGGATGGTAATGGTTTTGGTTGAGGTTCCGGTTCATCAAAATTAGGAACTTCCCTAGAACTAAGAAAAAGGTTATGACTACAAGTATTCAAACATATTTCCTCTAGTTGTGTTTGGTCCAAAGATTCTATCTACATTGGGATTCCTATAGGCTTTTCTACTTCTTTCGGGTAAGTCACGGGTGGTGTATTTTCCTCAAATGATGGTAGGATTTGTGGGGTATTTAGTGGGCTTGGATTTCTAACCTCATTCTCCATAGTATCTAAATCATCTATATGTTTGTCATGTGTTTTGGTAGGATCTAACCCAAACGCACTCCTAACACTCTGTTCTCGAGTTTTTTTTTTCTTAAGGAATGGAAGGGGATGGTATCACACCCCGCTAAAGCGGAAACACGAGGTGTAACTGTAAAGGAACACAAGCATAAGAGAATAGAACATACCATCATTTAAGATTAAAAGAAAGCGTACATTATTACAACTTTGTTTTTATAGCCAACAGCGACAATGAAACATAAGACTTAGTTTTTCCAAAAGATAAAATCTTGTAATATGACAACAACAACAACGATGACATGTGAAGACTTCTAATGGTCTTTATGAAAACACTTATTGACGATCACCTGAAATGCATGAGAGAAAATGGGTCAACTATGAAAATAGTTGGTGAGCACACACGTTTTATATAATTTGAAAACTTTTAAGAGAGCGTCTAAGTTTTGGTCTATGAGAATAGTGCACAAGGAAAAGGCGTTGTCAATCCATTCAGTTGGAAGTCCCGCCCATACAAGACTTGTAACCTATGTGTTCATAACCCATTGCATAGAAAGTAGTATGTCTAGTAGTCAAGTACACGCGGTCATAATAGTTTACAATGTAGCACCACGTATATAATAATGTATGCCAGGCAAATCCCCTAAAATAAATAATATGCGTCCCATAACATAATGAACGAGAGGTTGGCCGACCTCTAATCACGCTATCCATACTACCTACTGATAGGAGACTAACAATGCGAATGTACGAACAATACATCATACAACTATTATATACAATTAAGAACGCTCCGAACATGGGAGACTTTGCACGCTCCACCATTAAGGCGAGACTTTAGGTCAAGAACGCTCCACCGACACGGCGAGACTTCACACGCTCCACCCATAAAGCGAGACTTTAGGTTAAGAACGCTCCACCGACACGGCGAGAATTTACACGCTCCATCCATAAGGCGAGTTTAGGTCATAGTACGCTCCACCGACATGGCGAGACTTTAAGTCATAGTACGTACGGTATATTAAGTTCAAAACAAGTCATAAGTTCGTAATTAAGTTCAAGAGTTTAAGTCGAGTTCAAAAGTTCAAGTCAAGTTCAAGAGTTCAAAACAAGTTATAAGGTCAAGACAAGTCAAAAGAGTTCAAAATAGTTAAAGGGTTCAAAATCAAGTCAAAAGGTTCAAGATAAGTCAAAGGGTTCAAAATCAAGTCAAAAGGTTCAAAATAAGTCAAAGGGTTCAAAATCAATTCAAAAGGTTCAAAATAAGTCAGAGGGTTCAAAATCAAGTCAAAAGGTTCAAAATAAGTCAAAGGGTTCAAAATCAATTCAAAAGGTTCAAAATAAGTCAAAGGGTTCAAAATCAAGTCAAACAAGTTCAAGATATATATCGTACGGTTCAAAACAAAGTTCAAAGAGTTCAAGTAATAATGTTCATAAAATAGAAATCAATTTAGTTCAAGTATAATTCATGCATCCACCCCAAAGCGATTAAAATAGTTAGGAAAAGGGGTTCGTGAATACTCACCTCAAGCAATAAGTAATGTGTTACAAGTGTGCACGGAAAACGATGTGCGATGCTCTAACCGCAACCTAAAGTGATAATGTGTTTTAGGTAGTGCAATAATGTCGTGTATGCAATTTATGAAGGTTATATCACTCGCACATGTTTGTTTGTGAGTTTAGTTATAAAAATAACGTTACTTCGCATATTTTCTAACGATAGTCAAAATATAATATTTTGAAATTTTTAGCAAGTATGTATCGTAATTACGGTATGAATGTTTTGGAAATGTATATCTTGAAAAGTCTCCGACTCGACTAAAGTATGTGACCAAAACACCAAAACTTTCATTTATGACATTTTATCCATAACCGCACCTAAAGTGGCTAAAATCCATTTCTAAAAATAAAATCAGGTTACTATTCCCTATAAGAAAAGCTGTCAAAATATTATTTTTCGTCGGTAACTTCGTTAAGTCATAACTTCTTCGTTATAGCTTGGTTTTCAAAGTTTTACCTATCCCTGTGAAGGTATTTAAGTATACTAACACATTTTAAGGTCTCGGGGACTCGATTTATCTTTTAAATCTCAGTTTTACTAACTTGAAAATCCATACAGCAACTATTAAATTTTCTGAAAAACAGTTATCGATAATATATATTAGAAAACTCGTATCTTATTCGTTACAAATCCGTTTTAATCCATTTAAACGACCACGTTTTTGTTATAAAATCTATTTTCCATTTCTTTGAATAAATCCTTGTAAAAATAAATTGATTTTATAAAAGTTGGAAATTTGGGCAGCGCTTCCGCGTATATTTTTAAATAATCCATTTTTCTAACTAAAAACCCTCAAATCAACTCCAAATCTATCCTAATCTCTTCCACCAATTCTTCAACAGTTTAAATATTTCCAAAATAAAAATAAAAACATAATAAAATCTCACAAACATGTATATAGGTGATATAGGTGATGAAATGAGTTTAAATAAAAATTTAAACTTAGTAAATGCATAAATAAGCATATGAAGTGTATAAAATATAAATAAGTAAAATTATAAAAATGGTTTTTAATCTTACTTGAATATAATAGATATGAGGTAGAAACAAGAACAATATAACCCGGGTAGAACTCCAAAACCTTTTGTAACTAGTTTATAAACCCGAAATAGCACTAAATAAGCATTTGAATAAGCAAAAACAAGTTTTCTTCTTCCTTTTTCCTCTATTGCCGAAACTTATGGAGCATTTGAGAGAGTTTTTGTTGAAAATTTGGTAAGTAAAATGGCTAGTGTTTATTTTCTATTTATAGTGCAACAAAGGGTATTTTGGTAATTCAAATAAAGGATAAAATGGTAAATTTAGGCATTTGGTAAAAAAAAGTCAAGAGTGATGGTGGTGATGGAGGTTGCTTCGGCTAAAAAAGGGGGGAGGGGGGAGTATGGTGCATTCATTGGTTATGTTTTCTTGTCTCCAAAATATCTAAGTATATATGTATAATAATATAGATATTATAAATTAGGTGCTGAGTTAGCTAGAAATAAATTTTAGTGGAACAAAATAAAGTTTAATGAAGTTGTAAAAATTATAAAAATGTAATTTGTTCAAGTATCGGGTTTTTAAATAATTACCGTTTCGCAAATACTTAAGTTATCGTAAATATATATATTTAAGAATATATAGAATAAATGAATTTAAAACACCAGGTAAAATAATACTAAAATATTTGTAACATTGTAATAAGTATAAAAATATACTAGAACCATTTTCGGGAGTATTGGGTATATTGTTCGTGCACGAAAATCGCGTAAAAGCGTTTATTTAATTTACGCAAAACAGTGAATAGTGAATACTACAAGGATGAATAGTAACTTGTTCGAGGATTAATAGTAAAATTTTAAAGTTAAAATTATAACCTAAAAATACGAGTTGTCACAGACGGGAAAGGAAATCAAAAATATTGGTGTTCTTAAGTTTTTTTTTAAGAAGGAAGAGTAGGGGACGGGAAGGGGGAAGGGAGGGAAGTTATGAGCTTTTTTGTGTAGATTAGTTCCTCCCAATATTGGAGGGATTAGGAAGGAAAGTGGGTTATTAATATCATGGGCTTGTGTAAATTACAATTGTATCCTCACTTATTTTTAAATACCTTAAACAAAATTGATGATTGTCACTTAACTCTCACACAAGAGGAAATAGGAACGAACACAGGTTTCTATCCATAGTGAACATCAGTACATGTTCATCATCAAATGATCAAATTCATAATGTCACCAATGATAATAAAGAATTATGGTTTTCAATCTTTATCTTATCATTTTTGTTCGAATTTTATTTTGTAGTAATATCTTCGCATTTTGCTTTTCTTATCTTGTCAGTTGTTTATATTTTACATCAACCAAGGTATCAACAGAGGCAAAGATAGCAGGAAATAATTAATGTATATAGTTTTGAGGGTATATTTGGTAGTTTTGTTAATTTCCCTATTCTTTCCTTGCTACTAAAAATACAAACTCAAGAACACAAATTTTAACAATCATTTTCTTCACAATGTCATCTCTTACTTTGCCATTCCCATCCAATCCCCTTCCATTCTTTAAAATTTAGACTCGAGAACAGAGCGTAAGTATCTCAAATCCTTCTTTACCTATTTCTAATTCTAAGTCTGATTCATAAGAATCTTCCTCAATAACTTGATTACTATGTTCCAATTGCCTAAAGGATTCCTCATGCGTGTCATACGTTTTGCCTAAAGGATTCCTCATGAGTTGGGGTAACGCTCACGAGTCGACTTGGTTGCTTTATGTCAATTACCCTAGAGGATAATCGACTTGGATGTGGCATTCCCAGGGCAGACCCGGGAGTGTTGCTTGTGATGAGCTTGGACCAATTTGAGGGAATTGTCAAGTATTTATAGGGAGTCCTTTAGGGTTGTAAGAACCCGTAAAGGCAGTCTGATGGTCCACGAGGTGGCCATCGAGAGAAGAAGTACGGAGAGCACGTAGTGCTCGTCCTAACGGTCCTGGCAAGTTTGCCAGGCACATCATCTGCCTAGACACGTTCATCAAGCGTGTTTTGCCTTAGTGCTACATGTGGAAGTATTTCCGATATCTTCTGTCAGACTATGGCCTTGTCAGGCCTATGTTTGGACCGAGTCTAGAGTGTATGGGCCTTAGCCAAATGAGATGAAGTTCCTATATGCTATCAATTACCTTGGCTTCAATCTCTGCTAATTAATGGATTACACTCTAGACATTAGTTAACTCCATCAATTTATCATCAGGAGATTAGTTTTTAATTTTCTAGAAAAAGACCAAATAACTTAAAAAAGACGGTTTTGAATTAACTAAAACTGCCAATTCCAGTTTTTAAGATTGTGGAGAAATTCAATTTTGAATGACTGAATTCGGGTTTGGAAACAAATGTAGGGAGAAATTCGCAAGGGAGGGGACATGTCAAAAATTGTCACGTGTATAGTTTGGTTTTGTGAAACGTACTCCCATACGTTGTCAATTTTATTGTTTTGTATAAATTTAAAAGTTTTAACTCAGATAACCATATCACATATCTAGACAATTAGCACTTATCAAATACCAAAAACAAATTAATTTGGTAAATTAGAACCCTATGAGACAAAAAAAATGTGACTCACAATTAAACAAGTATCAATATATCAAAGTGGTTTTTATATTTTCTGATTGTATTCATTCAATCTTATCGAATAATAAATGATTAACAAAACAAAGGGATAAATGATTATTACCTTGGCTCCAATCTCTGCTAATTAATGGATTACACTTCATACATTAGTTAACTCCATCAATTTTCCATCAGGAGATTTAGTTTTTTAATTTTCTAGAAAAAGACCATATAACTTAAAAAGACAGTTTTGAATTAACTAAGACTGCCAATTTCAATTTTTATGATGGTGGATGATCGTTTATAGTACTCCCGGACCCAACATATTGGGCTGGGTGTGCTCATAATAGCTGATGAAGCGAAAAGTGTACCGCTTTTAGGGGGTCATTTAAGCCCTAAATCGTATTTATTTGATCAAATATTGCCCTAAATCGTTCCTTTTGTCATTTTAGGTACTTTGGAGAAGAAATTTGGAAAAGGAAGCATTTTGGACGTTTTTGGAGCATAAAAGTGAAGAAAACGACAAAGTCTCAAATTTATGCTGGAAAATACCTTTGACGGCGTCAGATATTGGTCCAGACGGCGTCATGGCTTGGCAAAAGTGGTGGATGTGAAAATTACTCATGATAAGCCAGAGAATTTGGCATGAAAAATCTGACGGCGTCACCCTTTGAAGTGATCAAGGCCATCACGACTTAACTTAAAGAGGGACGGCGTCAAGCTCTTTTCTGACGGCGTCACCCCTTGATAGGCCAGAGAGGATTTTGGAGCACTAAAGAGGGACGGCGTCAGGAAGGCCATCCGGGAACCCTAAAAGCGGCGAGGTGACGGCGTCAGGATCTACAACGTGACGCCGTCAGCCCTTAAACTCTATATATAGTTTTGCAATTTTTTGTCATTACTGTGGAACTTTATGTGTAACCTTTTGGGAGGAAACCCTAAGACGATTTTAGCAGCTTTTTCAAGGCTTTTTGCCTTGAGATCTTCCATGTTACATTGAAGATAAGTTATCAATTAATCATTCAATATGTCTATGTGTTGTTTGATTCTATCTTGTTCTTGTCTTTTGTTTAACATGCTAGGCTAGATTTATCTTGTGTTTGCTTAGATCTAATGAAACCTAGCTATTGATTGTTGGTTATTAGTGTGTTATTAATTGTATTGGATGATTGTTCATCTATGTTAGGCTTAAGAAAACTGGCTAACTTCCTATTCGGTAACTTGCTTGAACGTCTTAAGAAACATGAACCAATGCGTACTAAGGTTTTTATGGTTGTATTTAATGCATGAGCGAATTCTAGTGATCCCATGTTAGGAGCTTCTTAGCCGGCTCGACATAGGAGTGAAGTAGGAGTTCATAGAGTTGGGGAAGTACGTACGCCACCCCACGATTGGTATTAAGGAATACACCCGTCATCCACGCAATTAATACATACTAATCAACCGGTAAAAGATAGTTAGGGAGTAAGGAAATCTAAGTAAACACATTTCTCCCCACATAAGTTTCATCAACCTTTTCATTTTCTGTTATTTTATTTTATTTGCATTCGTAGTAACTTGGGTTAGTTGACTAGCAACTAATTCCGCCCACTCTTTCAAACCTGTGATTTTACTTGCTTTCATAAAAAAATATAAAAACATAAAAAGAATCTTCTCTCACCCTTAGACCTATTAGAGTAGTTTTTCAATCCTAACGACACTATTCCCTGTGGAGAACGATCAATCCCCCGTACTTACCACTACACTATACTACATCAGTCAGGTACACTGCCTGGTGGGGTTGTAAGCCTCTTGAGATCCCTCGAGAGGTAAAAACTGTTGTAAGGTCGCAAAACCACGCATCAAGTTTTTGGCGCCGCTGCCGGGGAATAGTTATTGTTTAGGTTGAATTTTTATTTTATAGGTCTACTCACTAGATTCCTTTCTAGTGAGATTTTTATTTCATTTTTCTAGGTTTTCTTTAGTCTATCTTTTTTTCTTTGTTTCTTTGTTCGTAACCATTACCATCCGACATCATGGAAGATGGTAATATCCTTGATCCCAACAACCCACCACAACAACCACCACCTCCTAGAGCCCGTACCTTAGGAGACTACTCCCGTCCTAGCCACCATGGCTATCGAAACACCATTGAGCTCACTCAAGGAGCCAATGTCACTCCCTTGCGATCCGACACCATCCAGTTGGTGCAAAGCGGATGCGCATTCCATGGACTTCGTTCCAAAGATCCTAACCAACATCTCAAGGACTTTCTCAAAATTGTTGATTCCATAGACCTTGATGTTGCCACTCGAGAGACGACCCGACTGCGTCTCTTTCAATTCTCTCTGCGGGACCAAGATAGTCAATGGCTAGAGCGTCTACCCGCAGGATCCATCACCTCTTGGGATGATCTCACCACTCGTTTCCTTGCTCAGTTTTTCCCACCGGGAAGAACTACCAAGCTAAGGAATGATATCTTGATGTTCCAACAACGTCAAGGCGAAACCCTCTACGAGGCATGGACTCGATTCAAGGACTTACTCCAAAAAGTCCCTCACCATGGCATAGAACTTTGGCTCCAAGTCCAAATCTTCTATGACCATATCAATCTTTCCACGAGGCAAACCATTGACCAATCGGCCGGTGGTAAGCTACGTGATCTAAGTGCGGAACAATCATGGGCTCTCCTAGAAGATCTTGCTCTTTATGACAACGAAAGTTGGAGTGATCCCCGTGATTTGAATAAAACGGTCAAGGCAATATCTTTGCCTTCAAACAATTCAAGCACTTCCGACCGTAGGATCATAGAACTTGAAGACCAAGTCAAGTTTCTTATGAAATCCTACGAGGCTCCTAAACCTTCAAACCAAGTGAACAAAATCACTTCTTCATGTGAATTATGTAGTGGTCCCCACGACACTCGTGATTGCATGGAACTCCCCGAACAAGCTTTTGCGGACTACGCATCCTCGCGTACCGATGAAGCGGGAGACAAGTGGTACACTTTCAAACCCGAGCCAAACCCCTACGGTGATTCATACAACCCCTCATGGAAAAATCACCCAAACCTTAGGTGGAAACAAAACCAAAACGCACAACAAACCAATTCTTCCAACCCACCTAATCGTTTCCAATCAAGCGATTCCAACTCGAACCGCACTTTCAATAACAATCCTTCCAAAAATTATGGTAGTACCAATAACTTTGAAGGATTGATGTCCCAATTTATGGCATCTCAAGAAGCTCGTTTAGCCAAGTTTGAAGCCGATTTCAAACAAAAACAAAGTGAGATGACCAATAAGATTGACACTTTGTTGAAAGCCCTCAATGACCGAGAAATGGGGGCACTCCCTAGCAACACGGTCAAGAAACCGAAACTAAACGTCAACGCTATTTCATCGGTTTCGTCTCCTAGTTCTTGTCCGCAATATTATTCGGTCAATTCCATGAGCTCGTGTTTCAAACAAACCCAAGTCGTTCAAAATGACCAAGAAGTTATGATATCCAAATTGGTCAACAACATAGTTGAAACACCTCCCACTCAAAACCTTGACAATGAATTCAAGGAGCTCCACCTTGAAAGTCCGGCTATTGATGTGTTGGATGAGAAGAAGCTTAAGTTAGGTGAAAAAGGGACCGCCTTTGTTCAAAACAAGCTACCTAAGAAGTTAGATGATCCGGGCTTATTTGTTCTACCTTGCAAGATCGGTAATTCGGAGGCTTATGACACATTAGCCGATCTTGGATCAAGCCTTAACCTACTTCCGTTACCTCTCTACACCTCTCTAAAACTAGGAAAACTTGAAGAAACCGAGGTGATAATAGGCTTAGCGGATGGGAGTGTTGCTTACCCGGTTGAGTAGTCAAGGACGTGTTAGTACACATAGGAAAACTAACCATTTTAGCCGATTTCCACGTCCTTGATATGGTTAGCGACCCTACATGCCCTTTGTTGATAGGTAGAGGATTTTTGGCGACCGCTAGTGCTATGATTGATTGTAAGGAATCTAAGATAGCGGTAGGAGAAGGAGATACTTGGTCAGTCTATGATGTGAAGAAACACGCCTATGATACTAGTGAGGAACCAACACCCCATTTGTTAGAATTAAATAGGAGACCATCTAGATATGGACCTTGGATCGATAGAGACTTCATAGGACCCCAACGCCCATTTTACCTAGAAGAGGACTTTGTGAACCGAACACATACGGTAGAGCAACTCTTAGCTAGGGATACCGAATTGGATCCATTTGAAGACCCTCTAGTTTTTAGGAAGATGATTGATTTTCTAAGAGTTTTGCCAATTAACCTAGGAGTGAGTAAGTGGACTCGTGAGGACGATGATCATAAGTGGGATTGGGACAAACCACCCAAAGATGGAGATGGGTCATGGCATATTAAGATGACATTGTATGACCCGGATGGAGAGAAGTTTGAAAAGATATATTATACTAAGCGGACCAATAGGAAACTTCAATCCAAGCTTAACCCTAAAGACGTCCTCGATGACGAACTCACTTACATAGGGTAGAAGGACTTTGAGTCTAGCTACAAGACTCGTTAATAAAGAAAAGCGCTTCTTGGGAGGCAACCCAAGCTTTATTTGCTTTGTGTGTTTAATTATTTGTTTGTTTGATTTTATTTGTTTCTGTGTGTATGTTTAATTTTTATTATTATTGATTCATGTTCAAAAGTAAACTGTGAAAATGCTTTATGTTGTTTTTAACTTCGTCTTAACTACATATAAAGGTATTTTGCAAAAGTTAAGTGTAAGGGAAATCTAAATCGGTTTATTAGAACACAAATGGACATGAATCATAATAATAATCAATTAACATACATATTAGTATTTGTTTGAGTCAAATGCTTGTATTGAGTCATGATGATGTTTTGCAGGATTTCCAGGAAGTAAGGTATAGGTTTTTCCAAAAATTTTCCGGAAACTTAACATGAGAATTCTGTCAGACCATTTCTGACGGCGTCAGGCTTTACAACCTGACGGCGTCAGGTTTAATTTTCTGAAAATTTTTGAAAGTTTTGTTTTCATAAAAAGTTTTTTTATTAAATCTATAACTTATAATCTCCAGGAATCTGCAAAATTATCATTCCACAAGCATTATATCCTTATATATAGAGTTTATCCCGCCGATGTTATGCAGGTTTTCGTGTTTGTTTTCTCAGGTTTAACAGGTTATTTTGGACAAGGAAATGTTTGTTGGATCAAGCTTATGGCGATGCATTAGTCATGGAGCTTCAACATTCTTTTGGAAGAAGATCTAACCATGTTACCATATTATCCACCGAGCGAATCAGGGGAGTATTTGATTTCATTCTTTTACTTTATGCTTTTACATCTTGTTATTTGAACATTGGGGACAATGTTCATCTTAAGTGTAAGGGGGGGTAAAAGTACGATACTTTAGAGAATACAATTGCACTTGATTTTTGTTTGTTTGATGGTAGATGTGTAATAAAACTGAGATAAATACCTGTTAGGGCAATTTTAGTGCCAAATTTAAAATTTTTTACAACATTTAGGAGTGAAACTTTATTTCTAATAAGCGTCTCACGGATAGGAGTTATATGACTAGCACAAAAAAACCGTACCACTAAAAAATTTTCCACCCCCAAATATGTGAGGTTCGCCCCTAGAATTGGTAGGAAAAGCATTTATGCTATGATGTGTGTACCGGTAGCACTTAGATTCTAGAACTTGCGTTAGGACCATTCCAAGGCCACAAGTGAGACTACATTCGTGTAGTTAGATTTACTACATGATAAGAGGCATTAGGATTAACCCATTGTTTTACACCTGTGTTTTTGTTATAATTACATTGGCTACATTGGTCAAGTAATTCTCCCACACCCTTTGCGTTGTACTCATTTTTAGTACACGATACCCTTAGTACACCCCTCAGAGCCTATCTTTTCGTTTCGACCTTTAAGCATTTTACTTAAAGGAAGAATTTGTTACACCCCACTTAAATGTACACCCAAATTGCCTTAGCCTACCTTGTATGCACTCATTTTTAGTGCATTATTGTGACAACATTTGTTTAAACCCTTAGTTAATTATCTAATTGATTACATGGTTGCTAAGTCGATTCATATCCTTGTACATATTGTTTTGGGATGATTGGGACTCATGGGTAAAGTACTAGTGTAATGGAGTAATGGGGAAGAACATCATTTATTACCCCCATATGTGCTAAATATTTTAAAAGTACTCCAAGTTTTTCAATTATCTTAATTCGAGTCATTAGAATAGTTATTTGTAAAGTTATGTAAAAGTTCAAGTGTAAGGGGAATGCAACGCCCCTATGATGTATTATTTTGGATGGTAGGGCAAAAGTGTATGCAAAAATTAAAAAAAAAAAAAAATAAATAAATAAATAAATAATAAAAATAATTTCAGAAAAATACAAAAAAATGAGAAAAAGGAAAAGTAGAAAAAACATACGGACTACCATCCCGTTTTATTTTATGTTTTTGTTATTTTGTTTTTAGCTTAAGATTGAGTCGAGTCTTGGCTTAGCAACATTGTATAGTACATGTAATTAATCAAGATATTTAACTCGCCACCAGTAAAATATCCTTTATCCAACAAAACCGTGTTTTCCTTTTCCCTACACCTAACGTTATAACCCATGTAAAAGCCCTCTTTGATAGTTTATCTTAGGTTCTTACGCCTAGTGGAGGAGGTTTTTGATCCTTTCCCAAGCCTATGGTAATCTATTTGCTATGACAGGTAGTGAGAGATAATATCCGTTTTCATTTATGAGATTTATTTTGATGACACTTGAGAGATGTGAGTATCTAAACACTACTTGTGAGGTGCTAGTATGTAATCTCCGTGCTTATTATGATTAAAGTGGAACGACTATTTGTTGTAATTACTTTTATATTAGCGTTAAATGACCCCTAACTTGTATTTTGATTAGAATAAAAGCGCATTTGCTTGAGGACAAGCAAATCTCAAGTGTAAGGGTATTTGATGAAGCGAAAAGTGTATCGCTTTTAGGGGGTCATTTAAGCCCTAAATCGTATTTATTTGATCAAATATTGCCCTAAATCGTTCCTTTTGTCATTTTAGGTACTTTGGAGAAGAAATCTGGAAAAGGAAGCATTTTGGACGTTTTTGGAGCATAAAAGTAAAGAAAACGAAAAAGTCTCAAATTTATGCTGGAAAGTACCTTTGACGGCGTCAGATATTGGTCCAGACGGCATCATGGCTTGGCAAAAGTGGTGGATGTGAAAATTACTCATGATAAGCCAGAGAATTTTGCATGAAAAATCTGACGGCGTCACCCTTTGAAGTGATCAAGGCCATCACGACTTAACTTAAAGAGGGACGGCGTCAAGCTCTTTTCTGACGGCGTCACCCCTTGATAGGCCAGAGAGGATTTTGGAGCACTAAAGAGGGACGGCGTCAGGAAGGCCATCCGGGAACCCTAAAAGCGGCGAGGTGACGGCGTCAGGATCTACAACGTGACGCCGTCAGCCCTTAAACTCTATATATAGTTTTGCAATTTTTTGTCATTAGTGTGGAACTTTATGTGTAACCTTTTGGGAGGAAACCCTAAGACGATTTTAGCAGCTTTTTCAAGGCTTTTTGCCTTGAGATCTTCCATGTTACATTGAAGATAAGTTATCAATTAATCATTCAATATGTCTATGTGTTGTTTGATTCTATCTTGTTCTTGTCTTTTGTTTAACATGCTAGGCTAGATTTATCTTATGTTTGCTTAGATCTAATGAAACCTAGCTATTGATTGTTGGTTATTAGTGTGTTATTAATTGTATTGGATGATTGTTCATCTATGTTAGGCTTAAGAAAACTGGCTAACTTCCTATTCGGTAACTTGCTTGAACGTCTTAAGAAACATGAACCAATGCGTACTAAGGTTTTTATGGTTGTATTTAATGCATGAGCGAATTCTAGTGATCCCATGTTAGGAGCTTCTTAGCCAGCTCGACATAGGAGTGAAGTAGGAGTTCATAGAGTTGGGGAAGTACGTACGCCACCCCACGATTGGTATTAAGGAATACACCCGTCATCCACGCAATTAATACACACTAATCAACCGGTAAAAGATAGTTAGGGAGTAAGGAAATCTAAGTAAACACATTTCTCCCCACATAAGTTTCATCAACCTTTTCATTTTCTGTTATTTTATTTTATTTGCATTCGTAGTAACTTGGGTTAGTTGACTAGCAACTAATTCCACCCACTATTTCAAACCCGAGATTTTACTTGCTTTCATAAAAAAATATAAAAACATAAAAAGAATCTTCTCTTACCCTTAGACCTATTAGAGTAGTTTTTCAATCCTAATGACACTATTCCCTGTGGAGAACGATCAATCCCCCGTACTTACCACTACACTATACTACATCGGTCAGGTACACTGCCTGGTGGGGTTGTAAGCCTCTTGAGATCCCTCGAGAGGTAAAACCTGTTGTAAGGTCGCAAAACCACACTTCAATAGCCCCAACCCCGGGATAACCCGAACCACTGCCTTGCCAAGCCGGACAAGAACACGTCATAGACCCCGGTCCCACCAAGTTGGGCCATAATACATTATCAGCCGCCGCCATGCTGCCAAAAACCAGATCTCTTGGGATTATGTCCCTCACATGATCTGACACCTACCTACTAGGCTAGGCATAGTTCGGCTCACAGAGTCCCGATGCAGCTACAGGTGACAGGTGTGGGTAGTATAAATACCCCCACCTCATTTATTACGCTCAACTAATACACCTCATAGCATTAACTCTCACACAGTCCGCACATCTACTTTCTCTCTCTAAACAACATACTTACTCTCACACCGGAGGCCGACCGCGGAAGTCCCCTTCTGCGGTGAGACTGACGGTGTTATCTTTTCTTAGCAACTCTACAGACACTTAGCACAAGATCCGCCCCTACCAAGAGCTAGCCTAAACTAGGTCTTGCATTGAGCCCAAGATTTGTACTAACAAGTTGGCGTCATCCGTGGGACCAGTTACACAACTGTGTTTCCAAAGAACTTTACCATGAGTAACCAGGTGGAGGACTCCTCCCCGACCCGAGAGTGTTTAGCAGTACAGAACACTCTTGGGAAAGAGAAGAGCCAAGAAGGAGAGGAGCATCATTCGGGCTCCCTACCGGAAGAGGCGATAAGGGAATTTTGCGACAAGCATTATGACCAACTTTTTCCCTTAATGGCTGAGAAAGTCCATGCGGAAAAGTTGAGACAAGTAAAAACTCGCCTCGACTTCGATGAAGAGACACAAGGGAACTCACACTCTCGAGAGCGGTCTCGAAACTCTAAGTAAAAATCCTTGGGGGAAAGAAAGGCCGAGAGGAAGCGGAAGACTAGCCCCAGTGTTAGACCCGGACCTTCCGAGGGTTCCCACTCCCGAAGTGTTTTTTCCAGACTCAGCAGAGAACCCAAAGACGACGGTGAAAGGACCAAATACCTTCGATTAACCATTTTCACTCGTCTAGGGGAAAGACGAGAGGATGTCAAATCACGCTTGGGGGAGAGAAAAGAAGATGTGTTTTCTCGATTTAGGTCCAAAAGTCGCGCTCGAAGAGATCGAAGAATTGAAGCCAAACGTAACAGGCGTGACAGTTAATTCTCCAAAAAACGGAGTCCGGATAGACAAAGAAGGAGAACCCCCAGTCCGACCCATAGCCGCGCCCCCCGCTCCAGGGAGAGAGGCGCCGGAGACAGAGCTATCTACTCTGGTCCCGGAAGGCGTAGGGAACGGACACCCATAGAAAGCGAAGACAGCACTAGGGGGTATTGGGAAGCTAGATCCGGAAGAAACAAAGGGGGTGCGGATGATCTCTATCATCCGTATGATATTGAGGATACGGGCCCCTTCACACAACAGATCAGAAATTTTGAGTTCCCAAAAAGGACTCGGATGCCCTCAAACGTCAAAACCTATGACGGAACTAGGGACCCAAAGGACCACTTTGTAGGTCCTAGTAATTAACGTAAACACACAATCTACTCAACAAGATAAACCATGATAACAACTACTATTAAGCTACGAAAGAGATTAACAATAAGTAAAGTAAATACGAGAGAAGAGAGATTGATAGAGAAGAGATTAAGCGAAAGAGAAGTCAGATGATTCACATTCACTAAATAATTCGGACAGAGCTTGCGCACTAAGAATGAAAACCAACAAAGCAAATGATACCCCAAGCCTTCTATTTATAGGCAACAATCTAGGGCGTCCCATGTGCTAGAGTTTCTAGAAGATTTTAACTAAAATGGACGGCCCATGGACTCCTAATGGACCGAGCCTCTAATTACAAACATAGAATCCACATTTGAGCAACGTATTATGCGTACATGACCATGACTTGAAATATTACATAAAATACATTCCTAACAATCTCCCCCTAAGTCTTGGTCATCTTTGTTGCTCGACGTCATCTTTGCTTCTTGGGCTTCAGACGTCTTCATAATCTTTGTTCTTTCGTTCTTGTTCTGACATGATATGATATGGTACTGATCTGCCGTTCTCCAATGATCTTTGTTACTAGTGTCTTCACATCTTCTCCACCATGCTCATATATCTTTTGACTTTCGTTCTGCAATTGGTTCTCACATCTTCAATCTTTAACTTGTGAAAGGTTGTAGTGCTTGAACTTTGACTTTTCTTTAACATTTGTTGCACTTTTGTTGTTTCTGAGTCTTTGTGAGAACACATCTTTGGAATATGAGAAAGGTGGATTCTTGATGGTGGTTGAACTCCAGGTCTTCAAGCTCTTCCGCAGCAGCAGCAGCAACACGAACCAACCAGCACTTACAGGCTCAGACTTTGAGATTATCAACAGCATAGTGTGAAGACTTTCTCTAATCCTTGCCCAGGCCGTTCTGAACCAGATACCCCCGAAAGGGCTAACACGGACATACCGAAGTGCACCCACGATTCAGTGAGCCGCTAGAGACCACCACACGACTGTAGACCGTTTTGGAGCAAACACTAAGCGTAACCCACAAGGAGTTACCAAAGTGACCTGTTGTCAGGGTTGTTTGATGTTACCCTGGCAGGATTTCCATTCTATCACTGAGAATTACAATTGTGAATTCTCTCAAGAATGTTCTTGGCAGATTGCTAAGATCTGCGTAGGACTCTTTCTTAATTTTACAACTTCTGCCCATGATGTAGAATAGCAGAGTAATACTAAGTGTTCCTAATAGATCTTTGATGAATCTCACGGATCTAGACTCAATAAGTGCACATTTGTTTGGTCATCAGAGGCGTGGAGCAGAGTGCCTCCTTTTCAATATCAACACATCTCGTAGTGAGAAGTCGATAGATGATGAAGGGTTCTCCCTGTGAAATGAAACAAGTGCCTTTTGAGAGATACCTGAGTGGCTAGAAGGTTTAGTGCAGTGCGTCACTGGGTCCATGATGTCTTTTATCTTCAATACCGGTGATGCTCAGTCAACCAGTAGATTATGAATTGAACCCGGTGTCTGCCCTAAGGTTGAACAAATGGAGGGCTATTTCTTTTCACCATTTTCTTTGCTTTTCTTTTTAATTCTTCAACCCATTCTTTCTCCTTTCATTTCATTTCTCCTGTTTTGTATCATACCTAGGACTTCTAGTTCTAAACTATGGGAATTTTCCTTGGGTTGATCCCTCCGGCTCTGGTGGATCATAGGACGGTTTTTCCTAAACCTTAGTCACCTTATAACTCCATGACTATCCTAATGATGCCATAAACCAAACCATTGAAAATTTCTCAAAGTGTCGATGATTGTAAAAACATTTTATTGACAACATGAGAGTTTTGCGTTTTTCTTAAAGACTCCCCCTTAACATGTGCTCATATATAGTTAAAGTGAATTTGCACATGCCGGGAAGAGTTGGCACTTTTGAATTGATTGATTTTCAATGAACATGATCGTTGCGAGACACGCTTACATCACCAGACGAACTGGCTTGAAATTATTACCCGTCCAGATCACATTCAAGGAAAATCGCTCGAAATCGGTAAATTCTACTCAGACACGTCCTTTGCGAGACACGCTTACATCACCAGATAAACTGGCTTGAAATTATTACCCGTCCGGGACATGTCCTTTCGACTACTAACTTTTCCTATCGTCAATTCGAGGGTCAATTCTGAGTCGAGCACTTATGAGATTCCATCATTCCTTTACCATATTTAATCATCAGTTATTCTCCCCCTCAAAAATAGCATACTCATGATGTTTTTGAAAAAACTTTATGATTAAAATATGTTGTTTTTGAGTTTAAAGGAAGAATTTAAAGAACTTTTGTTTTTCAGAACAAAGATTATTTTTCAAATACTCCCCCTTGACGAGGGAATGCTTGTTCTATTGAGCAGAATTTTGAAAAACTTTGAAAAATTCTGGTTAATTCTACTCAATAGTAAGAAGCTTTCGCTCCTTTGTTCAGGATTGAGGGACTGAAGCGTACCTCAGGGTCCTTTCTTGACAGGAATGGGTTGTGCACTGTTATGTGTACACAAGCCATTATGTCACAATCATAAGGTAAGAAAGTATAAGAATTATGAATCATGAAATCAAATTCTTACGTCAAGCTCTATTGATGAATATTGTGAAGACTGGATCTGGCCTTTGAAAGATTCTGATTGGAAAGGGTGGATGATCGCCAACATAGCTCTCCAATCGTCGTATCTGATCTCTACGAATCAATCTCCTGTCAATCTTCCAGAAAAACTGCTTCACTTGCCTCAGTTCATTAGTATTCCATCTCTTTGTCTTTCTCAATTCTTGATCACAAACTCTATGAACTAACCCGTCACGAAGGTTCTTCAGTGTGTCATCACAGAATTTGTGAACCTCATTGAATGACATGAAGCGATTGAATCCCGTTGTACTTCTGTAGACAAAACCAAAGAGTAGTTGTCTTTTCATGGTGTATTAAGGATCATGGTTGTTGTCAAGATGTAGGACAGGCTCAACGAGATTCAACTTTACTTGATAACTTTCCACACCCAGCTGAAGATCCTTTACTAGTTCTTTGATGATCGTTCTTCGAATGAAATGGCAGATAGCCGTACTGAAAGCATATTGAAGATCGGTAGAGAGTTGTTGCAGCTTTCCTTGTACTTTCATAAGGTACATGTCTTCAATATCATTGAGATTTAGATCTAGGAAGTCTGCCTCGGAGAACGAGTAGAGTTTGTTGTCATGTCGTCGGACGTTGATCTCAGATAGAAAGGTGTAATCATACTTCTTTGATCCTCTGACACTAACCACTGCCATAATCCTGAGGTCACTGTATACTTTTTCACGGGACTTGTCGGAAAGTTTATACTTGTACCATGTCTTCCTTTTGTCATACCAGTGATAGATTATGAGTTCAGCATCACGATCATAGTTCACTTGGTGTTTGACGAAGAGTTGTTGATGCAAAGCAGCTTCCTTGATGGCTGGTTGTGTGTAATGAGCTGCTGGAGTGAAAGTGATTGAAGTTGCATACTTTGTTTTGCTTGACGCTCCATGCTTGAGAAGTTCAAGATCATTGTTGAAAAAGAATTGGAAAGGGATTTTTGAGATGTGATGTTTGCGTATCACGGGAAGTGGCTTGGTCCAATCTGTGATGTAAGGACGGTTCTTGCTATCTTTGCCATCAACCCTGATTATGTCTGGATTAGTCCAGTCAAAATCACTTGACATTGCTTGGGCAATGTTTTCAAGATGATACTCCAGTTCAGCAGCACTCTGAGATTTGTCTTTGAGGAGATTGAAAGCATCATTCTTTATTCGGCGAAGTTATCGTTTGGTCATCTTTTTGACACTCAGAGTACTTTTGATTTGCTGTGTGACTGCAAAAGTACTGTCTTCAACCTTAGAAACTTCGTCCTCTTGGATTTGAGCACTAGCAAGTTGATGAGGTGGAGTGGCTGATGAGGTTGAATATCCTTCTCTGACTGCAAAAGTACTGTCTTTCTCCTTCTCTGATTGTGTTTGTTCTTCCAAGTCGGGTTGATTAACCGAGCTTGGTTGTGGAGGAATATCAGACTCAGCCTTCTCGGGTTGAATATCCGTATTGGGTTCAGACCCGCCGAGTTGATTAACCGAATCAGTATAGGTTGAAGTTACTTCTGGGACTGTTTCGGACCCTCCAGCTCCCTTTTTCTCTTCCAATTTCTTCATTCGTTTAACTCTTAGATCAGCCCTTCTTTTCTCATCCTCTTTAGCTGACTTCATGCTAGCTTTCTTTGCATTTTGTATATCAATTTCCATTTGAAACTTAGCTGTTTCTTCATCCATAACCACGTCTTCTTCTGATTCAGACTCTTCAGAGTCAGTTGGTTCATCACGGATCCCAATTTCTTCAGCTTTGGGCTTAGGATCAATTCTTATTCTTCTTTTAAGTGTTCTGGGGTGTTTCTTTGAGGCACTTGATGCACTCCCAGTTTTGCTACTTTTTGAACGTGTTTTGGATGATTCAGTTCCTTCAGCCAGTTTGGTGATCCCAATATGTTTCATTTCATAAGCTTTTTCATAGATTGCAAAGGCTGTAGTCTCCTTGACATCATCAGTTAATAAGACATCTGGTAATCTTGAACCTTGCTTTCTTGTACTGTCTTTGGGAAAATAAACTGTTTTGACAAGCTTATCCATCCTGTACTGATGTACTTCCCTATCTCCAGGACGTGAGGAGATATCCTTGTTTTCATCAAGCAGAAGACTTATAAGTAGCTTGGTGTATCTGACAAAAGGAATCTTGGTAGATGGTCTACGTCCTTGGATTTGAAAGACAAGGTCATCCCAGATAAGTGTTGTGTAGTCAATATTCACAAGATTCACCATTCCCCATAATATTTGAAGATGTGACAGACGAGGATGCTCGTGACCACTATCCCTCCCTGATACAGATCGAATTATTATGTAATAAATGGTCCTCCAGGGTTGTGGTATGCACTTACCATTTACTCTGGAAATCTTGGTGAGTGGTGTGTTTGGTTGAACATCATAACCGATGTCAACAAGGAACTGAAGAACATCAATTTCGGAAGGAGAATCCATATATCGGTTAGCTGGTTCAGGTGGATCTGGGAGGCTTAGGGCTTTTCGGAGGTGTAATGGTGTGACTTTCAATCTCTTGTGACCCAAGGTGCATGTAAAGTACTTCTCATTATCTGACATCTTGATGGTACTCCACATTTGATGAATGTACAATTCAGGGATACTATCTGAGTTTTCTAGTATGCTTTTGAACTTGTGTCTCTTCATAATCTCTATTGCAGCTTTACAACTTGGTTCACTACATGAGATCTTGTTGAAGTCAACTCTTGCATTGTTGTCACCTAATTCAGCAATGTATCCATGTGGAGATCGTTTGCTCGAGGCTTGTAAGACCTCATATCTAGGAATTGACACAATAATAATGAACAAGAACAATATAGTATGCAGCGGAATAATCAAACGACACATTATTATTGAACAAGGTTAATAACTACATTGGGAAGACCTGTGTAGTAAAACCTACGCCCCATCTCTTTATAAACTAGAGATTAGGGTTACAAAGACTTTAAATAATACAAGTTAGGTCCTTCATCTTTGTCTTCATAAGTTTCCTTCATCTTTCATCTTTTGTCAATATCAACTCTAAATATAATTCCTAACAATCTTCCCCTAGTTGATATGACAAAACTAAGCATATGAAAGATGATCTTCAAGCTGCAAATAAACCTTCTTCCCCTTTTTGTCATCATCAAATAGGGGTCTTCAATGCAACTTGAATCAAATGCTTCCCCTTAAGTGATGCATGTAGATGGTTAAACAATTAAATAAGCTTCCCTTGAAACTAAGCATGTTTACCATCTCTTGAATCACGAACTTCGTAGGCCTTATGAACTGATTACTAATGAAGAAAACCGAGTATAACGAACTTGATGAAGAAGTTGAATTTCCCAAACTTGCGTCTTATATCTTGCACTATCCACGTGACTCCAAACTTATATGAGACTAGAAATATAAGTAGACAGAGATCTCTTGACAAAATCCTCATCTTCTATGAGACACTGAGCACTACAATGTAACTCCTTTAAGTGATAGTTAACTAGGTCTTCGTCCATCCACCCCTTGACCTATGAAAACTAGATTTGACAAGTCATTATCACCGCATTAACGCCCAAACAAGTTATCTTTAAATGTTGCAGGCCGTTTAAGATATGATAAGAACACGCACCTGTGAAACTCAACTACAACATCAAATAAGCAATATTCACTTTTCTTCTTCAAATAAAAACAAGCCATAAAAATAAAGAGTAAATCGCGATCCAAAAATCCTCTGTGTGTTTTTTCCCCTGGTGTGTGGGTTGGAACCAACAGTTCCAAATCAATAACCAATGAATATTTGCTTCCCCTTACTTTTAGAATTCCATGCTCTAGCAGTTTCAAACAGTAGTACAAAGTTTATAAACCCAGCAGTAGAAACTCCTCAATCTCCAAAGCTAGCAGTACAAACTGTTGTAAAGTAGTACTAATTCTGAAAACCAACAGTACTAACTCGAAATCCTAGCAGTACCAACTGCTACGCATAAACTAATAAGCAGTACTAACTTGTAAAGAGGGCAGTGGAAACTGTTAAACCAATAACCATCACATCAATAACCCATATCAAAAGCGAATCATGATCAGCAGACAAACCAATCAATTAATAAGATAACATTCGATCCATTAATTCCATATAGTATGATCAGATCCACGTGACAAAGAATAATTGTAGATTGATCAGTAACCCCACGAATATAATATCGCACGACAAACAGCAGATCCATGTGAATATATTCATTGAAGTGAAAAACGACAATTCTTAATTGCTGCTCTCACGTTGACCATCATGAAAAGCAAATTAATTGATAACCACTGATTCATCATTAAAGGTTCGACCAATTAAATAAGCAGTACGAGGTTTATATTATATCGTATCCTGAAGTCGACGACAAACCAATTTAAAGAGTAATAATCAATTCGATTAATATTACCGTGTTGTATCTTCACCTCATAAAGATCGATAATTTTCAAATCCGATAATACAAAAACCTTAAACATGATCGTACCTTCTTCAATATAGCTTCTCATTGACAGTAAACCTTGTAGAATCCTAGATATCACGAGCAACCTGTGACCTGATACCACTTGTGGAGATCGTTTGCTCGTGGCTTGTTAGACCTCATATCTAGGAATTGACACAATAATAATGAACAAGAACAATATAGTATGCAGCGGAATAATCAAACGACACATTATTATTGAACAAGGTTAATAACTACATTGGGAAGACATGTGTAATAAAACCTACGCCCCATCTCTTTATAAACTAGAGATTAGGGTTACAAAGACTTTAAATAATACAAGTTAGGTCCTTCATCTTTGTCTTCATAAGTTTTCTTCATCTTTCATCTTTTGTCAATATCAACTCTAAATATAATTTTTAACAATCCATGAGGGAAAACTTCTTCTTTTGAGAGTATTGGTGGTGTTTGTTGTGATGAAGCAGCCATTTTTGAGATTTCTGAAACATCATTTGGACACAAATTTTGAGGATACATGAAAGTTAGCATTAGATAACCGTTAAGTTGCACATGTGATCCTTTTTAATTGTTTAACATGTTTTACAAGTTTACACATGATGATTTCCATAGAAATGAGAATTTCTATTGAATTGAACAATTTCTATAGAATCTATCAATTTCTACACAATTTTAGCAATTGCGATAAAAATGGACATTTGCGATAGAAATTGTCATTTGCGATAGAAATTGTCGTTTGCGATAGAAATGATCATTTGCGATAAGATTATGTGTTTGCGATAGAAATTGGCGTTTGCGATAGGAAATGCCGTTTGCAATAGAAATGCCGATTGCAATAGAAATGCCGATTGCGATAGAAATGTTGTTTGCGATAGAAATGTCGTTTGCGATAAAAAACACATTTGCGATAGCAAATCCAATTTCGATAATTTCTTATACAAGAAATTTCGACAACACTGTAGACGTACTTTTTCCCAGATTTTTCACAATTAATCTAAACTTGATTTTATGTTACAATAGTTTATCGTAATCGAATCCTATGATGTTTCTAAGCAATCTGACCAATTTATAACACTTTTTATCCACTAAATCTCAAAAATCAAACTGGGACTGTGTTCGTGTTCTTCATAAACCCTAAATCTCAATAATCACATCTATGGTATTTCTGGGCTTAATTCAAACATGCAGTCATTCAATTTAATGCATAACAACAACACAACAACACTTTAATTACACTAAAACACTCTCAAACATTTTTCCCCAATTCGTACTCTTAAACCCTAAAATGACGAACAATCAAATTTCAAGTTACTGGGTTCAATTAAGCATGCAGACATTGTTCATTATCATATTCTAAGCACAATCGTACAAACAAACATCTTTTAAGCACTTAGAAACGATTTTCCCCAAATCTACGCAAAACCCTAGAACTAGCATATCCAATTTTGCTAATTTTAACCGTTGGATTTCTAAATCCTTTAAATCCGTTATTCATTATCACATTTAAAGCATTTAAACACTCACAGATTTGCACAATCTTTATCGGATTTGCAGATTAAATTAGAGCCATGGATATGGTGGTTGGATGAATTTTAAGAGAGTGGGTGAAATTTTCAGAGATAGTAAATGTCTATTAACTGCGGTCATACTCATTTGACTATTATTTGACCCCTTTTTGTTTACTTTGCAATTTACACACAATAAGTCCCTTAACTTTTCAATTTTCTCATTCAAATTCCTAACCATCTTATCTTAAGTTTGCACTTTCACATATGAGGCACAAAACTCTTAATCCTAGATGAACAAGATAAATCACCATCATTTCCTTTTTGAAGCAACACTTTTGCAGAAATCATGCAAGTACAAATTTTATAAAAATTTGAAAGTTTGTGACTCCCCCTCAACACTTGTTCTAAAAAATAGATGACATTTCTAAAGTGAACAAAGTGTTGACTAAGGGTTGTACTTGCATTTTTTTTTTTTAAGAGAAGTGGAAAATCTTTTGTGTTTTTCAATAATTATTTACAAAGATAGTTTGATGTATGAATCCGTTTAATTTTGAGTAAGAAAATTGTTCAAGTCTTCTGGAGTCAAACATCTCATACCAATTTGGTGAACGAGTTCCACAAATCTTGCATGGGGCAAGGCTTTGGTGAACAAGTCTGCCAACTGGTGTTCAGTACCCACAAAATATAATTCAACAGTACCCATTTCCACGTGTTCCTTGATAAAGTGATAGCGTAGAGCAATGTGCTTGGACTTGGAATGTTGGACCGTGTTGCAGGAAATAGCGATGGCACTCTTGGAATCACAGTACATAGGAATCTTGTTGAAGACGTATCCATAGTCCATCAGCTGAGATCGCATCCAAATGACTTGAGCGCAGCACGCTGACATGGCGACGTGTTCCGATTCTAAGCACCCTGCATGGTCAGCGTCTGAAAATGCATCAAGTTCAAACCCAGAATCCTTTGGATACCAGATCCCCAAATTAATGGTTCCCTTTATGTATCTAAGGATTCTTTTAACGGCTGACAAATGCCGCTCAGTTGGTCTTGACTGATATCGGGAGCAAAGGTACGTGGCAAATACAACATCCGGTCTGCTAGCTGTGAGATACATGATCGACCCAATCATACTACGATATTTTGTAGGATCAATGGGTGTCCCATGTATGTCAGCATCTAGCTTCGGGGATGAGGAAGACATAGGGGTGTTATAGGTGTCACAGCTGGTCATACCATGCTTTTTCAGGATTTCCTAAGCATATTTGGACTGACTAAGGAATACACCACGGGGTGATTGATGAACTTGCAGTCCTAAGAAGAACTTCAGTTCACCCATCATGGACATCTCAAAGTTTTGTTTCATAAGTCTTGCAAAAGCATTTGAGTACTTTTTATGTGTTGATCCAAAAATGATATCATCTACATAAATTTGTACGATGAGAATGTCCTCCCTTTATTTTTTTATAAACAAAGTCAGGTCCACAGTTCCTTTAGTAAAATGGTTTGCAAGTAAGAAAGCAGATAACTTGTCGTACTAGGCCCTTGGGGCTTGTTTAAGGCCGTAAAGGGCTTTCTTTAGCCGATATACATGATTCGGATGTTCTTGGTCCACGAAGCCTTCTGGTTGAGAAACGTACACCTCTTCCCAGAGTTGGCCGTTGAGAAATGCAGTCTTCACATCCATTTGGTAGACAGTAATGTTCTTGTGAGCCGCGTAAGCCAGGAACATGCGAACAGCCTCAAGCCTTGCGAATGGAGCAAACGATTCTTCGAAGTCGATTCCCTCTTCTTGATTGAATCCTTTTTTGACTAGCCGGGACTTGTTACGAATGACAGTACCATCTGCATCCAACTTGTTTTCCCAGATCTATTTCAATCTAACGACATAAACCCCATCTGGTCTCTCTACCAGTTCCCACACTTCTAACCGCTTGAATTGTTCCAATTCCTCTTGTATGGATTCAATCCAGTTGTCATAAGTGAGGGCTTCCTTGATGTTTTTGGGTTCGGCTTGACAAACGGTGAGTGCATAAATGCAGGTTTCACCGTCTGTATGGAGTCTTTGTCTTGTCATGACTGGGTTTTCTGGATTACCAATGATGTTTACTAAGGGATGGTCCTTTGTCCATTTATGAGTGGATGGATAGTGTTGATAATTATGGTGCAGGTTTGACGGCTCCAAGTTGCGTGTCGAAGACTCTGCAATATCAGGAATGGTTGGTGCAGGTGCAAATGGATTAAAGAATGCATCTCCGTCATAACCTGTTGGTATGGGTACTTCAGCAGAATTATGGGTGGAATCTTCAGCAACTAATGTGGAAGTAGATGCTGGTGTATCAGGTGCTTGATTGTTTACGGTTTGAGCAGCGGAATTGGTGGATATAGCAGAGGCACGATTAACTAGAGAGTCATCGAACAGAGGAGCAAACAAGTCTTCTATATCCTTTCTGTTGAACGGTAATGGTTCAGCTGAAGATTCAGGAAAGTTGAGACGGTTGTGTGCGGGTTCTAAGCTGTTTTGCTCAGAAGCCATTTCTGTGAGCTCATCAAAATTAGCATGGATTGTCTCTTGAATTTCCCGTGTACGCCGATTCCAGATTCTGAATCCTTTCGAATTCTCACTATAGCCAACAAATACTCCTATGTCTGCTTTGGCTTTCAGTTTACCGAGATCATCACGATCATTCTTTGGATAACAAAGAGCTCCAAAGACATGAAAGTAATTGATATTTGGTTTTCGACCATGAATAAGCTCATATGGTGTTTTGTCATGGCGTTTGGTGATAATGCATCGGTTCTGGGTATAACAAGCAGTTGAGATAGCTTCAGCCCATAGGTAGTCTGGTAATTGGGCATTAATCAACATAGTTCTTGCTGCCTCCACTAACGTGAGGTTGTGTCTTTCGAGTACTCCATTTTGTTTAGGGGTGCGAGCAATTGAAGTTTGATGAACAATACCATTTTTCTCAGTGAACTCCCGAAGAGTTTGATTCTTGAATTCAGTACCATTGTCTGTTCTGATGATTCTGACGGTGTTACGAACCTGAACTTGAATCTTCATGAGAAAAGTAATGATCATCGAAGGGGCTTGGTCTTTGGTACGAAGAAAGTAGACAAAAGTTCACCTCGAGAAATCATCTACTATTACCAAGATGTACCGTTTCCCATTGATGGTTTGAACACGCATAGGACCACACAAATCCATATGAAGCAGTTGTAGGACATGATCTGTGCTGTGATCTGCTCTTGGAGGAAAGTGGGTACGATGACTCTTTCCTTGTTCGCAAGCAGGACACAAGTGATCTTTGGCATATCTGAATTTGCGAAGACCATCGACCAACTTTTTCTTAGCAAGATCGGTCATCGTCTTGAAGTTCAAATGAGACATCCGTTTGTGCCATAGCCAGGCCTTTGTGGGATGTGCCTTTGAAAGTAAGCATATGGGAGAGGAAGCTGTCATGCCTTCAAAAGAAATGGTATATAAACTGGTGCCACTCTTTCCTTTCATCAGATCATTTCCTTGAAGATCCCGAATAGAACAAGTTTTCTCTCTGAATGCCACCTCCAAATCACCATCACAAAATTGTCCAACTAAGAAGAGATTGTGACCTAGGCCTTCAACATAATAAACCCTGCTAATTTTGATGTTCCCATTTACATAGTTTCCATAACCCATAATAGCAGCAAAGTGATCATTCCCGAATCTGACCGTTCCAATGAACTTTGCAACAAAGTTTCCAAGAAGCTTGAGATTGCCGGTCATATGTCAGGAACAGCCGCTATCAACAATCCATAGAACAATTTGGATCACCTGCATCACCAGAAGTTGACACAGAGGCAAGTTTGGTAACGTTGGAATCCGTTTGGTTAGTAACACATGAGTTAAGCATTTTTGGTACCCATTTAAAGCTATGTTTATTTTGTAACCAACGCTGCCACGTCCAACTAGTCTCAGCCATTCTCCTAATAAATGTACTAGGTGATTTGGTTGCCCTAGAGGTATATATGGGTTTTTCAACAGATTCTTCAGAAACTACTTGTGGTGGTTTTCCTAATATGGACTTAGCAGCAGTAGTGATCCTAGAGGAAATGCCACTAGATCATTTCTTTTTGTGAGTCAACAGAGTTTTAGCAACACATTTCGCATGATTTCCAGATAATATACTAGCATAACAAAATACACAACTAGCATCAACCATAATATCATTCATAACATTCAACGATTTAGCATTCATTACATCATCTATAGAACTAGACTTAGACAAGTTTGATTCTACTTCTGACATATCATGCTTTTTATTCAAACTGCTAACATTAACTACCACTTCTTCAGTCTTAGACAATCCACTCTTAGGGCGCCAGATTCTAAACTTCCTTTGTCTCTTGGTGTTTCTTGATCTGCTAGCCTTAGAGTTGTTTCCTAGTCCTATGGAAGTGGAAGTATTCACATAATTAGTGGTTTGATTTGATGCTTGCTTAGTTGGCTTGTCTACTGTGTACACTCCTAGGGTAATTACAGCTTTTCCTTTTTCTAAAACTCTGAGTTTCTCTTTCAAATCAACAATGATGTGCTGGAGTTCTTGATTTTTTAATCCAAAATTCTGTTTAACCGGACAGTGTCATTTCTGTTTTGAGAAACTTCATCTATGTCTTTCTCATATTCAAACAGTTTATGTCGCAAGACATCAATTTCATTTTTATTCTGACTTTCGGAAGCATGACTGTTTTGGAATGATAAAGACATTTTTAGATGTTTGTACTTAAACTCAAATTCAACACTTTGATTTTGACACCATTCCAGTCTTTTGTTAAGTTTGAAAATTTCTTTTTCACACTTGTTTTCCACATCAAATTTGATCTGTCTAAGACTCTCATTCTCTTTTAATAAATTATCAATCTCAATTTGCATCATTTCAGCATTCACAGCATGATCATCAACAAGCATTGCATGACAAGATTCAAAAATAGAATTCATAATCACAGAAATCACATCATCACACAAAACACGTTCCAAGAGTTGATCGACCTCTTTTTCTAAAGCTTTCTTTTGACACTTTTGTTTTGCAATTTTGTCATCTTTAGCTTTAAAAATACTCATCATTGATCCAACTTCAGTCTGTAATTCTTGTTCCCACATTGTTGCGCAAAGTCTCAGGTGTTTAACATGTGGTAAGAATTTTTTCTGAAAAATTTCTCTTTTCTCTTTCTCAGCAGGAGAGAAGATAGAAGAGATCTTGATTTCAGAATGAAATTCTATTAGTTGTTCCAAAAGTGTAATGTCATCCATAAATGTCTTAAAATATCAAAGAATTCGATATTTTTGAGGCATTTGAGGATCAACATTAGCTTTTGGACCATTGATTTGTGCAACAGGAGTGGTTACAAGAGCAACTTCAGAAGAGGGATTTGTTTCAGTTATAGACAGTGTTTGTTCTGGTTTGTCCTTTGGAGGAACAAAAGATTTACTGATGTGAGGTCTTGCTGAATAATCATATGGTACTCTTGAAAAATTTTTATCTGACGTTGATTGACTCTCATTCTTATGTTCAAGATATTCAAGTTCTTCATCATTACTAAACACAACAACTCGTTGAAAAGTATCATCAAAAATAAATTCTGCATTGTATAACTTAGGATTATCTTTGAGTGCTTTTTGTAAAAAAACGTGGTTGGTCACAGCCAATTGCAAATCCAAATCCTTTAGGACTCGGTTTCACAGTTAGTCTTTGAATTTGTGTCACTGAATTACCAGTTTTATATACAACATTCGGAAATTCTTTGAGCTTGGATCCAAGTCCACAATCTCCCTAAGATATGAGTCAACTCGTTTCCTAGTGGTTTGCTTTTCTTCAAGAAGATCCTTTTGAGATGTTGAAAGCTCTGATTGAGTTTTTAACAACTCAAAATTTAAAGTGTCAATTTGTTTTTTTGAATTCAAATTCCTCCTTTTCTTTTTGAGAATGCAAATCAGCCTTGGAAACAGTTAGCTAACGAACTTGATGCTCTAAATCCTTGACCTGAACGTATGTCTTTTGGAATGCAACCTCAAAGCCTTTCTCACGTTGTGCTTGTTTTTCATAACTTGAAAGTTGTATTTTATAGCACTCATTGTCCTTTGTTAACATTGCAATTTTGGTTTTTAAGTTCTGGTTAATCTCATTGCATTTGTCAATCTGTGACTTTTGTGCATTCAATTGTGATTGGGTGGTCAGCAATAAGGTCATAAGCTCTGGATCTTGATCAGGCATAAGATCATGTTTTTCTAGATGATCATGATTATCATCATCAATAGGATCATCAAATGAAACATTGGTGTTATCATCATCGAATGAAACAACAGTGTTTATTTGATCATCTTCTTGAGACGGGAATGATGAATCATTTTGAACAAGATTTTCTTGTGATTATGAAGATGCAGATGGTGAAGCAATCTCATGAATAAGGCATTCTGATTCGAGTACCTGAGATAAGCCATCGGTATCATATACCGGGCCTGTCTCATTCACATTAATTTACTGCATGTTGGCCATGAGCATCACTGCAGCATTTGCTTCCAAATCTTCCATCTCATCATCAGATTCAGCATTGGCCATGAAACTTTGTTCTTTCCCAGTCATAGATCCACCGGCCTTTTCATCTTTAAGTGCGAGGAGAAGAGCTTCCTTATGGTATGCACTGCCCATAGTTCTTGGTTTAGGGCAAGCATTTGCCATATGACCACTTCCTCCACAATTGTAACAAGTGATTGACGTGTTTGCAATTCCTCTTCTGTTAGTGTCAACATTCTGAATTCCCCTTTGTGCATTCCCTAGATTATTTCTACTACCCCCAACTGTGTTGAACCTCTGTCCACCTGAGTTAAACCTTGTACCATAATTTCCCATGTTTCCTGACCCAAATCTACTAGAAGACCGATTCTGAATCTCAACTCGACCATCATGAACGACTACTTGGTTCCTGGTGTTTGATGAAGAACGAAGACGGTTGTTTGATTTGTTAGAGAACTTGTTGAATGCTCTTGCAATTAATGCAAATCCTTCATTGAGAGAGTTGAACACATCGTCTTCTTCATCATAATCAGCATTGGAATAGAACATGGAGTCGGTATTGTTGTATGGGACCAGTTGGTTATCAGAATTTTGAGATGGTGCTTCATAAGGAACAATATGATTGTTTGGTTGTGGTTGGAAACTTGGTTGAGACGGTGGTGGAACAAATTCTTGATTTGATGGTGGAAAGTGTGATTAAGCTATCAAAGCAAGAGAGTTTGGAGTTGGTGCTGGTGAGTAACCTCCTCTTGCTGCAATGTCCTTGTCTACCACAGATTGATGTTGCTTGAGATAATCATACAACAGAACATAGGTTACTTGATTGATCTTTTTGGCTTGTCTGACAAATGTCACATACTTCTGCCAGTCTGGTCCAAGACAACCCAGAAACTTTGAATTGATAGCAATCTTTGGTAGAGGGATGTTGTGGCGTTCCAGATCATTGATGATATTGGTAAAGCGGTGATAGTATGATTCCAAAGATTCCCTAGGTTCAATCATGAAGTTAGTGTATTCCATGTATAGTTTCGATTCCAAATCCTCTTGGTTCAATTGTGTGCCTTCCATAAGAAGATGTACATGCTCCCACATGTCCTTGGCAGTTTTCTGAGCATCAATACTCCTGAAGATTGGGATAGGAATTCCCTGGAGTATGTAAGCCATGGCCATCTCATTGGCTTCTTGCTGAAGAGTTTGTTCAGTGGAATATTGAGATACTGGAATGGGAGTTGTAGTGTCATCTCATGGAGGTATAGCAGTTGGATCACCCGGAACCAGTATTGAAGGAAGTGGATAAGGTCCTTCCATTATGACCTTTTTGAGATATTGACCGTGAGGTTTTCTTAGTTCAACAAATCGAAGAAACCGGCTAGACCATTGCACATAGTTACCAGGAGTCAGCATTGGTGGTGTTTCAAACGATCCTGCTTCATGCCTGGATTGCTGACTACTGATAGCTTCACACATTTTTGTAAACCAATGAGGTTCTCTTGACGAAGGTTGGTAGTTTTGCATCTGCATTTGAGTTTGTGGAATGATTTGTTGCTGAGGGACTGATTGTTGAGGGAAAAACTGATGTTGTTGCACAAAAGCATGTTGAAATTGTTGTTGTTGCTAATGATATTGTTGCTGTGGATACTGCTGTTGTTGATTATAGAAGTAATTGTAATGTGGTGGTTGAGACATTCTTGTGTTTGTTGGATCTTGAGATAATTAAGATGTGAGTTAAGAGTTTTGAAGTTTGGTTTTTGGTTAAGTGAAATTTTGATCAATTGCGATAACACTGTTCACCAATTGTGATAGCTCTGTTCACCAATTGCGATAACACTGTTTACACCAATTGCGATACAAGTCTGAAATTGCGATAGGATTTGCAATTGCGATAAATATAGGAATTGCGAAAATTTTAGCAATTTGCGATAAGTTATCTTAATTGCGATAAGAAAAGGCAATTTTGATAAATTAACTGAATTGCGAAAGATTTTGGCAATTTCGACAAATTATCAAAATTACAATTTCGATCACTTTCTCAACTCTTATACAAGAGGTGAGAATGAAGGCCAAGTCGAAGTATTTTCACTAACTTATACAAGCTAGAAAATACTGAGTCCCAAATCCGATAAAACTGAAGGCTGACAATTGCGATAATTTTGTGGATTGCGATAGACCTTGAATTGCGATAAACCCTCTTTTGACGAAATTGAAGAGCTCGTTTGCGATAAACCCTCTTTTGTCGAAATTCAAACCCGATTGCGAGAAACCCTTGTCTGTCGAAATCTAACCTTCTTTCCACCAACTTTTTCACTCCTAAATGTTCGGATTATGCTTAAAGCTAATGAAAATGATGGATTATCGATTGTTTTTTATTTCTAATGATGAAAGCTACGAAAATAAGACTACTTTAGTAACTTTTAACGTAGAAAACACGAGTTTTTGGTGTAAAATAAGTGAAATACGATGTAAGATGAACAACGACCACAAAAAAAAAACACAAAATCTTCACGAATTTTTTTTTAAACCAAACGTAATAACTAATAACAAACGATGTAATCTACTCTTAAACACACACCTTAGCTATCTTAGGCGAATGATACCACTTGTAGGTCCTAGTAATTAACGTAAACACACAATCTACTCAACTAGATAAACCACGATAACAACTACTATTAAGCTACGAAAGAGATTAACAATAAGTAAAGTAAATACGAGAGAAGAGAGATTGATAGAGAAGAGATTAAGAGAAAGAGAAGTCGGATGATTCACATTCACTAAACAATTCGGACAGAGCTTGCGCACTAAGAATGAAAACCAACAAAGCAAAGAGACCCCAAGCCTTCTATTTATAGGCAACAATCTAGGGCGTCCCATGTGCTAGAGTTTCTAGAAGATTTTAACTAAAATGGCCGGCCCATGGACTCCTAATGGACCGAGCCTCTAATTACAAACATAGAATCCACATTTGAGCAACATATTAGGCGTACATGACCATGACTTGAAATATTACATAAAAGACGTTCCTAACACACTTGAAGAACTTCTGTACTGCAGCCAAGGTAGAGCGGTGGGCCATGCCCACCTAGTGTCAAATGTTCAACTCTACCCTTATGGGTCATGCACGGATGTGGTTTGACGAACTGCCGTCAGATAGCATAGACAACTTTGAAGACCTCCGAAAATGTTTCTTGTCCTACTTCCTCCAGCAAAAGAAGTATACTAAGGATCCAATGGAACTCCACCTCATCAAGCAAAGGGAAGGGGAGACAACAGCAACATTTGTTGATCGCTTCAAGGCCGAAAGCATGCACGTAAAAGGCGCTCTAGAGTGCATGAAAGTTTCAGGCTTCATACACGAAATCAATAATCCAGAGCTGATCAGAAGGCTTAACGATAAAATCCCAAAGACTGTTGCTAAAATGTGGAAGGTAACCACGGCTTTCCTCTCAGTGAAATAGCCGCGGCAAACTTGTCGAGGAAGAAGCATGACCGCTCTTCATGGAAATCCCATGAAGGAGGGTCCCAGATATCCAACAGTCAGACCTTTGAAAGAAAAACGGAGTTCAAAGGACGCTCCAGGGCAGACTGGAGGCGGAGTGACCGATTCACGCCCCTTACAAAAATACCAAAGAAGATCTTGGCAATGGATTCCATCAAATTTACTGCTCCACCGCCCATGGCGAGCCCGGTGGAGTCAAGAAACAAAGACAAGTACTGTGACTTCCACAGAGAAAGGGGACACCACACGGATGAGTGTTTCCAGTTAAGAAAGCAGATTGAGGAGGCAGTCAGATCCGGTCAGTTGGCACACTTGGTTAAGGAAATCAAAAGTGGGAGCCAGAAGGGCGGAGCCACCAAAGGCGGTAGGAAAGAAACCGCACCCAAGGAAAAGGCTCCGGCCATATTCATGGTGCAAACTTGGCAACGAAATGTAAAACAAAAGGTATCATCTCATGTCGAGCCAAATCTGGAGATATCTTTTCCCCCAATAGAGGAAGATGATTGGGATGACCATCCGCTGGTAATAAAGGCTGGAGTAGGCGGGCACTACGTACATCGGATGTACATGGACAACGAAAGCGCCTCTGAGGTGCTCTATGAGCACTGCTTTAACCACCTTAGCCCCGAAATCAGGAAGAGGATGATTCCTGCCACTGCACCGCTCCTCGGTTTCAGTGGTGAGTTATCATGGCCCTTGGGGCAGATTCTGTTGGAAGTAACATTAGGTGGATGAAGAGAACTCGTCTAGTGCATGGATGAACTTCATGGTGGTCAGATCACCCTCTAAGTATAATGGCATAATAGGAAGGCCGGGGATACGACTGCTCAAAATTATCCCTTTCACGGCCTACGGCATGATAAAAATCCCTACTCAAGGAGGAGTAGTCACCTTATATAGTGACAAAGTCATTCCGGTGGAATGTCAAATGGTCACGGAACCCCAACCACAGCAGGGTTCTGGTGAGACCCCGGCAAAGGAGGGTGTTAAAGTAGCAATACACCCGTAATTTCCAGACCAAACTATCGTTATAGGAGGAAGCTTAACCGATGAAGGAAAGAATGACATGTGTGAGTTGTTGAAAAGCAACCTAGACATCTTCGCTTGGCAACCATCGGATATGATTTGAGTGCCACGGAGTATAGCGGAACATAAGCTGAACATCCGGAAGGCGTATGCCTCGGTAAGGAAAAAGAAACGTGGGCAGGCTCCGGAAAGAAACTTTCATTTATGACATTTTATCCAAAACCGCACCTAAAGTGGCTAAAATCCATTTCTAAAAATAAAATTAGGTTACTATTCCCTATAAGAAAAGCTGTCAAAATATTATTTTTCGTCGGTAACTTCGTTAAGTCATAACTTCTTCGTTATAGCTTGGTTTTCAAAGTTCTACCTATCCCTGTGAAGGTATTTAAGTATACTAACACATTTTAAGGTCTCGGGGACTCGGTTTATCTTTTAAATCTCGGTTTTACTAACATGAAAATCCATATAGCAACTATTAAATTTTCTGAAAAATAGTTATCGATAATATATATTAGAAAACTCGTATCTTATTCGTTACAAATCCGTTTTAATCCATTTAAACGACCACGTTTTTGTTATAAAATCTATTTTCCATTTCTTTGACTAAATCCTTGTAAAAATAAATTGATTTTATAAAAGTTAGAAATTTGGGCAGCGCTTCCGCGTATATTTTAAAATAATCCATTTTTCTAACTAAAAACCCTCAAATCAACTCCAAATCTATCCTAATCTCTTCCACCAATTCTTCAACAGTTTAAATAGTTCCAAAATAAAAATAAAAACATAATAAAATCTCATAAACATGTATATAGGTGATATAGGTGATGAAATGAGTTTAAATAAAAATTTAAACTTAGTAAATGCATAAATAAGCGTATGAAGTGTATAAAATAAATAAGTAAAATTATAAAAATAGTTTTTAATCTTACTTGAATATAATAGATATGAGGTAGAAACAAGAACAATATAACCCGGGTAGAACTCCAAAACCTTTTGTAACTAGTTTATAAACCCGAAATAGCACTAAATAAGCATTTGAATAAGCAAAAACAAGTTTTCTTCTTCCTTTTTCCTCTATGTCCGAAACTTATGGAGCATTTGAGAGAGTTTTTATTGAAAATTTGGTAAGTAAAATGGCTAGTGTTTATTTTCTATTTATAGTGCAACAAAGGGTATTTTGGTAATTCAAATAAAGGATAAAATGGTAAATTTAGGCATGTGGTAAAAAAAAAGTCAAGAGTGATGGTGGTGATGGAGGTTGCTTCGGCTAAACAAGGGGGGAGGGGGGAGTATGGTGCATTCATTGGTTATGTTTTCTTGTCTCCAAAATATCTAAGTATATATGTATAATAATATAGATATTATAAATTAGGTACTGAGTTAGCTAGAAATAAATTTTAGTGGAACAAAATAAAGTGTAATGAAGTTTTAAAAATTATAAAAATGTAATTTGTTCAAGTATCAGGTTTTTAAATAATTACCGTTTCGCAAATACTTAAGTTATCGTAAATATATATATTTAAGAATATATATAATAAATGAATTTAAAACACCGGGTAAAATAATACTAAAATATTTGTAACATTGTAATAAGTATAAAAATATACTAGAACCATTTTCGGGAGTATTGGGTATATTGTTCGTGCACGAAAATCGCGTAAAAGCGTTTATTTAATTTACGCAAAACAGTGAATAGTGAATACTGCAAGGATGAATAGTAACTTGTTCGAGGATTAATAGTAAAATTTTAAAGTTAAAATTATAACCTAAAAATACGAGTTGTCACAGACGGGAATGGAAATCAAAAATATTGGTGTTCTTAAGTTTTTTTTTTAAGAAGGAAGAGTAGGGGACGGGAAGGGGGAAGGGAGGGAAGTTATGAGCTTTTTTGTGTAGATTAGTTCCTCCCAATATTGGAGGGATTAGGAAGGAAAGTTGGTTATTAATATCATGGGCTTGTGTAAATTACAATTATATCCTCACTTATTTTTAAATACCATAAACAAAATTGATGATTGTCACTTAACTCTCACACAAGAGGAAATAGGAACGAACACAGGTTTCTATCCATAGTGAACATCAGTACATGTTCATCATCAAATGATCAAATTCATAATGTCACCAATGATAATAAAGAATTATGGTTTTCAATCTTTATCTTATCATTTTTGTTCGAATTTTCTATTGAAGTAATATCTTCGCATTTTGCGTTTCTTATCTTGTCAGTTGTTTATATTTTACATCAACCAAGGTATCAACAGAGGCAAAGATAGCAGGAAATAATTAATGTATATAGTTTTGAGGGTATATTTGGTAGTTTTGTTAATTTCCCTATTCTTTCCTTGCTACTAAAAATACAAACTCAAAAACACAAATTTTAACAATCATTTTCTTCACAATGTCATCTCTTACTTTGCCATTCCCATCCAATCCACTTCCATTCTTTAAAATTTAGACTCGAGAACAGAGCGTAAGTATCTCAAATCCTTCTCTACCTATTACAAATTCTAATTCTGATTCATAAGAATCTCCCTCAATAACTTGATTACTATGTTCCAATTGCCTAAAGGATTCCTCATGCGTGTCATATGTTTTGCCTAAAGGATTCCTCATGAGTTGGGGTAACGCTCACGAGTCGACTTGGTTGCTTTATGTCAATTACCCTAGAGGATAATCGAATTGGATGTGGCATTCCTAGGGCGGACCCGGGAGTGTTGCTTGTGATGAGCTTGGACCAATTTGAGGGAATTGTCAAATATTTATAGGGAGTCCTTTAGGGTTGTGAGAACCCGTAAAGGCAGTCTGATGGTCCACGAGGTGGCCATCGAGAGAAGAAGTACGAAGAGCACGTAGTGCTCGTCCTAACGGTCATAGCGAGTTTGCCAGGCACATCATCTGCCTAGACACATTCATCAAGCGGGTTTTGCCTTAGTGCTACATGTGGAAGTATTTCCCAGATCTTCTGTCAGACTTTGGCCTTGTCGGGCTTATGTTTGGGCTGAGTCTAGAGTGTATGGGCCTTAGCCAAATGAGCTGAAGTTCCTATATGCTATCAATTACCTTGGCTTCAATCACTGCTAATGAATGGATTACACTCTAGACATTAGTTAACTCCATCAATTTATCATCAGGAGATTAGTTTTTAATTTTCTAGAAAAAGACCAAATAACTTAAAAAAGACGGTTTTGAATTAACTAAAACTGCCAATTCTAGTTTTTAAGATTGCGGAGAAATTCAATTTTGAATGACTGAATTCGGGTTTGGAAACAAATGTAGGGAGAAATTCGCAAGGGAGGAGACATGTCAAAAAATGTCACGTATATAGTTTGGTTTTGTGAAACGTACTCCCATACGTTGTCAATTTTATTGTTTGGTGTAAATTCAAAAGCTTTAACTCAGATAACCATATCACATATCTAGACAATTAGCACTTATCAAATACCAAACACAAATTAATTTGGTAAATTAGAACCCTATGAGACAAAAAAAATGTGACTCACAATTAAACAAGTATCAATATATCAACGTGGTTTTTATATTTTCTGATTGTATTCATTCAATCTTATCAAATGATAAATGATTACACTTCAGACATTAGTTAACTCCATCAATTTACCATCAGGAGATTTAGTTTTTTAATTTTCTAGAAAAAGACCATATAACTTAAAAAGACAGTTTTGAATAAACTAAGACTGCCAATTTCAATTTTTATGATGGTGGATGATCGTTTATAGTACTCCCGGACCCAACATATTGGGCTGGGTGAGCTCATAATAGCCCCAACCCCAGGATAACCCGAATCACGGCCTTGCCAAGCCGGACAAGAACACGTCATAGACCCCGGTCCCGCCAAGCCGGGCTGGAATACATTATCGGTCGCCGCCATGCCACCAAAAACCAGATCTCTTGAGATTATGTCCCCCACGTGATCTGACACCTACCTACTAGGCTAGGCATAGTTCGGCTCGCAGAGTCCCGATGCAGCTACAGGTGACAGGTGTGGGTGGTATAAATACCCCCACCTCATTTATTACGCTCAACTAATACACCTCATAGCATTAACTCTCACACAGTCCGCACATCTACTTTCACTCTCTAAACAACATACTTACTCTCACACCGGAGGCCGCCCGCAGAAGTCCCCTTCCGCGGTGAGACTGACGGTGTTATCTTTTCTTAGCAGCTTTACAGACACTTAGCATAAGATCCGCCCATACCAAGAGCTAGCCTAAACTAGGTCTTGCATTGAGCCCAAAATTTGTACTAACAAGTTGGCGCCATCCGTGGGACCAGTTACACAACTGTGTTTCCAAAGAACTTTACCATGAGTAACCAGGTGGAGGACTCCTCCCCTACCCGAGAGCGTTCAGCAGTACAGAACACTCTTGGGAAAGGGAAGAGCCAAGAAGGAGAGGAGCATCATTCGGGCTCCCTCCCGGAAGAGGCGATAAGGGAATTTTGCGACAAGCATTATGACCAACTTTTGCCCTTAATGGCTGAGAAAGTCCATGCGGAAAAGTTGAGACAAGTAAAAACTCGCCTCGACTTCGATGAAGAGACACAAGGGAACTCACACTCTCGAGAGCAGTCTCGAAACTCTAAGTAAAATCCTTCGGGGAAAGAAAGGCTGAGAGGAAGCGAAAGACTAGCCCCAATGTTAGACCCAGACCTTCCAAGGGTTCCCACTCCCGAAGTGTTTTTTCCAGACTCAGCAGAGAACCCAAAGACGACGGTGAAAGGACCAAATACCTTCGATCAACCGTTTTCACTCGTCTAGGGGAAAGACGAGAGGATGTCAAATCACGCTTGGGGGAGAGAAAAGAAGATGTGTTTTCTCGATTTAGGTCCAAAAGTCGCGCTCGAAGAGATCGAAGAATTGAAGCCAAACGTAACAGGCGGGACAGTTAATTCTCCAAAAAAAGGAGTCCGGATAGACAAAGAAGGAGAACCCCAGTCCGACCCATAGCCGCGCCCCCCGCTCCAGGGAGAGAGGCGCCGGAGACAGAGCTATCTACTCTGGTCCCGGAAGGCGTAGGGAACGGACACCCATAGAAAGCGAAGACAGCACTAGGGGGTATTGGGAAGCTAGATCCGGAAGAAACAAAGGGGGTGCGGATGATCTCTATCATCCGTATGATATTGAGGATACGGGCCCCTTCACACAACAGATCAGAAATTTTGAGTTCCCAAAAAGGACTCGGATGCCCTCAAACGTCAAAACCTATGACGGAACTAGGGACCCAAAGGACCACTTTGTAGGTCCTAGTAATTAACGTAAACACACAATCTACTCAACTAGATAAACCACGATAACAACTACTATTAAGCTACGATAGAGATTGACAATAAGTAAAGTAAATACGAGAGAAGAGAGATTGATAGAGAAGAGATTAAGAGAAAGAGAAGTCGGATGATTCACATTCATTAAACAATTCGGACAGAGCTTGCGCACTAAGAATGAAAACCAACAAAGCAAATGAGATCCCAAGCCTTCTATTTATAGGCAACAATCTAGGGCGTCCCATGTGCTAGAGTTTCTAGAAGATTTTAACTAAAATGGCCGGCCCATGGACTCCTAATGGACTGAGCCTCTAATTACAAACATAGAATCCACATTTGAGCAACATATTAGGCGTACATGACCATGACTTGAAATATTACATAAAAGACGTTCCTAACACACTTGAAGAACTTCTGTACTGCAGCCAAGGTAGAGCGGTGGGCCATGCCCACCTGGTGTCAAATGTTCAACTCTAACCTCATGGATCATGCACGGATGTGGTTTGACGAACTGCCGTCAGATAGCATAGAAAACTATGAAGACCTCCGAAAAAGTTTCTTGTCCTACTTCCTCAAACAAAAGAAGTATACTAAGGATCCAATGGAACTCCACCTCATCAAGCAAAGGGAAGGGGAGACAACATCAACATTTGTTGATCGCTTCAAGGCCGAAAGCATGCACGTAAAAGGCGCTCTAGAGTGCATGAAAGTTTCAGGCTTTATATACGGAATCAATAATCCAGAGCTGATCAGAACGCTTAACGATAAAATCCCAAAGACTGTTGATAAAATGTGGAAGGTAACCACGGCTTTCCTCTGCAGTGAAACAGCCGCAGCAAACTTGTCGAGGAAGAAGCATGACCGCTCTTCATGGAAATCCCATGAAGGAGGTTCCCGGATATCCAACAGTCAGACCTTTGAAAGAAAAACGGAGTTCAAAGGACGCTCCAGGGCAGACTGGAGGCGGAGTGACCGATTCACGCCCCTTACAAAAACACCAAAGAAGATCTTGGCAATGGATTCCGTCAAATTTACTGCTCCACCGCCCATGGCGAGCCCGGTGGAGTCAAGAAACAAAGACAAGTACTGTGACTTCCACAGGGAAAGGGGACACCACACGGATGAGTGTTTCCAGTTAAGAAAGCAGATTGAGGTGGCAGTCAGATCCGGTCAGTTGGTATAATTGGTTAAGGAAATCAAAAGTGGGAGCCAGAAGGGCGGAGCCACCAAAGGCGGTAGGAAAGAAACCGCACCCAAGGAAAAGGCTCCGGCCATATTCATGGTGCAAACTTGGCAACGAAATGTAAAACTAAAGGTATCATCTCATGCCGAACCAAATCTGGAGATATCTTTTCCCCCAATAGAGGAAGATAATTGGGATGACCCTCCGCTGGTAATAAAGGCTGGAGTAGGCGGGCACTACATACATCGGATGTACATGGACAACGGAAGCGCCTCTGAGGTGCTCTACGAGCACTGCTTTAACCACCTTAGCCCGAAATCAGGAAGAGGATGATTCCTGCCGCTGCACCGCTCCTCGGTTTCAGTGGTGAGTTATCATGGCCCTTGGGGTAGATTCTGTTGGAAGTAACATTAGGTGGTTGAAGAGAACTCATCTAGTGCATGGATGAACTTCATGGTGGTCAGATCACCCTCTAAGTATAATCGCATAATAGGAAGGTCGGTGATACGACAGCTAAAAATTATCCCTTCCACGGCCCACAGCATGATAAAAATCCCTACTCAAGGAGGAGTAGTCACCTTATATAGTGACAAAGACATTCCGGTGGAATGTCAAACGGTCACGGAACCCCAACCACAGCAGGGTTCTGGTGAGACCCCGGCAAAGGAGGGTGTTAAAGTAGCAATACACCCAGAATTTCCAAACCAAACTGTCATTATAGGAGGAAGCTTAACCGATGAAGGAAAGAAAGACATGTGTGAGTTGTTGAAAAGCAACCTAGACATATTCGCTTAGCAACCATCGGATATGATTTGAGTGCCACGGAGTATAGCGGAACATAAGTTGAACATCCGGGAGGCGTATGCCTCGGTAAGTTAAAAGAGACGTGGGCAGGCTCCGGAAAGAAACAAAGCAATCAATGATGATGTGGCAAAATTAGTAGAAACTGGCATAATTAGGGAAGTTCACTACCACGACTGGCTATCAAACCCGGTTCTAGTCAAAAAGAGTGATGAAAGTTGGAGGATGTTTGTGGATTTCAAAGATTTGAACAAAGCTTATCTGAAGGATTGTTACCCTTTTTCGAAAATCGACTGGAAAGTCGAGTCTCTCTGCGGATACACCTTTAATTGCTTTTTGGATGCGTACAAGGGATACCACCAAATCCAAATGGCCGTGGAAGACGAAGAGAAAACTGCATTTAACACAAACCAGGGGATTTTTTGCTACAAAAAATGCCTTTTGGCCTGAAAAATGCAGGAACCACATACCAGCGGCTGGTGGACAAAGCTTTCGAAAAGCAGATTGGAAGGAACTTGGAAGTATACGTGGACGACCTGGTCATCAAGAGCCACTCAAAGATGGAGATGTTAAGGGACATAGTAGAAACTTTTCAGACACTCCAAAAATTTAACATGAAGCTAAACCCGAAGAAGTGCACCTTCGGCGCAGAAGAAGGAGTCTTCTTAGGACATGTGGTTAGTAAACAAGGAATTCGGGCCTGTCCGGAGAAATCTGAGGTCGTTGCCCAATTACCTTCTCCACAAACCATGAAAGAAGTGCAAAGCTTGAACAGGAAATTAGGGAGTCTAAACCACTTCCTATCAAAGTCCGCGAAAAAATCATTGCCATTCTTCAAGACGCTGAAAAAATGTATCAAAAAAAGTGACTTCCACTAGACACCAGGAGCAGAACAGGCGTTCAAAGAAATAAAAAGGCATATTGCTAACCTTCCTACTCTTACGGCCCCCCGACCAAGAGAGGAACTGATAATGTATTTATCCGTGACAAAAGAAGCTATCAGTGCAGTCCTGCTGGCAAAAAGAGGGCCATGCCAGGAACCTATATACTTTATCAGCCGTGCACTTCAAAGTCTGGAGATAAATTATAGCCCAATGGAAAAATTGGTGTTAGCATTAATTCACGCGGCTAGAAGGCTCAGAAGGTATTTTCAAGCACATCCAGTAGTCGTCATCACAGACCAACCGATTAAACAAATGCTTGCAAAAACAGAAAATACAGGAAGGATGGCCAAATGGGCTATCGAGCTAGGGGAGCATGACATCAGCTTCAGACCGCGGACGACTATAAGAGGACAGGTGTTGGCAGACTTCACTGTAGAGGTTCCGGAGGAAGAAACCCCGGCAACGGAAACACCCTCAGAAGAATTGCCATATGCTGAGCCATGGAATCTGTACACCGATGGATCTTCCTGTTAAGAGGGTTCCGGGGAAGGCTTAATTCTTACAAGTCCTGAAGGTGTAGAATTCACCTATGCTCTAAGGTTTGAATTTGACACGTCCAAAAATGACGCAGAATATGAAGCACTGCTGGCTGGCTTAAGGATAGCAGAAAAAATGGGGGTGAAGGACCTATCCGCAAATGTGGATTCTCGGATGGTCGCAAACCAAATCAATGGTATGTATGAAGCAAAGGAGGAAAGCATGATGCGGTATCTATCAAAAGCTCAGACGCTGATACAAGGATTCCGCACATTCTTGATAAGACAGGTCTCGCAGAGTCAAAATAAGCAGGCAGATGCGTTGAGCAAAATAGCCTCTACCAGTTTCGCTCATCTGACAAAGCAAGTTTTAGTTGAAACCCTAAAAGAAAAATCAATCGAGGAGAAAGAAGTCATGGCAGTGGTAGAAGAAGAAGGGGATACCTAGATGACCCCACTCCTTGAATACTTGGGAAACGGAGTGTTACCCGCGGAACAGAAAAAGGCTAGGAAGTTAAAGATAAAGGCACGGCAGTACACTATCATTGACGGGGTCTTATTCCGTAAGTCGTTCCTAGAGCCATGGTTACGGTGCGTGGGCCCAATACAGGCCAACTATGTGATTAGGGAAATCCACGAAGGATCATGCAGCATGCACTCCGGACCACGGGTTATCGTGGCAAAAGCAATCAGATCCGGGTATTATTGGCCTACCATGCATAGGGACGCACGGGAAGTGATCCAAAAGTGCCAAGATTGCCAAGTCCACCGGCCAGTTCCTAGAAATCTGCAGCATAAGTTGACCCCAATCAACTCTCCCTGGCCATTCTATAAATGGGGCCTAGACATCTGCGGCTCATTCCCAGAGGCTCCGGGGAGGATTAAGTATTTGATAGTGGGAATAGACTACTTCACAAAGTGGATTGAGGCCAAGACCCTTGCGACCATCACCAACAATCAAGTGAAAAAATTTGTGTGGGATAATATTATGTGTAGGTACGGCCTTCTGGGAGAAATTGTGTCAGATAATGGCAAACAGTTCACAGACAATCCTTTCAAGGACTGGTGCGAAAAACTTAACATCAAGCAGTGGTTCGCATCGGTGAAACATCCGCAGGCAAACAGACTAGTTGAAAGGGCAAACAGGAGTTTAGGAGAAGGTATCAAAGCAAGGATCGACCAGGGAAGTAGAGATTGGCTGGAGGAATTGCCACATGTGCTGTGGGCACACCGGACCATGATTAAATCCAGCAACGGAGACACACCGTTCTCTCTGACTTATGAAACGGAGGCCGTGATTCCCGTTGAGATAGGGATGCTGTCCCTGAGGTGTGCTCTCTTTGATCCAGTGGAAAATGACGAAGCCCTAAGCCTGAACCTGGACATTGTGAAAGAAAGGAGAGAGGTCGCGACCATTGAAGAGGCAAGAAGTAAAGCCAGAATGGAGAAGTACTACAATGCCAAGGTCCGCGGCACAAGTTTCAAGCCAGGAGATTTCATCTACCGCAACAATGAGGCCAGCCAGGTTGAGAACACCGGAAAACTGGGCCCTAAATTGGAAGGCCCATATGAAGTTGTAGAGGCATTGGGAAAAGGAGCATACAAGCTCCGAAACCAGAATGGTCAAGACCTGCTCCGGACATGGAATATCCGAAACCTCAAGAAATGTTACATATAGCTAAATGTAAGTGTTCCCATTTTTTGTAGCTGACCGCGGATCAAATCGGCAGCGGGAACTCATCCTAGCATACTTAGTTTTATGTACTCTTTTTATTTTTATTAATGAAATGCGGAGTCCGGTCAACTCCACAGATTTTCCAAAATTTACTTATCATTTTTTCTTTTATATTCTTGTCACATACATGCATAACCCAGAAATCAATTCCGCAATCACAAAAATGCGTAAGAGGCATTGCAAACCCGGCATAAGGACAATAAGCCTCAGAATTAACTAAGGCATATAAGTGGTATTGCAAGCCCATTGACCAAAACAAGCTATCCCCGGAATTCTAAGTACGGATACACAGAGATAGTAAACCAAGCCCCGGCAAGAAAAAAAATAAAATAATATAGACAACCAAGTGTTAAACATAGCAAATATGGTTAAGTTATATTCATGATATGTTACAATATCCACGGATGCATACATCCGGATTACATCACCAAAGATTAAAATAAAAAAGCTTCAAAAAGGTGCGGCAATGTAGATATAGTCAAAATATCACCCAAAGAACTGCCGAAGAAACCAACACAACTAAGCTCCAAACTCCTTAGGGTCAATCTGAACAAGGACTGAAGTGTCAAACATGTCATCATTCTAAACACTATCATCCCCGGTAGGAGCAGTCACTGGTCCTGAGGGGTTAACAATGGTCCGAGGCTCAGAAACCACAGGGGTAACACTGGAAGAAGGCCCAGAAGTGGTAGGAGCAGGAACGGAGACAGCAAGGCTTTATCGCTATAATCAAACTCCGTCCCGTACTTCCTATTCTTCATTTCTTTATAGGCGGCAATAGCCTTGGGACAAGCCGTAACAGACTTAAGCACAAACTCTGGAAGGATGCACTCTTCCGCAGCTAGAGGTTTAAAGGTAAACTCCGAAGACCCTGGACGGCGATCCTCCTCCAATACCAGCTGAGACATTAAAAATTCCATAGGAGCATCCTTGCAAGCTTCGAGGGAGTCCAGCAACGGAAAAGGCACATTTGCTAGCCTCACCAGCGCGTCCTGAAAATGCTTTTGAGCCTCGGGATCAAAAGCCTCAACATCCTAAAGTTTAACTCCTTTTGACCCGTGGATAACCCTGGCTTCCAACCCTTGACGCAACCCCTTCGCGATAGCCGCAAAAATATACCCCCCCCAGCCTAGTCTTCAACTCCAAGGATTCTTTAAATATCAAAAAAGCATAGAAGAAACCGTGGCTGATGACCCAGCGTTTGCCTTTAGTGGCCATTAAGCACCGAGGGAAGAGCTCCGTATCAAATTCCTTATTTAAGGCGGCCAGCCTCTTATCCAAGTTCGTTATATGTTCCTCGAAGCTAGCGTCGACGGCCCCCTCCCTCTCCTCAAGAAGTTTACCCAACTGATCCTGGTCCTTAACTTGCTGCTCCAAGGTACCGCAAACTATCTTCAGACCCGCCACCTTCTGAACCAACTCCATATTTTTGGTGGCCTTCTGCATTCTTCTTACCCAGCTCCCCAGCCAAGGCCACACCCCCAGACAATTTCTTACATTTAACACGGAGCTCAGCCAGCTCCTGATCCTTGGCTTCCGCGGCCGCCTCCAGTTCGAATACTCGGCCGCAGAGCTCAGCTGCCCGAGAAGACTCCCCCTCCAACTCAATAACACGAGCTTTCAAATCAGAAACTAGCTTCTCCCTTCTCTCCAACTTTCTACTTAACCTACGATTCTGCTAAAGCTCATACTCCAACCGTAGATGAACCTCTAAACTCATACATATCTGCTGGGAGGTGAGAAGGTTGTACTGGTTCAGCAAGTCTTCGGCCTCCATATTATGAAGCACAGACACTGATGTGTGTCGAGAGTGCAAGTTTTAAATTTATAAACACGATCTACCAATGATTCAAACGAAACACATACTAGCAAGTATACTCGTCCATGTGTAGCAAGAGGTGATATGGTAAGTCGAGGTCGTTCACAAGGATTTTTTTATTTTTATGTAACGTGAGTTTGATTATAACAAAGACTAAGTAATAATTCTAAAGCAAGCAAATAATGATGATGATGTAAATTCAATATATTAAAAACTACACTTGCCTAGACTAGTTTGCACAATTCCCTCGACATGATTATGACAATGGTTCAAATCGATTATGATCAATAAATTAGATGGTGCTCTAATTTGATTAGTTGGTGTACTAATCCTCTTGTTTTCAACACTTTCAATCATCGTCAAGATTTTAAGATGACAAAAACAATATTAAGTTTTGATCAAACAAGACTAACACAATTCAATCACTTGATTCGCTATCGTTTCACAAATAATTGACAACTACGCTTTTAGTTTTCTAAGTTTAACCAAGTTACATATGAAATGGTCAGTACATAAGGTAACACCTTCATAGACAAAGGTTTACAATTGATTAAATAAAAATGTCTCTTTCAACCTATTACACCATTAATAATCAACCAAACTTGATAACTCTTTTGTTTATAAAAACTTTGAAAGCACAATCCGATCTTAGTATTAGCTTTTCATTGAATTAGAACCATAGAGCCATAATCAATCAACATTCATGTAACAAACATCATCTAGGCAAGTGCACAAGGCACTTAGCCGCTCATGGCAAACAAAGTAATAATCACAGAAATTATATCACTTGAAAACACGATTAAAGTGTCTTACAAAAGTTGTAATGATGATTAGAAGACTTAGGAACAATTATGAGGTGATCAACAATGATTCCTTTGATGATTACAATGATGGATAATGAATGTAAGTCAACTTCTTCCTGCGTTTTCTTCTTTTTAGCCTTCTTGAGAGAGTATGAGAAATTTGGTATATGAGTATGTATGTATATATCTTTTCTCTCTAGCCAATGCTTCTAATTAATAGAAAACTACTCCTTGGCCAACAAGCAAGTTTCTTGGGCACCAAGTGTCATAAAATTCTATACTTGAAGTAAATGAAGCATAATGACAACCCACATGAAGAGTTAGATCATTAAAACTAGTCATTAAGTGTGCCAGGAGTTGCAGCTACCCAAGGTTGAAGTCTCAACCTGAGGTTCAGATTCCAGCCCAAGGTTTGGAGTAAGGTTGGCATGGCAGTTTTGAACCTTGGGTTGAACTTAAGCCTTAGTTGTATTTCTTGAACCTTTGGTTGAAGAAGCAAGCCATAACTCATAGAAAACTTTGCATGTAACTTCTCATTCATTTCAACAACACTTGATCTTTTCTTGAGTTCGGAAATCTTTGTAACTTGATTCTTTATCTTTGATGATCTTCCCGAGGTCTTTATCATGGGTAGAATCTTTCGTTGTGCATAAGCTCTTGATTTAGCGACTTTTTCCCATCTTTCTAGCTATTCCCTTGGACTTGATTGTACCTGAACCTTAATATATCTTTTGTACCTTTTTCGCATAATATGTTCACAACACAACCAAATACAATGCACAAACATAGAAATAACGCGACTAAAACATGTACGAAATGAGCGTTATCAAATCCCCCCACACTTACACTTTGCTTGCCCTCAAGCAAATCTAGCTTTTAAAAATAAATCCACATGATATAAATGAGAATGATTCTAAAAAATGAGATGCAAATCCATCAAGTACAAGTACGAGATAAGATCCATCTTTTTAAGCTTTATAAGTGAAAAGTCGGAATGTTTGACAATACCTTAATGATTCTCTTGCTTGATAACATGTTAAAACACCTCACGAAAAAGGGATGAAGTATAATTCACTCAACACTCATTTATTTAGTGGGTGAGTATATAAGAAAATCACACTCATCGCTCAGTCATGATCTAAATATTACCATAAGCTTGTACAAGAAACAAAACTCCACCGACGTGGCGTAAGCACCAAGTGTAAACATCTAAGAGGACTTTTATTCGGGTTAAAGGGTAATATGGGGTTTGTGTTCAGATATCTCTTGTAAAAACATACTAGATCGCTAGCGCGAATTCTTGATTTACTCAAACAACGGATGGTCACTAAAGTAAAATACCTTAGATCGCTGGCGCGTTATTCGATCACTCAAGAACCGGATGGTCACTAGAATATTCGCACAATTGATATCTTCACAAAATTAAAAAGGTAGGGATAAGGCATGGGATATACTTATGAGAGGTGTAAAAAAAACTTTACAAATAGTCAAAGTCTACGACCAATTGCTACTAGCTACGTCAACCTCTTTCACATGAACTTGAGAATTTATCCTTGATCGATATCATACTTTCATAGCTCATTGGCTATTCTTGTCACCATACAATTGCGATGACTTATTATATTTTTTTCTTTTTCTCTTTTTTTTCTTCTTTTCTTGGCCACATGTTTCGGCCATCGATCATAGTTCCAATAGATCTTCTATGAGATTATCATAGAGTTTGCAACTTTCTCCAAAATTCAAGGATTTCCCACATAACAACCATCTTTCCAAGTAGCTAGTAACCAACCAAGACTTGACTATGGGTAAGGTTAAGGCTAAAAGTGTAAAATATTTTTGTATTTTTCTGGTGTAACAAAAGAAAAGAATGGCTCAAAGGGTGTACTAATGGTATCTAGTACTAAAATTGAGTGCTAACAAATGGGTCAATGATGAGAGTTTTAACTAACCGATGTGATTAGCTAATGTATGATTTGCAAACAGATGGCCATTTAGTTGAATCCTAATGTTGCCTCTTATCACACGAATACACTTTCATCACACGAATGTGATCTCACTGCGGTCTGGTAATGATTTTCAAGTACAAGTTCTAGAATAAATAAAATCACCGGCACACTCATAGCAAAAAGATCAAGCAAAAAAAATGTATGCTATATAAGAATAGGCTCAAATCCTCACAATTTTTGGTGGAATGGGCTATAATTTTGCTAGCAATGTTATCGATCCCAAAAATGGATTGCAATGTCAATCAGGACACATCTCGAATTTTCAAAAATTACATGTTTTATCAGTGGATTGATCTAGTTATTCTAATATAAATTATCCTAAATGTGAGAAAACAACTAGATCATAAGGGCAAACAATTTAAAACTAAACTCAAAAATATAGAAAATTTAAAATCGAGTTTCATTTTCCTATTTCCTCCCCCCCCCACACTTAAGTTTGATATTGTCCTCAATGTAAAGAACGATGAACCATAAAAATAGGGAAATGGAACATAAAAGAAATGATACTGCCTGAGCCTTGGAATCTAGATCGAGCTCCAAATGAGATATTGAGATCGAACGATTCCACATCTTTGAGATCAAGCATCGTAACCTGCAGTAATCTTCATATACAAAACAAACAAACACACCAAATGCAAAATATTTTTGGATTTTTTTTTTTTTTTGCAAGGCCCCCACACTTATGTTGAAACCATTGGGGCATAAAAATAAACAAACAATGAAAAACACATGGGTTGCCTCCTGAGAAGCGCTTAATTTATTAACGAGTCATCAGCATGACTCGATCTTCCTCACTTTCGTGGTTTATGTTTGGGATTCTTTCCCGACTTCTTGGGAATATAAACCACATTTTCTTTCACTATTCCTTTTCCGGTTTTATCGATGTCATATAACTTTGCTGTGTCACAAGATCTAGGAAGGACATCATACTTTTTTATAATCTGCTGGGAAAGGTGCCATGAACGGAATAGCAGTGTATTTCTTTTTATCGAGCAGGTCAAGTGGAATTTTCTCACTTGACATTTCATTCAGTTGCTCCTCATCATGATAAATATTGATACGATGTCCATTAACAATGAAACTTCCACCGTGCTTGTCATATAACTCGACATATCCGGATGGAAAACCATGTTTTACCACGAATGGACCATACAATTTGATTCTTAGCCTAGGAGCTTTTAATTTATACTTAGAATTGAACAAAAGTACTTTGTCTCCGGCTTTGAATTCTTTCCGGATTCTGAGTTTCTTATCATGGTACGCTTTTGTTCGAGCTTTGTACAACTTGGAATTATCATACGCTTGGAGTCTTAACTCATCGAATCCATGCAATTGTAAGAATCATTTTTCTCCAGCGATTTTAAGATCGGGCTTATATTGCCTCAACGCCCAGTATGCGCGGTGTTCAATTTCAAACGGAAAATGACAAGTTTTTCCATATATGAGTCTATACGGAGTTGTGCCAATTGAAGTTTTATATGCCGTTCTAAATGCCCATAGAGCATCATCGAGTTTCATTGACCAAATGGAAGGATTATCCTTAACCGTTTTTTCAAGTATTCTTTTTAAAGCTCTATTGGTGTTTTTAACTTGACCACTGGTTTGAGGGTGGTATGCTGTTGCGAAACGATGATGGACTCCATATCGTTTCTTAGCTTTCTCCATTTGATGGTTATAGAAATGAGTTCCTCTGTCGCTTATCAAAGCTTTTGGAATTCCGAATTGAGAGAAAAGCATTTTCAGAAAATTTACAACCACTCGTGCATCATTTGAGGGTAAGGCTTCTGCTTCGGCCCATTTAGAAACACAGTCAATTGCAACGAGGATGTATTCAAACTTATGAGATTTAGGAAAAGGACCCATGAAGTCAATTCCCTATATATCAAAGATTTCAGAAACTTGTATGCTCTTTTGTGGCATTTCGTCTCTACGAGAAAGACTACCAGACTTTTGGCAAGCATCACAATTCTGGACAAGCGTATGGGCTTCTTTAAAAATTGTCGGCCAATAAAATCCGGCATCAAAGACTTTTTTCGCGGTTGTAGACGGATCGTAATGTCCTCCAGTTGGGCCATGATAACATTCATCGAGAATTTTTTGGGTCTCTGAACTGTACACGCATCTTCTAATTATCCCATCGGGACATATTTTAAATAGATACGGTTCATCCCAAAAATAGTGTTTCAGGTCTGCGAAAATTTTACTACGCTGAGTGTGAGTTAGACCTTTTTGTAACACTCCTCCGACTAAATAATTTGCAAAGTATGCAAACCATGGAACTTTTTTGTTTTCAATTCCCATAAGAGTTTCATCGGGAAAATTATCATCAATCTCATCTTCACCGAATTCATCTAAATTAGGATTTTCTAATCGAGACAAATGGTCTGCTGCAACATTTTTCGCGCCTTTCTTATTTTGGATTTCTATGTCAAATTCTTGAAGCAATAAAATCCATCAGATAAGACGTGGTTTGGCATCTTTTTTGGCAAACAGGTATTTAAGAGCTGAATGGTCGGTTAATACAATTGTCTTTGACAAAACGAGATAAGAACGAAATTTGTCAAACGCAAAAACTACAGCCAAAAGTTCATTTTCAGTGACCATGTAGTTTTTTTGAGCACTATTCAAGGTTTTGCTAGCAAAGTAAATAGGACGAAAATGTTTTCCATCGTGTTGTCCTAATACTACTCCAACGGCAAAATCACTTGCATCACACATAACTTCAAATGGCAGCGACCAATTTGGTAAAACCATAATCGGTACATTTGTTAACTTATTTTTAAGCGTTTCGAATGCCTTGATGCATTCTTCATTGAAATCAAAAACTGAATCTTTCTCGAGAAGCTTCGTCATAGGACAAGATATTTTCGAAAAATCTTTGATGAATCTGCGGTAGAATCCCGCATGCCCCAAAAAACTCCTAATGCCTTTGACGTTAGTCGGGGTGGTAACTTAGCAATAGCATCTATTTTTTCTTTGTCAACTTTGATTCCATTGCTAGAAATCTTGTGACCAAGCACAATGCCTTGAGTCACCATAAAGTGACATTTTTCCTAGTTTAGTACGAGATGAACGGTTTTGCATCTTTCAAGCATTTTATCAAGATTGGAAAGGCATGACTCGAATAAGTCTCCAAATACCGAGAAATCATCCATGAAAACTTCCATGGAGGTTTCAAGGATATCCTGAAAAATAGCAATCATGCACCTTTGGAATGTTGCTGGTGCGTTACAAAGACCAAAAGGCATACGCCTATACGCATATGTGCCAAAAGGACATGTGAATGTGGTCTTTTCTTGATCAGCTGGATCAATTGAAATTTGGAAATAACCGGAAAATCCATCGAGAAAACAAAAGAATTTGTTCCCCGCAAGTCTTTCCAACATTTGATCCATGAACGGTAAAGGAAAATGATCCTTCCTGGTGGCGTCATTTAATTTGCGATAATCAATGCATACTCGCCAACCAGTTATGGTTCTAGTAGGAACAAGTTCATTACATTCATTAGTTACAACGGTTGTTCCTCCTTTCTTAGGAACATAGTGAACAGGACTCACCCATGAACTATCCTTAATAGGGTAAATAATACCAGCATCAAGAAGTTTGATTATTTCCTTCTTAACAACTTCCTTCATGTTTGGGTTGAGTCTTCGTTGTCTTTGAACAATGGGTTTGGAATCGTTTTCGAAATTGATTTTGTGTTTGCAAAAGTTTGGACTTATTCCACGAATGTCAGAAGTTTTCCAAGCGAAAGCTTCTTTATGATTTTTTAGCATAGAAACAAGACGTTCTTTTTCATCGGGTTTGAGTGCTGAAGATATGACAACCGGAAGAGAGATTTTTCTTCCAAGAATGCATATTCCAGATGATCGGGAAGAGGTTTTAAGACGAGATCCACCGGTGGATCTTCAATTGAGGTTTTGATTCTCATTTCATCATTGAATTCCAACTCCTCAAAGTTGGTTATTTCTTCCTCAGAAATTTCTTTGGTGTTTATATGCATAAATTCAGCGAATTCTCTGTCGAGCTCTTCATCACTTATTTGTCCAGATGTTTTATGAATCTTAATTCATTCATCAAGCAACTCATCGAATGTTTCCTCTGTAATTTCATTGATAACATCAATGCTATAACAAGTGTCATCATTCACATGAGAATATTTCATGGCTTGATTAATTTGAAAAGAGATTTTTTCATCTCCAACTCCAAGATTGAGTTCTTTGTTTTTGACTCGAATGATAGCATAGGCGGTGTTTAGGAAAGGTCTTCCTAAGATCAATGGTACTTTGCTATCATCCTCCATCTCGAGGATCACAAAATCAACGGGAAAAATGAATTGCCCAACTTGAACAAGCATGTTTTCAGCTACTCCAATAGGATATTGGATAGTATAATTTGCTAAACGTATACTCATTCTTGTGGGTTTCAAGGTATCGATCAAAAGCTTCGCATACAATGAGTATGGCATAAGATTAATACTCGCACCGAGATCGGCTAAAGCATCACAAGTGATTGAATTTCCCAAAGTACACGGGATGAGAAAACTTCCAGGATCACCGAGATTTTTTGGTTGTTTGTTTTCAACAATGGCTGAGCAATCTTCATTCAAGAAGGTATCGGAAATGTTTTCCATTTTGCTTTTGTTGCTCACAAGTTCTTTCAAAAACTTCCCATAATTGGGCATACCAGCCAGGACATCAACAAGAGAGACATTGATCCTAAATTATTTGATTAAGTCAATGAACTTGCCATATTGTTCTTCCATCCTTTCTTTCCTCAAACGTTGAGGATATGGAATTCTTGGTTTATATGCTTTGTGGAGTGGGTTTAACGACTGGCGTAGGAATTGGTTCGTTATCTTTTGGTTCCTCCTCTGCTTCATCCTCACTATCATCATGAATTATATTGGTTGTTTGGTTTGGGTTTGGTGGTGGATCATAAGATAGATCACTACGAGTGAATACAACATTTACATGCTCATTTCTCGTTTAAGGTAGACGATAAGATCCAGATGATGATGGTTTCGGGTTGCATTGAGTATTGCTTGGCAAAGTACCCAATGGTCTAGCAGCAAATTGATCAGAAAGACGACCAAATTTGGTTTCAAGGTCTTGGATAGAAGCTTGATGGTTCTTTTGACCTTGTTCGACTTTGGTTTTGAGGCTGAAGAACTGATTTTTGATAAATTCATTCATTTTCTTTTGAGCATGCACGAATTCACGCATGGTTTTTTCGAATTCAGATTCTTCATTTTTCTTTTCAGGTGTTTGTGATGATGAACGGTTATCATCACGAGACGATGTCGGACAGTTGTCGTCACGAGGTTGGGAACTACGATTATCATCCCTCAGTAGATGATCTTGCCAATCTCTAGAATTTCTACCGTCTTAGTTTCCACGATATCCTCCTCCTCGATATCCTCTATAAACATAATTGGCTTCGGCTTCGGGACCTCCCATGGGTTTGTCATCACATTCGGATGATGAATGGTTTCCACCACAATAGTTGCATCCATCACGCATATTGTAAAACCCGAAACTTAGCATATTATGAAGTGACGAAAATACCCTCAAATTTAAAACTTTATGAAGTTATGAAAATTAAATAAGTAACATTAAGTGCATTTAATCTAAAATAAAATATGTCCTAAGTTATTTGATGAAATAAGCCACCAATAAAAACCCTACATTATAAGATTATGTACAAAACAAAAACAAAAAAAAAAATAAAAATAAAAAAAAAAAAAAAAAAAAAAAAAAAAAAAAATCCTACACTATAAGCCCATTATACTTGATCTTTCCCTTGTTTAGCCCAAGCTACAAACACACGGTTCCCTTTTTATTTTTTTGACCGAACATAATCAAAACCCTAGTTACTCTCTCACTAAAAATCTCGGCCTCCCTTTGTCTCTCTTGATCGATCCATAGTAGCAGCCAAGAGGAGACTTTTGAATCATTACTTCTCATTCAATTCGTGTCACAAGGAAGGAGAAGAGGAGGAGAAGAGGAGTGGCGACTTGATCTTTTGTGTTCTTGATCCTTCGTGTGGTCTTCGAGGGTATGAAGTATCATCTTTTCGTGTTTAAATCATTGTTATATTCATTCATCTTGGTGTTCTTGTTGAATAAAAGCTACATAAGATAATAAGTATAAGATTGACATAAAATGTTGAAACCCTAAATGTATAAATCGAAAGGAGTTTATGGATCTGAATTAAAATGATTATGAACACGCGTAGGATATGTAAGAATCATTATAATGTGTTTTTGAATCATGTATGAAGACTTTGTGTTGATATGTAAGCCCTAAAATGAGTTACACATAAAATCATGAACAACAGATGCTGTCCAGAAAAAGGGGTCCAACTAAATCGAATGTAATTAATTGATGTGAACGTATATTTTGATGTTTCTGGAGTCTAAAATTAAGTTCAAGGAAAGATCTTTCTGAGAAAATTAGCCTTGTAATTTTTAGAGGTCGGGAAGGCAACTTTTTGATTTTTAGAAATTCGTGTGTCAAACCTGAATTCGGATGTCTGGAAATCAGTCCGTTTTGACGATTTTTCATTTTCAAACCATGAGGAGTTAGGTCATGAAATTCTCCAGTATGTGACTTCAATATGTTTAGTAGTGTCATGAATTTTTGTAGATTTTTCCTGGAGGTATTGGTGGGTAAATGAAGTGGTTACTTTCTGAGTGTTACAGCAGACATGTTTTCTGAGTATTCCGAGTTGTGGTATTTTTCATGTGGGGTTAAACTAATTAATAAATTCTGGGAAAATTATTGTGGGTTGTCAAGACATTAAGGTAGCTCTGGGAATTTTTGTGGATTTTATCTCTGAGTTCTAATATGGTTCATAAATTCGACCAAATGTGGCCTGTTTAGGGTGAAAAGCTGATAAGAAGTTAATTAGGGCTAAATAAGGATTAATTATGTAACTTAAGGGTGGAACTTATCATTATTCAAACTAAAAGGGTTTAACTTGTTAAAACATGTAACTTTATGATATTTATGTTTCATACCCTAATCTTACGATAGTTTCACTATAATCCCAAACTATTTATAATTATTTAATAAACCCTAACTATAAGAATGTGATTAGTAACAAGTATTTAAAATCCGTTATGAAATTAAATGAGCTAATAAGCATATTATGAATCATCATCTATGTAGATTCGTTGAAGAGGTGTGACAGTGTGTCCTTGTGTCCATCCATTTGTTTGCTTCCATTCACTCGCTAAGGTACAGATATTCTGCCCTTCTCTAGTAAGGTGCCTTCATCTCATTTTTCTGATTTCTGGTTCATTTTTATGCTTCCTTGTTCTGTGAACCTTGCTTGTTTTCTTATAATGATTTGTCATGAACCTTACTATAAACCCTGACTTGAACTTTGAAATATTTGATATGAACCATTCAACTTGAACCCTTGTTTGAACTCCTGTCCTGATCCTTTGTTCTAAACCATGTCTTGAACCCTACTATGTTTCTTTTGACAGTTGGCATGACCCGTTTCATCACCTGGTAACCTGAATATTTAAGACCCGTAGATACTTGAAGGTTCATAGGATTTTATAACTACTTTTCTAAATTATACATGAAGAGGTTTTGAAAATTTCTTTAAAAGACTTTCATTATGAAAACTGATTTAAAGACCACTTTATTTTAAAAGGATTACTTTTAATAAATTGACATGAACCTTCTGGTACTTGACCTTCCTGATATTGAATCCTCTGATGTGAACTTCCTGATTTATCTCCTGTCTTGAACCCTGATATAAATCATGACCTGGACCACCTGACACCCGATACTTGAACCTGACACTTGAAACTTGGACCTGACACCTGATACCTGAACCTGATACCTAGTACATGATACTGATTTCTGATGCATGATACCTGATACATGATACTGATACCTGATACATGATACTGATTTCTGATGCATAACACCTGACACATGATACATGATACCTGACCTTAACCCACAGTTTGATACTACGAGCCACTCACTAGGCATGAGGGTTTCATGTCCATGTCAGTCGATGCACCGATGGCATGACTCTAGGGTAGGAGAGTGATGACCTATCCCGTCCCTGTTATGATTATGATTTACGTAGAGGCAGACTCTGGCCACCTGGGGCGTATGGATGCATCCTAGACTTGACCTGACCTGACCTGTTACATGATATATTATTACTGGTGACTGATGGTGTGTGCGATACACGTCTTTCACAACTCTGGGAGCTGATCACTCCACATTATCTGATTTCTGGGATTAGTGAGAGGAACATCTCTCTGCATGGCGGTATGATTATGATTTCATGTTCATGTTTCTGGGCTCGTAGAGGATTTCTGTTACCCTGCACCTTGTGACCTTATAACTTTATAACCTTTACTCACCATCATTATTACTGTTACCCTGTAACCTGATACATGACTTAACATTTGACTTGACATGATCTGATCTGGGCATGTGGTGGGATTATGGATTACACCTTTACACTTATCTACTGTAACTAGTTCTAATCATGTTATATCTGTATGACCTTTATGTTCTTGTTCCTGACTCCTGTTACATCTGGTATTTATTCTTTTACTTCACTACTTTACCGTTACTGCTTGTTACCGTTATATCTGTTCACTGAGCTCTCGTAGCTCAGCCGCACGTTTTTTTTCGTGTGCGGCAGGTTTAGTTGGAAGCTGGGTCATTAATAGAGAGGACCTTGGACTTAGAAGAATTTTTACTAGCAGCTTGGGATTAGCTATTGGTGATGGTTAGAAGAATTCATGTTAGACTTAGAAATCATTGAAGTCCTGTAATTTTCTTATTTCCTTTGTAACCATTGAATTCTATTGTATTATGTATGTCGTATGCTTATATCTGTTCTGATGAGAATCCGTATTTGTGACATCTTTACCCTTGTCGGGTCGGGGTGTTACAATTTATGGTATCAGAGAACAGGCTGCGACTTGTAATACATTTACCCTTGACCTGTGAAGTCTGGACCGTTAAGTTTCCACTGTAGGCACTCATAAGATAACCGTTGAGGAATTGCCTTAGGATCTCCCCATAGGAACTTAAGTATTACCGGTGAGGAATGGGTAGACTAGGTCATCTATGTAAGTAGCATTGCTTCCGCATCACTCTGATTCGTGCCTTGCTTTTGGTTAAAGCTTGTTGAGATCACTTTTGGAGATTGAAAGCTTATGCCTTGCACCACCTAAGTTTTGAAACCTAAATAAATCTTGAAGCCATTAAAAATTTGATAGTAATTGCCTGACATTATTTAATCCTTACCTTCAGATTCCGACTCTGACCTCTGATCTTTTGTTAATCATTTCGATGCCTCTTGGGCATTTTGAGAATCTCCATGGCGAGTAGTTTGGCTTTCCCTCTTGATTATGACATTTGATTTTGTTGACCTCCGAGACTATAGAAGTACTAGGTGGATTAAGATAGGTTGTTTTGCTTACGACTCGAGATAAAGTATGATCATCATGAAGGCATATTTATGTGGTGCTAGTATTATGACGTCTGGCCAACGTGATAATACTTACACCATACAACGTGCCCTCATTGTGGCCATAGGATATCTTGGGAAGTACCTAAGAAGTTTAGAATTTGATCTCTGTTGGATTATCCGTGATTAGTGAAATTTTAGGTTCATTCTACCTATGCGTATACTCTGCCTTTGTTCATTAGATATCTGGATGAGTTTGGACTCTCGTTTTGCATTCTGTTGACCTCAGTTATAAATCTTGAACTCTTTGTAGAGCTCTCCACTGTTGATACAATTAAGTTGACTTGAAATCTTGTTCGTATTCCATATGAGCTTTCCTGAAGATTCACCTATCATCCATTTTACATTGCGTGGACCTTTTAATCAGAATCAACCCAATTTGTCTCCTTCTGAAAAAGTTAAACCCACCTTGTTTTGATTGAGTCATGAGAACTAAGACCATCCCATTCGTAAAGATTATTTGGAAGAACCATCCTGAGAGCGAGGCTACTTGGGAGACCGAAGAATCAAACGATCCAGTTATCCACATTTCTCTTTTTGACTTGGTACGTATTCATTTCGACATTGTTTTCGGTTTCGCATTTTCATTTCGACTTCGTACTTCAATTTTCGAGGACGAAAATTCCTTTTTAAGAGGGGAAGAGTTGTAAAACCCGAAACTTAGCATATTATGAAGTGACGAAAATACCCTCAAATTTAAAACTTTATGAAGTTATGAAAATTAAATAAGTAACATTAAGTGCATTTAATCTAAAATAAATTATTTCCTAAGTTATTTGATGAAATAAGCCACCAATAAAAACCTTACATTATAAGATTATGTACAAAAAAAAAAAAAAAAAAAAAAAAAATCCTACACTATAAGCCCATTATACTTGATCTTTCCCTTGTTTAGCCCAAACTACAAACACACGGTTCCCTTTTTATTTTTTTTACCGAACATAATCAAAACCCTAGTTACTCTCTCACTAAAAATCTCGGCCTCCCTTTGTCTCTCTTGATCGATCCATAGTAGCAGCCAAGAGGAGACTTTTGAATCATTACTTCTCATTCAATTCGTGTCACAAGGAAGGAGAAGAGGAGGAGAAGAGGAGTGGCGACTTGATCTTTTGTGTTCTTGATCCTTCGTGTGGTCTTCGAGGGTATGAAGTATCATCTTTTCGTGTTTAAATCATTGTTATATTCATTCATCTTGGTGTTCTTGTTGAATAAAAGCTACATAAGATAATAAGTATAAGATTGGCATAAAATGTTGAAACCCTAAATGTATAAATCGAAAGGAGTTTATGGATCTGAATTAAAATGATTATGAACACGCGTAGGATATGTAAGAATCATTATAATGTGTTTTTGAATCATGTATGAAGACTTTGTGTTGATATGTAAGCCCTAAAATGAGTTACACATAAAATCATGAACAACAGATGCTGTCCAGAAAAAAGGGTCCAACTAAATCGAATGTAATTAATTGATGTGAACGTATATTTTGATGTTTCTTGAGTCTAAAATTAAGTTCAAGGAAAGATCTTTCTGAGAAAATTAGCCTTGTAATTTTTAGAGGTCGGGAAGGCAACTTTTTGATTTTTAGAAATTCGTGTGTCAAACCTGAATTCGGATGTCTGGAAATCAGTCCGTTTTGACGATTTTTCATTTTCAAACCATGACGAGTTAGGTCATGAAATTCTCCAGTATGTGACTTCAATATGTTTAGTAGTGTCATGAATTTTTGTAGATTTTTCCTGGAGGTATTGGTGGGTAAATGAAGTGGTTACTTTCTGAGTGTTACAGCAGACATGTTTTCTGAGTATTCCGAGTTGTGGTATTTTTCATGTGGGGTTAAACTAATTAATAAATTCTGGGAAAATTATTGTGGGTTGTCAAGACATTAAGGTAGCTCTGGGAATTTTTGTGGATTTTATCTCTGAGTTCTAATATGGTTCATAAATTCGACCAAATGTGGCCTGTTTAGGGTGAAAAGCTGATAAGAAGTTAATTAGGGCTAAATAAGGATTAATTATGTAACTTAAGGGTGGAACTTATCATTATTCAAACTAAAAGGGTTTAACTTGTTAAAACATGTAACTTTATGATATTTATGTTTCATACCCTAATCTTACGATAGTTTCACTATAATCCCAAACTATTTATAATTATTTAATAAACCCTAACTATAAGAATGTGATTAGTAACAAGTATTTAAAATCCGTTATGAAATTAAATGAGCTAATAAGCATATTATGAATCATCATCTATGTAGATTCGTTGAAGAGGTGTGACAGTGTGTCCTTGTGTCCATCCATTTGTTTGCTTCCATTCACTCGCTAAGGTACAGATATTCTGCCCTTCTCTAGTAAGGTGCCTTCGTCTCATTTTTCTGATTTCTGGTTCATTTTTATGCTTCCTTGTTCTGTGAACCTTGCTTGTTTTCTTATAATGATTTGTCATGAACCTTACTATAAACCCTGACTTGAACCTTGAAATATTTGATATGAACCATTCAACTTGAACCCTTGTTTGAACTCCTGTCCTGATCCTTTGTTCTAAACCATGTCTTGAACCCTACTATGTTTCTTTTGACAGTTGGCATGACCCGTTTCATCACCTGGTAACCTGAATATTTAAGACCCGTAGATACTTGAAGGTTCATAGGATTTTATAACTACTTTTCTAAATTATACATGAAGAGGTTTTGAAAATTTCTTTAAAAGACTTTCATTATGAAAACTGATTTAAAGACCACTTTATTTTAAAAGGATTACTTTTAATAAATTGACATGAACCTTCTGGTACTTGACCTTCCTGATATTGAATCCTCTGATGTGAACTTCCTGATTTATCTCCTGTCTTGAACCCTGATATAAATCATGACCTGGACCACCTGACACCCGATACTTGAACCTGACACCTGAAACTTGGACCTGACACCTGATACCTGAACCTGATACCTAGTACATGATACTGATTTCTGATGCATGATACCTGATACATGATACTGATACCTGATACATGATACTGATTTCTGATGCATAACACCTGACACATGATACATGATACCTGACCTTAACCCACAGTTTGATACTACGAGCCACTCACTAGGCATGAGGGTTTCATGTCCATGTCAGTCGATGCACCGATGGCATGACTCTAGGGTAGGAGAGTGATGACCTATCCCGTCCCTGTTATGATTATGATTTACGTAGAGGCAGACTCTGGCCACCTGGGGCGTATGGATGCATCCTAGACTTGACCTGACCTGACCTGTTACATGATATATTATTACTGGTGACTGATGGTGTGTGCGATACACGTCTTTCACAACTCTGGGAGCTGATCACTCCACATTATCTGATTTCTGGGATTAGTGAGAGGAACATCTCTCTGCATGGCGGTATGATTATGATTTCATGTTCATGTTTCTGGGCTCGTAGGGGATTTCTGTTACCCTGCACCTTGTGACCTTATAACTTTATAACCTTTATTCACCATCATTATTACTGTTACCCTGTAACCTGATACATGACTTAACATTTGACTTGACATGATCTGATCTGGGCATGTGGTGGGATTATGGATTACACCCTTACACTTATCTACTGTAACTAGTTCTAATCATGTTATATCTGTATGACCTTTATGTTCTTGTTCCTGACTCCTGTTACATCTGGTATTTATTCTTTTACTTCACTACTTTACCGTTACTGCTTGTTACCGTTATATCTGTTCACTGAGCTCTCGTAGCTCAGCCGCACGTTTTTTTCGTGTGCGGCAGGTTTAGTTGGAAGCTGGGTCATTAATAGAGAGGACCTTGGACTTAGAAGAATTTTTACTAGCAGCTTGGGATTAGCTATTGGTGATGGTTAAAAGAATTCATGTTAGACTTAGAAATCATTGAAGTCCTGTAATTTTCTTATTTCCTTTGTAACCATGGAATTCTATTGTATTATGTATGTCGTATGCTTATATCTGTTCTGATAAGAATCCGTATTTGTGACATCTTTACCCTTGTCGGGTCGGGGTGTTACAATTTATGGTATCAGAGAACAGGCTGCGACTTGTAATACATTTACCCTTGACCTGTGAAGTCTGGACCGTTAAGTTTCCACTGTAGGCACTCATAAGATAACCGTTGAGGAATTGCCTTAGGATCTCCCCATAGGAACTTAAGTATTACCGGTGAGGAATGGGTAGACTAGGTCATCTATGTAAGTAGCATTGCTTCCGCATCACTCTGATTCGTGCCTTGCTTTTGGTTAAAGCTTGTTGAGATCACTTTTGGAGATTGAAAGCTTATGCCTTGCACCACCTAAGTTTTGAAACCTAAATAAATCTTGAAGCCATTAAAAAATTTGATAGTAATTGCCTGACATTATTTAATCCTTACCTTCAGATTCCGACTCTGACCTCTGATCTTTTGTTAATCATTTCGATGCCTCTTGGGCATTTTGAGAATCTCCATGGCGAGTAGTTTGGCTTTCCCTCTTGATTATGACATTTGATTTTGTTGACCTCCGAGACTATAGAAGTACTAGGTGGATTAAGATAGGTTGTTTTGCTTACGACTCGAGATAAAGTATGATCATCATGAAGGCATATTTATGTGGTGCTAGTATTATGACGTCTGGCCAACGTGATAATACTTACACCATACAACGTGCCCTCATTGTGGCCATAGGATATCTTGGGAAGTACCTAAGAAGTTTAGAATTTGATCTCTGTTGGATTATCCGTGATTAGTGAAATTTTAGGTTCATTCTACCTATGCGTATACTCTGCCTTTGTTCATTAGATATCTGGATGAGTTTGGACTCTCGTTTTGCATTCTGTTGACCTCAGTTATAAATCTTGAACTCTTTGTAGAGCTCTCCACTGTTGATACAATTAAGTTGACTTGAAATCTTGTTCGTATTCCATATGAGCTTTCCTGAAGATTCACCTATCATCCATTTTACATTGCGTGGACCTTTTAATCAGAATCAACCCAATTTGTCTCCTTCTGAAAAAGTTAAACCCACCTTGTTTTGATTGAGTCATGAGAACTAAGACCATCCCATTCGTAAAGATTATTTGGAAGAACCATCCTGAGAGCGAGGCTACTTGGGAGACCGAAGAATCAAACGATCCAGTTATCCACATTTCTCTTTTTGACTTGGTACGTATTCATTTCGACATTGTTTTCGGTTTCGCATTTTCATTTCGACTTCGTACTTCAATTTTCGAGGACGAAAATTCCTTTTTAAGAGGGGAAGAGTTGTAAAACCCGAAACTTAGCATATTATGAAGTGACGAAAATACCCTCAAATTTAAAACTTTATGAAGTTATGAAAATTAAATAAGTAACATTAAGTGCATTTAATCTAAAATAAATTATTTCCTAAGTTATTTGATGAAATAAGCCACCAATAAAAACCTTACATTATAAGATTATGTACAAAAAAAAAAAAAAAAAAAAAAAAAATCCTACACTATAAGCCCATTATACTTGATCTTTCCCTTGTTTAGCCCAAACTACAAACACACGGTTCCCTTTTTATTTTTTAGACCGAACATAATCAAAACCCTAGTTACTCTCTCACTAAAAATCTCGGCCTCCCTTTGTCTCTCTTGATCGATCCATAGTAGCAGCCAAGAGGAGACTTTTGAATCATTACTTCTCATTCAATTCGTGTCACAAGTAAGGAGAAGAGGAGGAGAAGAGGAGTGGCGACTTGATCTTTTGTGTTCTTGATCCTTCGTGTGGTCTTCGAGGGTATGAAGTATCATCTTTTCGTGTTTAAATCATTGTTATATTCATTCATCTTGGTGTTCTTGTTGAATAAAAGCTACATAAGATAATAAGTATAAGATTGGCATAAAATGTTGAAACCCTAAATGTATAAATCGAAAGGAGTTTATGGATCTGAATTAAAATGATTATGAACACGCGTAGGATATGTAAGAATCATTATAATGTGTTTTTGAATCATGTATGAAGACTTTGTGTTGATATGTAAGCCCTAAAATGAGTTACACATAAAATCATGAACAACAGATGCTGTCCAGAAAAAAGGGTCCAACTAAATCGAATGTAATTAATTGATGTGAACGTATATTTTGATGTTTCTTGAGTCTAAAATTAAGTTCAAGGAAAGATCTTTCTGAGAAAATTAGCCTTGTAATTTTTAGAGGTCGGGAAGGCAACTTTTTGATTTTTAGAAATTCGTGTGTCAAACCTGAATTCGGATGTCTGGAAATCAGTCCGTTTTGACGATTTTTCATTTTCAAACCATGACGAGTTAGGTCATGAAATTCTCCAGTATGTGACTTCAATATGTTTAGTAGTGTCATGAATTTTTGTAGATTTTTCCTGGAGGTATTGGTGGGTAAATGAAGTGGTTACTTTCTGAGTGTTACAGCAGACATGTTTTCTGAGTATTCCGAGTTGTGGTATTTTTCATGTGGGGTTAAACTAATTAATAAATTCTGGGAAAATTATTGTGGGTTGTCAAGACATTAAGGTAGCTCTGGGAATTTTTGTGGATTTTATCTCTGAGTTCTAATATGGTTCATAAATTCGACCAAATGTGGCCTGTTTAGGGTGAAAAGCTGATAAGAAGTTAATTAGGGCTAAATAAGGATTAATTATGTAACTTAAGGGTGGAACTTATCATTATTCAAACTAAAAGGGTTTAACTTGTTAAAACATGTAACTTTATGATATTTATGTTTCATACCCTAATCTTACGATAGTTTCACTATAATCCCAAACTATTTATAATTATTTAATAAACCCTAACTATAAGAATGTGATTAGTAACAAGTATTTAAAATCCGTTATGAAATTAAATGAGCTAATAAGCATATTATGAATCATCATCTATGTAGATTCGTTGAAGAGGTGTGACAGTGTGTCCTTGTGTCCATCCATTTGTTTGCTTCCATTCACTCGCTAAGGTACAGATATTCTGCCCTTCTCTAGTAAGGTGCCTTCGTCTCATTTTTCTGATTTCTGGTTCATTTTTATGCTTCCTTGTTCTGTGAACCTTGCTTGTTTTCTTATAATGATTTGTCATGAACCTTACTATAAACCCTGACTTGAACCTTGAAATATTTGATATGAACCATTCAACTTGAACCCTTGTTTGAACTCCTGTCCTGATCCTTTGTTCTAAACCATGTCTTGAACCCTACTATGTTTCTTTTGACAGTTGGCATGACCCGTTTCATCACCTGGTAACCTGAATATTTAAGACCCGTAGATACTTGAAGGTTCATAGGATTTTATAACTACTTTTCTAAATTATACATGAAGAGGTTTTGAAAATTTCTTTAAAAGACTTTCATTATGAAAACTGATTTAAAGACCACTTTATTTTAAAAGGATTACTTTTAATAAATTGACATGAACCTTCTGGTACTTGACCTTCCTGATATTGAATCCTCTGATGTGAACTTCCTGATTTATCTCCTGTCTTGAACCCTGATATAAATCATGACCTGGACCACCTGACACCCGATACTTGAACCTGACACTTGAAACTTGGACCTGACACCTGATACCTGAACCTGATACCTAGTACATGATACTGATTTCTGATGCATGATACCTGATACATGATACTGATACCTGATACATGATACTGATTTCTGATGCATGACACCTGACACATGATACATGATACCTGACCTTAACCCACAGTTTGATACTACGAGCCACTCACTAGGCATGAGGGTTTCATGTCCATGTCAGTCGATGCACCGATGGCATGACTCTAGGGTAGGAGAGTGATGACCTATCCCGTCCCTGTTATGATTATGATTTACGTAGAGGCAGACTCTGGCCACCTGGGGCGTATGGATGCATCCTAGACTTGACCTGACCTGACCTGTTACATGATATATTATTACTGGTGACTGATGGTGTGTGCGATACACGTCTTTCACAACTCTGGGAGCTGATCACTCCACATTATCTGATTTCTGGGATTAGTGAGAGGAACATCTCTCTGCATGGCGGTATGATTATGATTTCATGTTCATGTTTCTGGGCTCGTAGGGGATTTCTGTTACCCTGCACCTTGTGACCTTATAACTTTATAACCTTTATTCACCATCATTATTACTGTTACCCTGTAACCTGATACATGACTTAACATTTGACTTGACATGATCTGATCTGGGCATGTGGTGGGATTATGGATTACACCTTTACACTTATCTACTGTAACTAGTTCTAATCATGTTATATCTGTATAACCTTTATGTTCTTGTTCCTGACTCCTGTTACATCTGGTATTTATTCTTTTACTTCACTACTTTACCGTTACTGCTTGTTACCGTTATATCTGTTCACTGAGCTCTCGTAGCTCAGCCGCACGTTTTCTTTTTGTGTGCGGCAGGTTTAGTTGGAAGCTGGGTCATTAATAGAGAGGACCTTGGACTTAGAAGAATTTTTACTAGCAGCTTGGGATTAGCTATTGGTGATGGTTAAAAGAATTCATGTTAGACTTAGAAATCATTGAAGTCCTGTAATTTTCTTATTTCCTTTGTAACCATGGAATTCTATTGTATTATGTATGTCGTATGCTTATATCTGTTCTGATAAGAATCCGTATTTGTGACATCTTTACCCTTGTCGGGTCGGGGTGTTACACATATCTTTGATCTCTTTTTGGATACTTTGGAATTTAGAATCAATTTTGGTGGTGGAGATCTTTCATCATGTCCATGATTTTGGAATTTTCATTCGTTACTTCGGCGAATGCAGCGGTTTTTCGTTGAGGTTTGGTTTTGGCATCCTTAGACCAATCGAGCTTAAGAAGTACACGGTCTTCTAGTAAAGTGTAAGCTTCATTAGGGATCTTATAAAGGAAAATTCCTCCGGCATCAAGGATACCTTGAGTTGTGTCATCGAGACCATGTAAAAATTTGAATGATATTACCATGAGGCAAACCATGCCCATGACAACTTCGGAGCATGTTTTTCATTCGAAGCCAAGCTTCGACAAGATTTTCTCCTTCCTTTTGAGTGAAACTACGAATTTCACCTAAGAGACGATCAAACATGGCTGGTGGAAAGAAACGTCCAACAAATGCTTCTCACATTTGGTTCAAAGTTGTGATCACTCCGGGGCTTAATTCGTTATACCAAATTTTCGCTTCTCCGGTGAGAGACGATGGAAAGAGTTTGAGGCGGATTGCATTTGCTTCGGTAGTTCCATAACGAAACATGTCACAAATTTCAAGAAAATCGGCGATATGTTTGTGTGGATCGGATCTAACTCGACCATCAAATTGATTGTCTTTAATCATCGAAAGATGATGACCTTTGATAGTGAAGTTATCTCCAAGATTAACGGGAACAATGGCGGCCGCGGGTGTAGGAGCTACAACCCTATTGGTGGCCCACATAGGTCGATCGTCGGCCATTGAAAATGGTAATTCAAGAAAAAGATCAACGATTGGATGAACTTCGTAAATATTATCAAATGATGGGTTAACGGTTCTTGGTTTTCTTCGATTATTTGAAACAAATGGGGTTCTCTTTTTGCGAAATAAACTTTTGGGGTTAGACAATGGTGTACTTAATTCTTTGTTAGAAGAGCGAGTGGTCATACACGAGAAAAACGAGCCAATCGAAAAAGATTATCAACTTAAAAGAAAATTAAAAAAAAAATTATATTCGGAATAGTATTTGGCGGTTCGGGTGTGAACCGGCGGTTGGGGCTGGTCTGGGTCACAGAAATAAATGAACCGGGCCGGCTGAAAATGAACCTGGCGGTTGGGGTAGGTCAGAAACAAACGAACCGGGCGGCTGGGTTTGAACCGGGCGGTTGGGGCTGGCCTGGTTCACAGAAGAAGTTGAGTCGGACCGGTTCAAGACTGAACCGGCGGTTCAGTTGGTCAGAAAGTTTTAAGCCGCGCGGTTGTATTCTGAACCAGCGGTTCAGACAGTTTCGAGGTTACAGAAAATTATGAACCGCTTGCTTCGGGTTTGAACCGCAATTTCCTGGGTGAAAATTTCAAAGAACTTTTAAAGAACAAGCTTAGGAACAAGAACAAAGCACAAAAATTATAAACAAAAACTCACAAAAACGTTATCAAATCCCCGGCAGCGGCGCCAAAAACTTGATGTGTCGATGCCGGAATTACCATGCAAGCAAACAAACAATATATCAATCAAGAAGACAATCAAACGAACAAACAAGTGCAAAACAAGCCCCCGGCAGCGGCGCCAAAAACTTGATGTGTGTCGAGAGTACAAGTTTTAAATTTATAAACACGATCTACCAATGATTCAAACGAAACACATACGAGCAAGTATACTCGTCCGTGTGTAGCAAGAGGTGATACGGTAAGCCGAGGTCGTTCACAAGGATTTGTTTAGTTTTTATGTGTTAGGAATATAAATATTCAGTTGAAGACTCGGTCACCCCGAATACTTAGTAGCACATCATAGCTCGTAGGATCATTAGTAATATTATTAGTAGTTTAGTTATTATTAATATTGTGGAGTTGGTCGGGTCTTTACCCACTGTCAGCTTGCTCCACAGCCCACTAGGGGCATATTATTTAGTCAAGTCGTGTACTATATAAACCCCTCTCCACACATGGAGAGGGTTGGACCTCATTCTCATATTAATCTAATACACATAACTTTCTCTCTCTAAGGTTCCAACTCTCCTACCTCTCTCTAGAATCCTTCTATTCGATCCATATTATACGCCCAAATCGTGTGTTCTTTGATTGTGAATATCCTACAATTGGTATCAAGAGCCATGGTTAGGTCCATGTGTGTTAGGATTCACAGATTTGTTTAGTTTTGGGGTGTTTTTGGTTCGATTAGATTAGGTACGAAAATCCCATTTTGTGCTTTGTTTAGTGATTAAAAGTTGTTAAACTTTGTACTTTCTAGCTTAGGGATAGTATAAGAGTAGTATTTGGTGCTTGGAATCACAGATTTAGGCCTTGTGTGGTGATTTTGGGTGATTCGTGGGTTTTTGTTAAAGTGTTCTTCGCTGCTGTTTGTCCCTCGTACACAGATTCATCGGTGCGGTTTGTGTATTCTTGGATAAGTAATTGGTGCGGTTTGTGTTACATCGGGGAAGCAGTTTGTCCTATTACCAAATTTAGCAAAAGGACAAAACGCATTGAAAGCGACGTGTTTGGCAGTTTGTGTCTACGCGGTTTGTCTCTGAGGCGTGTATGCGGTTTGTGTCTACGCGGTTTGTCTCTGCGGTGTGTATGCGGTTTGTCTAGACTGTTTGTCTGTGCTGTTTGTCCACGCGGTTTGTCTCTGAGGCGTGTATGCGGTTTGTGTCTACGCGGTTTGTCTCTGCGGTGTGTATGCGGTTTGTCTAGACTGTTTGTCTGTGCTGTTTGTCCACGCGGTTTGTCTCTGAGGCGTGTATGCGGTTTGTGTCTACGCGGTTTGTCTCTGCGGCGTGTATGCGGTTTGTCTAGACTGTTTGTCTGTGCTGTTTGTCCACGCGGTTTGTCTCTGCGGCATGTATGCGGTTTGTCTAGGCGGTTTGTATCCACAGAGGTGCTATTTGTCCGTGGCGGTTTGACCAAAGTTGACTTTTTACGTCAAAACTTCAAACGGCCATAACTTTTGAACCGTAACTCTGTTTTCAGCGAAACACCTGTCAAAACGACCGTGAGACCGAGGAGAAGGACACTTTGAACAAACTTATTCATTCAACCCAACTTTCGAAGCCTGAAATCGCTCCAGAATGAAGTTATTGAGGTTCTAAGTTTTTTCAGACCAAAATTTCGCCATAATAACTTGCAACAACCATACCAATCAGATCAACAAGTCTACCAGACCTTCATCATAACACACATCAAGCATCATTCCACGGTTTATTCTTGATTTTGTAAAACCCCGTGAAAGAATCTATTTCTCGGTTTAAATCATAGAATTGTAAAATCCCGTGCACGTTAATATCATGTCAAATACTTCAGATTCTGCTATATCAGAGATACTCAGATTGTACAACATGATTGACAAACAAAAGAATCCCAAAGATGTTCGACAGATAAACGTGTTTGACTATGTTGGTGCCAATAGAGACTTTGTGTGCCCGAATTCTGAAGAGAAAGAGCTTCATCAGCCACAGACAAACGTTGTTGAGTCAGATACTGCTAGGAACAACGTGCAACATGAGAAACACAATGAAGCGCCGGCTGAACCTAATGGGGTATCTTCTGTAATTAATAATGATAATGTGTTGCATGAACAAAAGATTCCCGTCAAAGTACAACAGACAAACGTTGTTGAGTCAGATATTGCTAATATGGGAAATAGCGATGTTATCCCATATGAACAATATATGAATCACAACGAAGCGTCTGTTGTACCTAGTTGTGCATCTTCTGTTCTAAATGATGATTATGTGCTGCATGAGAACACTGTGTTTGTCCTTGATGATAACTTGATCACTAGACTAAACATCTATAAGGAACAAGTGGCTATGTATGAACAGCGTGCTAAGTTTGAGCTTAATGAACGTGAGCAGAAATTAGAAGGTCAAATGAGTACACTTATTAAAGAGTCTAGAGTAAGAGAAGAAACATTAAAACAAGAGTTGAATTCTTTGAAAAGTCAGCTAGAACAGTCTGTCAAACAGAAACAGGAAGTACAAAGGTGTATAACTACACTTAAGCTAGAATTCAAAGAAAAAGAAAAGGAACTCTTAAATGATTTCTCTAGGCTCAAAACCTTAAAAAATAAGCTTGAGGATAAGTTGTACACAAAAGACCAAACCAGACAGACTGCCCAAATGATGTATAAGCACAGAAAGTTAAGTGACAAGCATAGTGAAAGCAATGTAGGTAGATCTAAATTAGCTATTCATGAGATTGCTAAGATATCCCAACCTGCATTAAATGATTCTAATGTGATGTTTATGCCTAATCATGACCCGCCTGAGCTTATCTACACTAAAGAGGAGGAGGAGATGAGTGAGAGAACAAGGGAAAGAATAAATGAGAAAATGAGGGATCCCGAGTGCATAGTCAGACGAATAATAATCAAGCCTCCTGACTATAGTGAGGAAAATCGTTTGACTGTGTTTGCTCCTCAAAAGAAGTTAACACCTGAACAGATATTCTGGAAACAAGATAATGAAAAACTTAAGGAAGAAAAACTTAAGGCCAACACCCCTCTCATTAGAAAAGTTGCGTCCATAACGGTGTATCCTCCCAATACACCTAGGAATTTGGTGCCATTGTCTCTTCCCACTGAATGCAAAACCTTTATTAGCTTATATGTGCTTTGGCAACTATTTGTTGATTTTGATAAAACATGTAAGAAGAGAATCACACCAGCAGGAATTACTGAGGGGGAAAGGTGTTTTGAGCATGCAAAAAGGTGTTACTTGACTGAGGTCATGCCATTCTTTAAACTACTTAAAGAACATTTTGAAGGGTTTCAAACTGCACTTAAAACTGAAATAAATGAAATGAAAGTAGTGTTTAAAGATATGGAAAATGAGGTAACTCAAAATGTGATAGAACTTAAGACTCGTGGATTGAAAGAAAGAACATTCTCATCACAAATGAGAATTTGATTGCTAGATGTATTGCACAAGATGTATTTTATACTGCTACTGATTCTGCATTATCTGCTTGTCAATTTCATGAGTATTCTATTGCTTTAGATGTTACCCAGAATCGTGTTGTTGAGCTTGAGGGGGAGAATTTGAAATTGCTTGAAAAAATTCAAAATGATGATCATGATGACATGGTCAAACGTTTTTCTAAACTAGAGGTTGAACATCTTAACTTACAATTAAAATAACAACACTTAGAAGAAAGATGTAAACTATCAAATGCCAAGACATCTTCGGATGCTCCTAAGTTTGATACGTATTTTGAATTAAGCAAACGGGATGAGAAAATTCAAGCTCACACTAACATGATTCGTCTGTTGAGGGCCCAAGTTGCCCAATTGAAATCCAACAAATGTGAGGTGTATGGCACCAATAAACCTTCGTCTTCAGATTCTCAGAATTTTCAGTATCAAGACACCATCAACAAGTTACATTATGAAAATGAGTGTTTTCGAGAAGAAAATTCTAAGATTAAACAGCATTACAAAGAGTTATATGACTCAATTAAAGTCACACGAAATAGTCATAATGAAAAGATAACTTCTTTGTTAAATGAAATTGAGAATCTTAAGACTCAGGTGAAAGGAAAAATGCCATGTACCACTTGTAATTGTGTTGCATCAAAGGTCTCTGCTTGTAAAATGTACGATGTTGATGTGAGGCCTATTCCATTTCCCATGAGAAACAACAGACCTGTCCATCAAATGTACCTCTGTCACCTTAGGGATAGACTTGACACTCTTCGTGACGTTGTGGAAGAGGACAGAATAGGAAAACCACTCGATAAGGCAGTAGGTTATGCCTGCGTCCTCACAAAAAGGATCCAGGAACAGTTAGAATATGCCATTGGCACGGGCCCTAGGTCTCACAACCAAAGAGATAGAATAGTTGCATCGTCATCCACAATTAAGAACAAGCATGTAACCTTTGAGGTATCTTTCGAAACTTCAGATCCCAACACATCAAAACATGTTCAGCAACTAGAAGTGAAGAAGACTAAGATTCCCATCAGTCCTTCTACAGGAGTTAATAGTGACACTAAAGCTAGCGAGTCAAAACCTAAGAGAAACATTAAGAATTCTAGGATTTCACCAGCTAAAAGTGTTCCTAAAAGGAAAGTAGAAGACCACATGAGAAACAACAAGTCAGATTTGAACAAAAGGAATCATAATTCGAATCCAAATTCACTTTGCAAAACATGTAATGAATGCATAATTTCGTATAATCATGATAAATGTGTTAAGAAATTTCTGAAGTCGTCCAACAAACCCCCAGTTAGGAAAGTTTGGAGAGCTAGACAAATTAAGCAATCTTGGAAACCTACAGGGAAAATGTTTACCAATGTGGGCTTTCAGTGGAAGCCCACAGGCCGAACATTCACACTAGGGGAACATTGCCCTTTAACAAGGATTACAATTCCTAGAGTAGTGCCTGTTAAGGAATGGAAGCCTACTGGTAGAGTTATCCCTTTAGATACACAATGTCCCTTAACTAGGTCCATTGCATCTACTAGTGTTGCCCCTATTGTTAAAACCAAGGCACATATGGTTTCAGCAGCCCCAAAGATTGTTTGCACTAACCAACTGGAACCCAACCTAAATTGGGGATCCGGCTCTCCAAATTCTCTTGTTTCGTCTGTTTTCAAATGCAGGTCGTACGGATCGTCCTTTGACATTTGGACACAGGCTGCTCACAACATATGAGGGGAATCATTATGACGTCTGTACACATCAGTGCAGACCTCGCTCTTCATCATAATGACGTCTGTACAAATCAGTGCAGGCCTCGCTCTTCATCATTACAACGTTTGAATACAACAGTTCAAGCCTCGGGTTTCAATGTCAACATTATGGCGTCTGCTGACATTTCTTCAGGCCCCGTTCATCAAAGAAAAGAAAGGCATACGCTTGAGTGCGCTTTATCTTCGGAAGAAGAGGAATCTTCTTATTCATGACCATTCTCATCAAGCTTCGTGGTCTTCAAATGCTCATTCAGTCATCAAGGGGATAAACCTATATTGAAGTATATTCTTATTCACCCGGTCTATCAAAAATAGCAGTTGGTAGTCACATGCAATTTTTGAGGGGGAGAAGGGTGAATAAACTGCATGGTGATTGAGATTTGAGTAATGGTCAGACGAATACTCTTGTTTCTGACTACTCTCATCAAAAGGCTTCATACTTGCTCCATGCTCATTCAGATATTAAGTGGATCTACTTCCATTCGATTGGACGTTTATTCACTCAATCAAAAATGGCATCCTCGTATGCTATCTTTGAGGGGGAGAAGTGTGAACAGTGGATCAACCTCATATGCACTTGTTTAATCAAAGATGGCATCCTCGTATGCAATCTTTGAGGGGGAGAAGTGTGAACAATGGATCAACCTCATATGCACTTGTTCAATCAAAGATGGCATCCTCGTATGCAATCTTTGAGGGAGAGAAGTGTGAACAAGTGATTCGTTGTACATTTGGTTGTTGGTTCACTCACTTGAGCTGGGCATCTAATTGTGACCATGGAGTTGATCAGGTATCACTTATTCGAGTTTGAAGTTGACTTCCTCAAAGGCGTGATCTTATCCTATCTTGAAGTCGGGGTTGGTTGGATGCATGACTTTCTATGATAACTTGCTCGTGCTTAAGATTTAAGTTGAAGACTTAGGTTATCTAGTTACCAGCAGTCGGGGTAACTATCACTTAAAGGAGTTACGATGTAGTACTCAGTGTCACACGCCGTTGACGTTGTGGATAATCATAAGAGGTGTTAATGTCTCATACCTTGGTTGGGAATTGAGTACTTAGAGATTTGCGTGGAGCACTAATTCTCTACACCGTTCTTCCAACATTAGTGCAAGTTCAAGTCACGAGAATGGGGAATTCTACTTCAGTTTCAAGTTTGGTATATCGGGTTTGCTTCATCAGTTATCAATTTAGATGGCCTACTTAAGGGTTGGTAAAGATAGTCAGAAAGTGCTTCGGTAGCGGTTGATTCTCACTTGATACATTTGAGCTAATTTGTTCTTCTCACAAGATTTCAAGAATATGTTCTTAAAATGTGTTGCTGATTCTGAGGTATCATAACCAGCAAGGGGGAAGGAGATATACATCTGAATGCACAACGAGTACACGTGATGAACTTTATACTTCTTCTTAGTTGAAGTTATTCCGGGAAGACAAATGTCATATCCGCAGAGAAAATCAGTGTTTTAACTCGTGAGTCTTGATGTAATATTCCAACTACGTGGGGGAAGATATGTATGAAACAGTTTCTGATAATTAAAGAGGTGCACATGGGATAAAATGCTAACACTCAGGACTTAGTTGACTTTGGTGTAATAATTCTCATATGCAATTTCCTGAAGGGAGAAAAGGGGATTTCTAGGTCTTAATTGATCTTGATGTTACGTTTTCGACTTCATTAATGGGATTGAGTATGTACTTCGGGTTTTCGGGCTTCATACAATGAGACTGTTTGAATCTCTTCAACTACTTGGGGGGAAGTGGTCTCTGGATACTTTTGGTAGGCATTTCTTCAGTCTTCAGCGGGAAGAAATGTGAGAAGAATTATTCAAATGTGAGATGATTCGTTGCTGATCTATTTGAGGATCCCCGAACGGAGAATCACGATGATTATTCTTAAAAAGGAGCAGCAATACTTGATGTGGTTTGCTACGGTTTCCGCTGTACTCTTACCTTATGTAAGCTTGAAAGAGAGCTTAGAATCTGCTCAGTAAGAAGATTGTCGGTTTGGGGGGGAAGCTATCAAAGCTGTACATTGGGAAGGCTCAAGTTCCGTCGATTTTTCAGAAGCCTCGAAAGCTTTGGTGGTGAAAGTTTAAGAGATGATTGACCAAAAATTTCTACAACATACTGAACGTATCCTCATTTCGGTATTCATTTCATCATCGTCTTAAACTGAATAATATAGTTTGTACATATCTTAAAATATACTGTAAATAGAAAATTATAGAACCAGAAAATTGTATATAGAAAAATATTAAAACCAAGAAAAACCATAAAAATTAAAAATTAGAAAATACCAAAAATAGTTTCACCTAGGCATGTCTTATGTTTATCGATAACATTTACGGACTTAGAAATGTCATTCAATAATGGCACGGGTCTTTAAATGAAGCTCGAGCAGAAGTTAAAATGGATTGTTAAAACATGTCTAAATGGCTTGCAGTTACTTCATACTGCAACCCGCGCTGTACAATGGGGAAAGCATGTCGCCAAAAAGACAGCTGTTCCTCCAACCGGGTGATGTTCACCTGGGCATGGATTACTTTATATCCATGTTTCCCCGATTTGATGTACGGTTCAGTGCATCATTTCGCGTATAAGAAGAGAAGTCTTCTTTGCACCATGAACTCTTTCAGTTCTATGATTCTTCAAGAGAGTTTTGGTGTTTCACAAGGTGGTAACTGGACTTAAATTTCACAAATACTTATCACTCAATTGAATGACTACAGCTCTTTAAATAGAAAATGGGTCATTAATTGAGGGGGAGTTTATTTGTTCAAATTTTGACACCTTTTTAAACATTGTGCAACATCAGCAGTGACACTCTCTCTTGGTTTGAATGGGAGCATTATATGCTTCGTAATCAGAATATATTAAACCTGACCACATTTTCTCCCAAATTTTCTAAACATATTTAAATCAATTGGGATCACAAATCTCAAATGGTTTGAAATTTTTGATCGGGGGAGAGAATGTGATTTAAATATGAAATTCTGATAAAAATGTGATCTTTTGGAACTCAAGTGTAGGCTCTCCCATATGTGCTAAACCTTTTCGTATATCGATGCACATATTGAGGGGGAGCGAATGATTTATGATGGCAACTGATGCGTGGTTTTGTGACCTTACAACAGGTTTTACCTCTCGAGGGATCTCAAGAGGCTTACAACCCCACCAGGCAGTGTACCTGACCGATGTAGTATAGTGTAGTGGTAAGTACGAGGGATTGATCGTTCTCCACAGGGAATAGTGTCGTTAGGATTGAAAAACTACTCTAATAGGTCTAAGGGTGAGGGAAGATTCTTTTTGTATTTTTATATTTTTATGAAAGCAAGTAAAATCTCGGGTTTTGAAAGAGTGGGCGGAATTAGTTGCTAGTCAACTAACCCAAATAACTACAAATGCAAATAAAATAAAATAACTGAAAATGAAAAGGTTGTGAAACTTATGTGGAGAGAAATGTGTTTACTTAGATGTCCTTACTCCCTAACTATCTTTTACCGGTTGATTAGTGTGTATTAATTGCGTGGATGACGGGTGTATTCCTTAATACCAATCGTGGGGTGGCGTACGTACTTCCCCAACTCTACAAGCTCCTACTTCACTCCTATGTCGAGCCGGCTAGGAAGCTCCTAACATGGGATCACTAGAATTCGCTCATGCATTAAATACAACCATAAAAACCTTAGTACGCATTGGTTCATGTTTCTTAAGACGTTCAAGCAAGTTACCGTATAGGAAGTTAGCCAGTTTTCTTAAGCCTAACATCGATAAACAATCATCCAATACAATTAATAACACATTAACAACCGATAATCAATAGCTAGGTTTCATTAGATCTAAGCAAACACAAGATAAATCTAGCCTAGCATGTTAATCAAAAGACAAGAACAAGATATAATCAAACAACACATAGACATATTGATTGATTAAATGATTACTTATCTTCAATTAAACATGGGAGATCCAAGGGTATGAAAACCCTTAAAAATGGCAGAAATTCGTCTTAGGGTTTCTCCTCACAAAGTTGCACACTAATGACAAAAAATTGCAAAACTATATATAGAGTTTAAGGGCTGACGGCGTCACGTTGTAGGTCTTGACGCCGTCACCTCGCCGTGTCTAGGGTTCCCGGATGGCCTTCTTGACGCCGTCCCTCTTTAGTGCTCCAAAATCCGCTCTGGCTTATCAAAGGTTGACGCCGTCAGAAATGGGCTTGACGCCGTCTCTTTTTAACTTAAACCGTGATGGCCTTGATCACCTCAAAGGGTGACGCCGTCAGACTTCCTTTGTAAAATTCCCTGGCTTATCATGTGTATTTTTCATATCCACCTCTTTTGCCAAGCCATGACGCCGTCTGGAACAATCCCTGACGCCGTCAAAGGTACTTTTCCAGCCGATTTTGAGACTTTGTCATTTTCTTCACTTTTATGCTCCAAAAACGTCCAAAATGTTTCCTTTTCCAGATTTCTTTTCCAAAGTACCTAAAATGACAAAAGGAACGATTTAGGGCAATATTTGATCAAATAAATACGATTTAGAGCTTAAATGACCCCCTAAAAGCGGTACACTTTTCGCTTCATCAAATACCCTTACACTTGAGATTTGCTTGTCCTCAAGTAAATGCGCTTTTATTCTAATCAAAATACAAGTTAGGGGTCATTTAATGCTAATATAAAAGTAATTACAATAAATAGTCGTTCCACTTTAATCATAATAAGCACGGAGATTACAAACTAGCACCTCACAAGTAGTGTTTAGATACTCACATCTCTCAGGTGTCATCAAAATAAATCTCATAAATGAAAACGGATAATATCTCTCACTACCTGTCATAGCAAATAGATTACCATAGGCTTGGGAAAGGATCAAAAACCTCCTCCACTAGGCGTAAGCACCTAAGATAAACTATCAAAGAGGGCTTTTAAATGGGTTATAATGTAAGGTGTAGGGATATGATAAACACGGATTTGTTGGATAAGGGATATTTACTGGTGGCGAGTTAAAGATCTTGATTAATTACATGTAAAATACGGCGTTGCTAAGCCAAGACTAGACTCGACTTAAGCTAAAAACAAAATAACCAAAGCATAAAATAAACATAAAATGAAACGGGATGGTAGTCCGTATGTTTTTTCTACTTTTCATTTTCTCATTTTTTTGTATTTTTCTTGATTTTTTTTTTCTTCATACACTCTTGCCCTACCATCCAAAATAATACATCATAGGGGCCTCGGTTCTCCCCTTACACTTGAACTTTTACATAACTTTACAAATAATTATTCTAATGACTCGAATTAAGATAATCGAAACACTTGGAGTACTTTTAAAATATTTAGCACATATGGGGGTAATAATGTTGTTCTTCCCCATTACTCCATTACACTAGTACTTTACCCATGAGTCCCAATCGTCCCAAAACAATATGTACAAGGATATGACTCGACTTAGCAACCATGTAATCAATTAGATAATTAACTAAGGGTTTAAACAAATGTTGTCACAATAATGCACTAAAGATGAGTGCACACAAGGTAGGCTAAGGCGATTTGGGTGTACATTTAAGTGGGGTGTAAACAAATTCTTCCTTTAAGTAAAATGCTTAAAGGTCGAAACGAAAAGATAGGCTCTGAGGGTGTACTAGGGGTATCGTGTACTAAAAATGAGTACAACGCAAAGGGTGTGGGAGAATTACTTGACCAATGTAGCCAATGTAATTATAACAAAAACACAGGTGTAAAACAATGGGTTAATCCTAATGCCTCTTATCATGTAGTAAATCTAACTACACGAATGTAGTCTCACTTGTGGCCTCGGAATGGTCCTAACGCAAGTTCTAGAATCTAAGTGCTACCGGTACACACATCATAGCATAGATGCTTTTCCTACCAATTCTAGGGGCGAACCTCACATATTTGGGGGTGGAAATTTTTTTTTTAGTGGTACGGTTTTGTGCTAGTCATATAACTCCTATCCGTGAGACGCTCATTAAGACCAAAGTTTCACTCTTAAATGTTGTAAAAAATTTTAAATTTGGCACTAAAATTGCCCTAACAAGTATTTATCTCAGTTTTATTACACATCTACCATTAGACAAACGAAAATCAAGTGTAAAAGCATTCTCAAAAGTATCGTACTTTACCCCCCCCCCCTTACACTTAAGATGAACATTGTCCCCAATGTTCAAATAACAAGATGTAAAAGTAAAAAGGTAAAAGAATGAAATCAAATACTCCCCTGATTCGTTTGGTGGATAAAGAGGTAACATGGTTAGATCTTCTTCCAAGAGAATGTAGAAGCTCCAAGACTAAAGCATCGCCATAAGCTTGATTCCACATACATCTCCTTGTCCAAAATAACCTGTTAAACCTGAGAAAACAAACACGAAAACCTGCATAACATCGGCGGGATAAATTCTATATAAGGATATAATGCTTGTGGAATGATAATTTTGCAGATTCCTGGAGTTTATAAGTTAGAGATTTAATAAAAACTTTTTATGAAAACAAAACTTTCAAAAATTTCAGAAAATTAAAACCTGACGCCATCAGGTTGTAAAGCCTGACGCCGTCAGAAGTGATCTGACAGAATTCTCATGTTAAGTTTCTGAAAAATTTCTGGAAAAACCTGTACCTTACTTCCTGGAAATCCTGCAAAATATCATTATGACTCGATACAAGCATTTGACTCAAACAAATACGAATATGTATGTTAATTTATTATTATTACGATTCATGTTCATTTTTGTTCTAATAAACCGATTTGGATTTCCCTTACACTTATCTTTTGCAAAATACCTTTATATGTAGTTAAGACGAAGTTAAAAACAAGATAAAGCATTTTCACAATTTAGTTTTGAACATGAATCAATAATAATAAAAATTAAACATACACACGGAAGCAAATAAAATCAAACAAACAAATAAATAAACACACAAAGCAAATAAAGCTTGGGTTGCCTCCCAAGAAGCGCTTTTCTTTATTAACGAGTCTTGTAGCTAGACTCAAAGTCCTTCTACCCTATGTAAGTGAGCTCGTCATCGAGGACATCTTTAGGGTTAAGCTTGGATTGAAGTTTCCTATTGGTCCGCTTAGTACAATATATCTTTTCAAACTTCTCTCCATCCGGGTCATACAATGTCATCTTAATATGCCATGACCCATCTCCATCTTTGGGTGGTTTGTCCCAATCCCACTTATGATCATCGTCCTCACAAGTCCACTTATTCATCCCTAGGTTAATTGGCAAAACTCCTAGGAACTCAATCATCTTCCTAAAAACTAGAGGGTCTTCAAATGGATCCAATTCGGTGTCCCTAGCCAAGAGTTGTTCTACCGCATGTGTTCAGTTCACAAAGTCCTCTTCTAGGTAAAATGGGCGTTGGGGTCCTATGAAGTCTCTATCGATCCAAGGTCCATATCTAGATGGTCTCCTATTTAATTCTAACCAATGGGGTGTTGGTTCCTCACTAGTATCATAGGCATGTTTCTTCACATCATAGACTGACCAAGTATCACCTTCTCCTACCGCTATCTTAGATTCCTTACAATCAATCATAGCACTAGCGGTCGCCAAAAATCCTCTACCTATCAGCAAGGGGCATGTAGGGTCGCTAACCATATCAAGGACGTGGAAATCGGCTAAAATGGTTAGTTTTCCAATGTGTACTAACACGTCTTTGACTACTCTAATCGGGTAAGCAACACTCCCATCCGCTAAGCCTATTATCACCTCGGTTTCTTCAAGTTTTCCTAGTTTTAGAGAGGTGTAGAGAGGTAACGGAAGTAGGTTAAGGCTTGATCCAAGATCGGCTAATGTGTCATAAGCCTCCGAATTACCGATCTTGCAAGGTAGAACAAATAAGCCCGGATCATCTAACTTCTTAGGTAGCTTGTTTTGAACAAAGGCGGTCCCTTTTTCGCCTAACTTGAGCTTCTTCTCATCCAACACATCAATAACCGGACTTTTAAGGTGGAGCTCCTTGAATTCATTGTCAAGGTTTTGAGTGGGAGGTGTTTCAACTATGTTGTTGACCAATTTGGATATCGTAACTTCTTGGTCCTTTTGAACGACTTGGGTTTGTTTGAAACACGAGCTCATGGAATTGACCGAATAATATTGTGGACAAGAACTAGGAGATGAAACTGACGAAATGGCGTTGACGTTTAGTTTCGGGTTCTTAACTGTGTTGCTAGGGAGTGCTCCCATTTCTCGGTCATTGAGGGCTTTCAATCAAATTGTCAATCTTATTGGTCATCTCGCTTTGTTTTTGTTTGAAATCGGCTTCAAACTTGGCCAAACGAGCTTCTTGAGATGCCATAAATTGAGACATCAATCCTTCAAAGTTATTGGTACTACCATTGCTGGAAGGATTGTTGTTGAAAGTACGGTTCGAGTTGGAACCGCTTGATTGGAAACGATTAGGTGGGTTGGAAGAATTGGTTTGTTGTGCGTTTTGGTTTTGTTTCCACCTAAGGTTTGGGTGATTTTTCCATGAGGGGTTGTATGAATCACCGTAGGGATTTGGTTCGGGTTTGAAAGTGTACCACTTGTCTCCCGCTCTGTCGGTACGCGAGGATGCGTAGTCCGCAAAAGCTTATTCGGGGAGTTCCATGCAATCACGAGTGTCGTGGGGACCACTACATAATTCACATGAAGAAGTGATTTTGTTCACTTGGCTTGAAGGTTTAGGAGCCTCGTAGGATTTCATAAGAAACTTGACTTGGTCTTCAAGTTCTATGATCCTACGGTCGGAAGTGCTTGAATTGTTCGAAGGCAAAGATATTGCCTTGACCATTTTATTCAAATCACGGGGATCACTCCAACTTTCATTGTCATAAAAAGCAAGATCTTCTAGGAGAGCCCATGATTGTTCCGCACTTAGATCACGTAGCTTACCACCGGCCGATTGGTCAATGGTTTGCCTCGTGGACAGATTGATATGGTCATAGAAGATTTGGACTTGGAGCCAAAGTTCTATGCCATGGTGAGGGACTTTTTGGAGTAAGTCCTTGAATCGAGTCCATGCCTCGTAGAGGGTTTCGCCTTGACGTTGTTGGAACATCAAGATATCATTCCTTAGCTTGGTAGTTCTTCCTGGTGGGAAAAACTGAGCAAGGAAACGAGTGGTGAGATCATCCCAAGAGGTGATGGATCCTGCGGGTAGACGCTCTAGCCACTGACTAGCTTGGTCCCGCAGAGAGAATTGAAAGAGACGTAGTCGGGTCGTCTCTCGAGTGGCAACATCAAGGTCTATGGAATCAACGATTTTGAGAAAGTCCTTGAGATGTTGATTAGGATCTTCGGAACGAAGTCCATGGAATGCGCATCCGCTTTGCACCAACCGGATGGTGTCGGATCGCAAGGGAGTGACATTGGCTCCTTGAGTGAGCTCAATGGTGTTTCGATAGCCATGGTGGCTAGGACGGGAGTAGTCTCCTAAGGTAAGGGCTCTAGGAGGTGGGTGTTGTTGTGGTGGTGGGTTGTTGGGATCAAGGATATTACCACCTTCCATGATGTCGGATGGTAATGGTTACGAACAAAGAAACGAAGAAAAAAGATAGACTAAAGAAAATCTAGAAAAAATAAAAATAAAAATCTCACTAGAAAGGAATCTAGTGAGTAGACCTAATAAAATAAAAATTCAACCTAAACAATAACTATTCTCCGGCAGCGGTGCCAAAAACTTGATGCGTGGTTTTGTGACCTTACAACAGGTTTTACCTCTCGAGGGATCTCAAGAGGCTTACAACCCCACCAGGCAGTGTACCTGACCGATGTAGTATAGTGTAGTGGTAAGTACGGGGGATTGATCGTTCTCCACAGGGAATAGTGTCGTTAGGATTGAAAAACTACTCTAATAGGTCTAAGGGTGAGGGAAGATTCTTTTTGTATTTTTATATTTTTATGAAAGCAAGTAAAATCTCGGGTTTTGAAAGAGTGGGCGGAATTAGTTGCTAGTCAACTAACCCAAATAACTAAAAATGCAAATAAAATAAAATAACTGAAAATGAAAAGGTTGTGAAACTTATGTGGAGAGAAATGTGTTTACTTAGATGTCCTTACTCCCTAACTATCTTTTACCGGTTGATTAGTGTGTATTAATTGCGTGGATGACGGGTGTATTCCTTAATACCAATCGTGGGGTAGCGTACGTACTTCCCCAACTCTACAAGCTCCTACTTCACTCCTATGTCGAGCCGGCTAGGAAGCTCCTAACATGGGATCACTAGAATTCGCTCATGCATTAAATACAACCATAAAAACCTTAGTACGCATTGGTTCATGTTTCTTAAGACGTTCAAGCAAGTTACCGTATAGGAAGTTAGCCAGTTTTCTTAAGCCTAACATCGATAAACAATCATCCAATACAATTAATAACACATTAACAACCGATAATCAATAGCTAGGTTTCATTAGATCTAAGCAAACACAAGATAAATCTAGCCTAGCATGTTAATCAAAAGACAAGAACAAGATATAATCAAACAACACATAGACATACTGATTGATTAAATGATTACTTATCTTCAATTAAACATGGGAGATCCAAGGGTATGAAAACCCTTAAAAATGGCAGAAATTCGTCTTAGGGTTTCTCCTCACAAAGTTGCACACTAATGACAAAAAATTGCAAAACTATATATAGAGTTTAAGGGCTGACGGCGTCACGTTGTAGGTATTGACGCCGTCACCTCGCCGTGTCTAGGTTTCCCGGATGGCCTTCTTGACGTCGACCCTCTTTAGTGCTCCAAAATCCGCTCTGGCTTATCAAAGGTTGACGCCGTCAGAAATGGGCTTGACGCCGTCTCTCTTTAACTTAAACCGTGATGGCCTTGATCACCTCAAAGGGTGACGCCGTCAGACTTCCTTTGTAAAATTCCCTGGCTTATCATGTGTATTTTTCATATCCACCTCTTTTGCCAAGCCATGACGCCGTCTGGAACAATCCCTGACGCCGTCAAAGGTACTTTTCCAGCCGATTTTGAGACTTTGTCATTTTCTTCACTTTTATGCTCCAAAAACATCCAAAATGCTTCATTTTCCATATTTCTTCTCCAAAGTACCTAAAATGACAAAAGGAATGATTTAGGGCAATATTTGATCAAATAAATATGATTTAGAGCTTAAATGACCCCCTAAAAGCGGTACACTTTTCGCTTCATCAGCAACTGTGGAAGAATACCAAAGACCGACCAATCTTATTTTAATGCATTGGAGTTATAAGGATGGTGAGGTTAGGTATTTGTTCCCATAATCCAGCCAGAACCGGAGGGATCTTCCCAGGGACAATCCTCTAGTTAGAATAGAAGTCCTTAGGAATGATTAAAAAGGAGAAAAGTGAATAAGGGAAGAGTGCCGACTGAGATGGAGCTAGCACTGGAACAAACCCAACAAGGTGCTAGTTATGAAGTATCGGTAAGCACTGAAGGGGTTGAAGAATGAAAAAGAAATGTAAAGATAAAGGGTGAAAAGAAAGAAGCCCTCCTTACATCTTAGGCAGAAACCGGGTCAATACATATGCTGTCAGAATCACTTAGTTGATTGCTGACATTGAAGACAAAGTATCATGGACCCAGTGATACGCTGCACAACCCTCCCTAGCCACTCAAGGTCCCTCAAAGGACTCTTGTTTCACTTGTCACAGGAGATCAATACATTGCTATCGTCTCTCTCACTCCGAGTTAGATGATATTGAAAAGGTGGCAGTCCTCTCCAGCCTCCGATCACTAAATCAAAATGCACTATTGAGTCTAGAGCCAAGAGATCATCAATTAATCTCATTAGGACACATTTCCAATATGCTTGCTTTTTCATACACCGTGAAAAGCAAGAAAATATATATGAAGAGTCCTACGCATTATCCTTGTGGTATTGCCAGAACATCCAAGTGATACTTAAAGTAATCACAATGAAGATGGAAATCCTTCTAGAGCCAACATCAAACGAGCTCTTGGTGGGTGACATGTGAGATCCTTCATGGATCAAACCTGTGACAACTGGAATGAAACAATGGGGCGATTCACATTTGAATCAAACTTGTTCCAGGAAATGGATTGACGGATGCTTTTGGAAAACCCTTCAATGTGCTCATCAAATGAATTTCGAGCGCATTGATTGTGAAAATTTTCAAACAAAAGTATTTATGACAGAAATGTGATTTAATGTGTAAAACCCTCGTCGTGTTACATAAAAATTGTTTATCTAGTAACACGCGAGTGATTTTTCTAATCAATTTCTCATCAATCAGTGGGTATTCAATTCACTGATTCACTCAACCGTGTTGTCTGCTTTGAGACGTTCCGGTATGAGAACATGCTTGTAAGACGAGTCCAATGTTAGTTCATTGAATGAGTCTTTACAACAAGCTGGAAATTCCTGTCAAGGAGAATTCTCTTTAAAGGGAATTCTACCTGATCACAGGTCGGTCCTCACGGATCCGAAGGTTAATCCAACCACACCGAACGAATGACAAAGCCATATTCGTTCTCCAACTTTATTGCTAACTGTTTTATTTCAGGTACATATAAAGATGGTGATGGTGGTTCCTAATTCCAGTATGAGACATGTCAATCCACACTCCATGCTCACACTTCCAACTCATTATTAAAGACATCATGATAGCTAAAAGACCTTCAACACAGCTTCCACAACTCTGATGATAGCTATCATGATCCAGAAAAGTGTGAGCATGCGGGCCCAATGGTCACAACAAATCACATGGAGGCATTACTACAATGAATGAGCTCAGAGATTTTCGGTGGCTGATGATCTCAAAGAAGGCTCCAAGATCACAACTTCTCATGATGACGAAGCCACAAGGTGACTTGAAGACGCATGTTGGATGATAACTTCAAAGAATACTCAAAGATCATCCAAAACAAAGAACAGTCATCACAAGTTCACTGCTAAAGGCACAAAGATTCTAGACGTTGAAGAATCAAGGTCTACGAGCTATGAAGTCAAGATTCAAGGATGAAGTGCTAGAATTCAGAACATTACTTCCGGGGTGACCTCCCTTAGGGGGAGATTGTTAGGAATATAAATATTCAGTTGAAGACTCGGTCACCCCGAGTACTTAGTAGCACATCATAGCTCGTAGGATCATTAGTAATATTATTAGTAGTTTAGTTATTATTAATATTGTGGAGTGGGTCGGGTCTTTACCCACTGTCAGCTTGCTCCACAGCCCACTAGGGACATATTATTTAGTTAAGTCGTGTACTATATAAACCCCTCTCCACACATGGAGAGGGTTGGACCTCATTCTCATATTAATCTAATACACATAACTTTCTCTCTCTAAGGTTCCAACTCTCCTACCTCTCTCTAGAATCCTTCTATTCGATCCATATTATACGCCCAAATCGTGTATTCTTTGATTGTGAATATCCTACATTATGTAACGTGAGTTTGATTATAACAAAGACTTAGTAATGATTCTAAAGCAAGCAAATAATGATGATGATGTAAATTCAATATATTAAAAACAACACTTGCCTAGACTAGTTTGCACAATTCCCTTGATATGATTATGACAATGGTTCAAATCGATTATGATCAATAAATTAGATGGTGCTCTAATTTGATTAGTTGGTGTACTAATCCTCTTGTTTTCAACACTTTCAATCCTCGTCAAGATTTTAAGATGACAAAAACAATATTAAGTTTTGATCAAATAAGACTTACATAATTCAATCATTTGATTCGCTATCGTTTCACAAATAATTGACAACTACACTTTTAGTTTTCTAAGTTTAACCAAGTTACATATGAAATGGTCAGTACATAAGGTAACACCTTCATAGACAAAGGTTTACAATTGATTAAATAACAATGTCTCTTTCGACCTATTACACCATTAATAATCAACCAAACTTGATAACTCTTTTGTTTATGAAAACTTTGAAAGCACAATTCGATCTTAGTATTAGCTTTTCATTGAATTAGAACCATAGAGTCATAATCAATCAACATTTATGTAACAAACATCATCTAGGCAAGTGCACAAGGCACTTAGCCGCTCATGGCAAACAAAGTAATAATCACAGAAATTATATCACTTGAAAACATGATTAAAGAGTCTTACAAAAGTTGTAATGATGATTACAAGACTGAGGAAGAATTATGAGGTGATCAACAATGATTCCTTTGATGTTTACAATGATGGATAATGAATGTAAGTCAACTTCTTCCTGCATTTTCTTCTTTGTAGCCTTCTTGAGAGAGTATGAGAAATTTGGTATATGAGTATGTATGTATATATCTTTTCTCTCTAGCCAATGCTTCTAATTAATAGAAAACTTCTCCTTGGCCAACAAGCAAGTTTCTTGGGCACCAAGTGTAATAAAATTCTGGACTTGATGTAAATGAAGCATAATGACAACCCACATGAAGAGTTAGATCATTAAAAGTAGTCATCAAGTGTGCCAGGAGTTGCAGCAACCCAAGGTTGAAGTCTCAACCTGAGGTTCAGATTCCAGCCCAAGGTTTGGAGTAAGGTTGGCATGGCAATTTTGAACCTTGCGTTGAACTTAAGCCTTAGTTGTATTTCTTGAACCTTTGGTTGAGGAAGCAAGCGATAATTCATAGCAAACTTTGCATGTAACTTCTCATTCATTTCATCAACACTTGATCTTTTCTTGAGCTCGAAAATCTTTGTAACTTGATTCTTTATCTTTGATGATCTTCCCGAGGTCTTTATTATGGGTAGAATCTTTCGTTGTGCATAAGCTCTTGATTTAGCGACTTTTCCTCATCTTTCTAGCTATTCCCTTGGACTTGATTGTACCTGAACCTTAATATATCTTTTGAACCTTTTTCGCATAATATGTTCACAACACAACCAAATACAATGCAAAAACATAGAAATAACGTGACTAAAACATGTACGAAATGAGCGTTATCAGACACATACCCAGGCATGGCAACATTATCCACGACGCTGCGGCAAATCCAAGGGTCATCTATCTTGAACCCATTGGTAGGCAGCCACTTCGGAACATATGTGGACTAGGCCTCAGTAGTATCAACAGAAATGGACTGTTAAAAGTCCCCAGAATCCACAACCTTCTCAACTTCGGCCTCAACATGCTCGGACACATCTTCGGCATGATCCGGCTCTGAAGTTTCAACGAACGGGCTGGGAGACCCACGGTTGACAGACTCAGTAGGGTCCGGATACGGAGACTCAGAAGCCTTGCCCCCAGAATCTTCATGAGCGGGAGTATCAGAATCGGAAGAAACAACTGTGGTATTCTTCGTAATGTTGGCATCGGTGACAGGACCGGAACGCTCTAACCCATCCCCTGACTCATCCTGGAGTTCGATCACAGGAGGGTCTTCCACGGAGGGACCATCTGAAAAATAACAACAATAAACACACAAGTACATGAAACATACGCGGTATAAAAAAAAAGGGGGGGGGAAGGAAGCTGGTCATACCCGACCCAGCCGCGGCTTCCTTGCGAACAAGCCTCTTCTTCTTCGGGGGTTTCTCTGGTGCATCGATGGTCACCCTCTTCTCCTCCGCTTTCTTGTCGGCCTTAGCGGCCTCCAGCTCATCCACCACAGTGCGCTCCGATAATCTAATCACATCCTCCCTTGGCTCAATGACACGGGAAGCCGTTTCCGCCCTCAAGGGGGGATTCACCCTCTTTTAAAGTGCGCTCCCCGGTCGCCACCTTAAAGGGATCCGGTTGGCTGATAAACGAGAACAAGTCCATTTCTGCAAAAAGTCAAAGTATATGGTTAGATGCGGACGCACACACATGAAAAATAATAATAAGACAAGTCTAGCAACCCACCCGAATCATCCGGCCATAAAAAAGTCGGACGGCTAGTATCATCATCCCAAGTCTGACTCAACCCTATGACGTTCAAAAAAGCCTCCGGATATTTCTTGAAAGCGGCCCTCCGGGTATCAAGGAGCCGCAACAACTCCTGATCTACGTCCGTGTCAGAAGGAGGAGGGTCACGATCTATGGACACCTTGTCGTACCACGGAATGGAAAGTGGGAAAATGGTTCGTTTGACAAAGAAGAAGCGGTCTTTCCAATTCTTGACCGAGTCAAGGGCGGCAATATAACAGACGGGGACCACAATGACTTAGGACCTTTCCATTTTTCTAGGGTCATCCAGCCGTTGTTGATACCGGCATAATAAAATTTCCTAAAAAGGGCGACAGTGGGAGTGCCACCATGGACGCGGCAGAGGATCTGAAAATGGCTAATCCTACACGCCGCTAGAACTGACAACTGGGAAAGATGGATTTGGAAATACTCCAGAACGCGCAGTAAGAACAGCGAAAGAGGGATTCTAAAATTACCCAACTCAAAAAACCTAGTATATACACCTATTTTCCCCTCCGATGCATTCCTAATAGTATCCCGGACACCGGGCAACTCCGGTAAAAGATGGCCAGGGATGTTATATTTCCTACAAAACTCATCTAAGGCCTCCTGAGAAAGCTTAGAGGTCACGCTATCTATATAGTCTGGTGCCATCCTAAATGATCAAAAAATAGAATGTAGAAGAAACCTAACCTGAAAACCTAATCCCGGAAGTAAAGGAAGCAAGAAGAACAAAGGCGGTAGGAGTCTTTTTTCTAGAGAGTTGGAAAAATAATTACTGTGTGTGAAAAAAGAATAACATAGGCATGCCCCTTGGTATTTATAGCCACACACACACGCGCCATCAGTTAGATCGAAAGGCCATAAAGTCGCCACGTCCCCGGACACTTATTGGATGGTCGAAGATCTACCCAGATGAACGGTCGCGATCGTCACAGAAAACGAACGGTCTGCCGCCAAAACGTCAAGTCAGTCAGGAAATAAGTGGATAAAAAACGCTTCGCGACTACCAATGACAGGCTGTCACCGTCGAAGCAAGCGGCAAGTGGAATATCTAGTCAGCAATACCAGCCGCGGAATTTCAAAAAGTCTATTCAACAAGACACGACATCTATAACCACGGAACCTCAAAATAGTCTAGAACACTTGTTCTCAATCCAAATAAGTATACTAGACTGGGGGGACTTGATCGTGTATAATACTCCCGGACCCAACATATTGGGCCGGGTGTGCTCATAATAGCCCCGACCCCGGGATAACCCGAACCGCGGCCTTGCCAAGCCGGACAAGAACACGTCACAGACCCCGGTCCCGCCAAGCCGGGCCGGAACACATCATCGGCCGCCGACATGCCGCCACGCCCCTAAAAGCCAGATCTCTTGGGATTATTTCCCCTACGTGATCTGACACCTACCTACTAGGTTAGGCATAGTTCGGCTCACAGAGTCCCGATGCAGCTACAGGTGACAGATGTGTGTAGTATAAATACCCCCACCTCATTTATTACGCTCAACTAATACACCTCATAGCATTAACTCTCACACAGTCCGCACATCTACTTTATCTCTCTAAACAACATACTTACTCTCACACCGGAGGCCGACCGCGGAAGTCCCCTTCCGCGGTGAGACTGACGGTGTTATCTTTTCTTAGCAGATTTACAGACACTTAGTGTAACACCCCAACCCGACAAGGGTAAAGATGTCACGCAAATGGTTTCATATCAGATATAACAAAGCATACATTCAAAGTAATACAAAGATTCTCACGGGTTACAAAGGAAATACTGAAATTATAAGGTTACAAAACGGATACAAATAAAATAACTTCTAATCATCTCTAGGCCAAAATAACTGTCAAGCCTTCTAGGTCCAAAAGTCTCTTCACTCATACCCATCTTCCATCTAAAACCTGCCGCACACGAAAAGAAAACGTGCGGCTGAGCTTACAAAGCCCAGTGAACAGATATATAATGAACGAAAACGAAAGTAAACAGAAATAATCAGATGTAGCATAATGAATGAGATATAAATAAGGTACAAGAGTAAAGGTTTAGGATAGTCATCCACCACGAGCCCAGAAACAGATCATATCATATCATAACAGTGTAACCATAAATCTTCATAATCATATAGAGGGGAGACCTCTCAGATAATCAGATAATATGAGGGGTGTCCTCATTCTTCAAATGGAGTAGCTAGCTCCCAGATATATGTGAAAGGCGTGTATTGCACACAGCACCAGTCACCAGACAAGTCATATCATATCAGATTAAATCCACTAAACAGAACAGATCTAGGATTGCAATCCATACGCCCCCCAGAAACATATATAATCCATAGTCAAAGTAATGCGCATATCATAATCAGAATGGGGACGGTGTGAGGAATCACTCACCCACACATGAGTCATGCCAGTGGTGCATCACAGACACGGCCAGGTTACCTTCCTGGCTAGGTAACAGAAAAGTGGCTCGGGTATCAAACTAAGAGTCAAAGGTCAAAGGTCAAAGGTTCATATCATAATCAGGGTGTCATATCAGAAGGTTCAATATCAGAAGTTCATAATCAGACCAGTCAAAGTATCAGAAGGTCAAGTATCAGAAGTTCATAATCAGAAGGTCAAATATCCCAGGTCAATATCCAAAAAAGGTCAATGTATCCGATGGTCAAATCTTCAAAAGGTTCAATATCAAAAATACTTTTCAAAAGGTTTTCTCATAAGGTTCATTTAAAAACAATCATTCAAAAATAGTTTTCATAAATGGTCTTTCACTTAGTTTTCATAAAGCGAACTTCAAAATAGTTTTCTTAAAGTCAATATATCATGCTTGAAAAACCCTTTCAAAATACTTTACTTAAAACATTTCCATCTCATATCAAAAAGGTCTTCATGTCATAGGTTAAAAATCAGAGATCAAAGGTCGAAGCAAAGGTGTCATAGCAAGGGATCGTAACAGAGTATCAAATCAGAGAATTTAACAGATCAGAAAAGAATCATAGGAAACCTTACAGAGAAGGTCAGAATATCTGTACCTTATACCGCCAATGAAAACACAATAGAAACATAAGATCAAAAGCAACCTCCATCTTCAGCGAATCTACACGAATTCATGATCGTCTTATTAATAACTTATTTTAATTCAGATTACTTATTTCCGTAGGCTTTCCATTTTTAGTAACTTCCCTCTTTTAGTGAGGTTCAATAATTTGAAAGTTTCCTGAAATTATTTTAAAGTTTATGCTATAATTTTATATTAGAGTGGTAGTTTTAGACCCCGTCATTCATAATTTATTAACGTATTTTTAACATTAATTTTAGACCGCCGCGATTTAATTATGTTATTATCACATGCACCATATCACCCCCATTCACACACACTCATACCAATGCAACCAAAGTTGAACATGCTTTAATGAGGCCACACATCCTAATACTAAGCCATATCTAGGTTCTATTCACAAACTCTTAAACAATTTATACGACATATATTCATACGTCTAAAACCATTTTTACTTTAGTTTCGCAAACATTTTTAGTCCTTATTTAGACCCAGCAAAACTCACGACATAACATGCACACCCAATGAACCACATTTCTCTCCTTTTCTAATTAGTGTATGCGCATATTTTATAATATATATATAATGATTAAAACACAACCAACCAATGATTCAATGTATATCAATGTACTAACAGTTCATCATATAACTTATATTTAATGATAAGAACACACTAGATAGATCGATCCTATGTTTCTCCATATTTTATCACGCATGCATGCAGATCATTAAAACCATACACCTCCATTTTATTATTATTACTTTAACAGAATAGACAGAACAAAACCCGAAACTCACTCAAAAGTACACACCATGCTCAACCTCTTCGTCAAAGTTTATTCAATAATCATGCACGTATTGTAGCCCTACGTGATCGATATACTCATAATACACACTACAACCATACTATTCGACAGCCCCCATACCAGGCACACACATGAATATCGAGACACAAACATCACATGAATTCACACATGACTAAGCCTAGATCCCACGAAAATAATAAGTAAGTCCCTTCCTTTTATTCTTAGATTTTATAACCAGGTCTATGAAGTATATAATACGTATCATGAGCATGACCTCATAACCACATCAAATATGTATATCAATATGTATTCGAAACTTAGAAACACAACAGGTCGACACATATATATGATTTATAGATTCATGATTTTACGTTTCACCTTATTATTGAATATCATCCCGCGACATCATATAAAAGTTCCATGACCAGTTTCAAAACAACAAAACTCGCATGGTTTGAAACTGAAGTAAGTTGACCCATTTGTCTTATATATTCATGATTTATGTGACGTTATTTTGTGGTATTCTGATTTTATACATCATAGGTGAGTGTCGAATGGAGGAAACACAGAGACGGAAATACCTTGAGGCAGTTTTAACGATGCAAACAGGAAACCAGAACCAACCCTTATTCGAAATCAAGCCACACGAGCGAAACTAATATTACACCAACAGCCGATCACTTCCACGAACACACCACTGCTAGAACAAATAGAAGTCGATCACCCACCTTGGTTATACCCTTTTCGAACTATAACAAAGGAAACCAACTTGTAGCATTCATACGCATGATACATTGTGAGAAAGATGGTGTGGTTATATGGGTCGGAAGAGAAATAGATGTGTGAATAACAGATAAGGTGAGAAGTAATATAGTTTAATAATAAAAAGATATAGGGGATATTCTTGCTGGCTTTCTAAACATACGTGTGAGAAAACTAGGCAATAGGAATTTCGGTTCTTGTTGGAAGGAAACGTGTAGATCCTGTGTACGTGTATTCAAATAGTCAAAAAGATAATTTTAAACGTGATTGATGGAGGGGCGTGACTTTAGGCTGAAATTGTGGGGATCACTCAAATCTTTTACAAAGTTAGAAAATATTATATGTTCCTTGTGATTACCTATAATAAATGTATATATGTGTGTAAACGGTTGACCATAAAAGAAATAGGGCCGATTGATTTGTATTTTGGATTAGGACATAGAATATTGATTTGCTAAATTACTTATGTTAATATTAATAATAGGCACAAATTTATAACATATAGTTTTAGTTGGTTTTTAATTATTAATCATATTCATAACTTAGGAAAAATTCAAATTAGACGTAAATTAGGTATTCAGAATTTAGGGTTTTACAACTCTTCCCCTCTAAAAAAAAATTTTCGTCCTCGAAAATTGAAGTCGCAAAATTAAACGAAGTCGTAGCAAGTCGCAAAAGATTGTCACAACATTCTCACGCCCGAGGAGGTCCTTCCAAAAAAAATCTTCAGACCAAATAGTTTCTCATGACTCGAATCAAAACGGAGTGGGATCAAATTTCCTCAGAAAGAGACAAATTAGGTTGATTCAGAACAAAAGGTCCATGCAACATAAAATGGACGGTAGGTGAATCTTCAGAAAGCTCACATGGAATACGAACAAGATTTCAAATCAAATTGACTGTGTCAACAGTATAGAGCTCTTCAAAGAGTTTTCAAGATTCATAACTGAGGTCAACAGAATGCAGAACGAGAGTTTAACTCATCCAGATATTTAATAAACGGAAACAGAGTATACGCATAGGCAGAATTAACCTAACGTCTTACTAATCACGGATCTAACGGAGATCAGATTCTAGACTTCTTAGGTACTCCCCAAGATATCCTATGGCCACAATGAGTGCACGTTATATGGTGTAAGTATTATCACGTTGATCAGGCGTCATAATACTAGCACCACATAAATATGCCTTCATGATGATCATACTTTATCTCAAGTCGTATTCAAAACCACTTATCTTAATCCACCTAGTACTCCTACAGTCTCAGAGGTCATCAAAGTCAAACACCATAACTAAGAGAAAAACGGACTACTCGAAAGAGTTAACGGAAGTCCCAGAATGTCTATCAAAATTTGGTACATCGGTAAAAGCATCAAATCGTCCATCATTCGTCAAATTTCTTATAACAAAACCATCGTCCAGCATACGCAGAATGAACACCGAGCGGAATTACTAACAGGGAACATGACTCATTCAAAGGGGTCCTATCATCAGTTAACGGAAATTTGAGTAGGTCAAGAGAAATGAATAACGTCATCCATAGCTTCACTCTTCATAAAATCAACTCTTCCAAACACAAACGTTCGCTTCAGAATTATCGTCCATTCAAATACATGATCTAAAACTTCTTCCAAGTCCATTTAGTCTATCGTATGATGATAGGGTGGAAAGGAAAATATAACTCGAGTCTGGTCCCTCAAGCCTTCGGCACCTCCTCTTGGAACTGTGGTGTAGTAACGTGAATCTCCAGTATGGTCACTTGTGCATTCTTCCATCCGCGAGTCTGCTTCTGCTCTCAATTCATCTTAGTACAACTAAAATGGATAGAAAAGCAAGACTGCGGTTTAAGACATGTCTTCAGCATAGTTCGAAATTTGCCCACTCAACTGCCATCATCGCCAGCTGCATGGTAGTGTTGTCTGCTACAATCTCTGGACGCCAATCAAATCTACTTCTTTCAGAATAAAGGGTCATTCTACAAGATGGTCTACATGTTCCTCTTCGTGCATAAAACTGAAATACTTCTCGGAGGTTACTCTCAAATAGTCATCTCTTTTCTTAGAAGTCCTTTGGGGTTGCTTCTTCAATCCTTCGATCATTAAAAGAGGCCGTCTAGTACGGAGTTTACAAAGATAGAATCGATCATTGATACGCTAAATTGAAGGGTGGTAATGGTAGTGATACGATTAGGTTTACGATAGTCAATACTCCAAGTTTTCTCTTTCTTCTTCACAAGCTAACAGGGTATTCAAAATGAAGCACTGAGGTGAACAAAATCACAATTCATCACCCTCTCCAATTTCTCAAATTCGATGGCATCATGGTCCGTCAACTGGGATTGGTTCAAATTTTCATTCTGCTTCTCAACCGAAAAGGAAATCCAAGAGTTTCATCATAGAACACCAGAAAATTTGCATAATAAAACTTCCAAGGCCAAGGTTTTCTAAGAGTGGATAATAGGTGTCAGGAGGCAATCAACAATCAAATGAAATCGAGATAGAAGTTTCCATAGCAGGTTAGGCTTAACAGATTTGAGCGGTTAAAGGTTATCATAACGAAAGTGGGATGAAACATATTACTAAAGGTCACAAATCATATACAGTAGTCCCTGGCAGCGTATGAGGGCCAGCCAATCCATATCTTAAAGTCCACAAAGTCGAATATATCAAAGCAAACGGATTCGTAGGATGAGTACGGTCGCCAAGCCAGACGGATAGTTCATATCTCGGGGTTAAGTACATGGTTCATCAAAGTGTGGAATTAGATAAGCGAACAATTCAAGGTGTTGGATTCTTGTTTGGCTAATTAACATCAGTGGCAGGTAGGTTGTGAGTCATCGGTAATACGAACATCGTATAACTGTAAAAAGTGGGGCATATAGAATATCAGTTATCAGCATCATCATGCTCAGTTAACAATTTCATATCGGGACAAAATTATCGTCACAGTCCATGGCTAATAATCACCAGAGTTCTCATAGGAGTAGTAACGGACTTTGCAAGGACCGAGTAATATCCGATGATACATTTATCTCCAGCATGGGTAATTTAATTCACGGAATGGGTCAAACACATTAAGGTTAAATGACCTTCGGAATGGTCAGAGGAGTATCAAACTGCTTATCAAATAGGTCGTAGGAGAAGAACAAAATCAGGTAGAGATAGCAAAAGTTTAACAATCGTAAATCATGGTAGGGAGTTCAAAATGGTTTTCAAACACCGAAAGTGAAACATAGGAGGGTAATCGTCAATGATCAATCAGCCCATCCTTTATCAGAATACAAATCAAAGCTAACTATTCAATGAAAACATATCGGCAACGCAAGTCTTATCGTTCAAAAGTGAGAGGAAAGCATTCTTATACTCATGGGAATAGAGATGTTTAAGACGAACTCAGATAGGGTCAGAAGATTCATATATTATCAAAAGCAAATAACAGAATGTATCGAGTAGGTCATCGTCATGGAGATTCTCAGAATATCCGAAGAGACATCAAAATGATTAATAAAAGAATCAGAGATCGGAGTCGGAATCTTAGGTGGTGCAAAGCGTAAGCTTAACAAGCAGGGCATAAATCAGAGTGATGCGGAAGCAATGCTACTTAAACAAAAGCCTTATAGTCTACCCATTCCTCACTGGTCAAAACTTAAGTTCCTATAGGGAAATCCTAAAGCAATTCTTAAAGGTTGTCTTATGAGCGCATACAGTGGAAACTTAGTGGTCTAACTTACACAGGTCAAGGGTAAATGTATTACGAGTCGCAGCCTGTCTCTCTGATACCATAATTGTAACACCCCAACCCGACAAGGGTAAAGATGTCACGCAAATGGTTTCATATCAGATATAACAAAGCATACATTCAAAGTAATACAAAGATTCTCACGGGTTACAAAGGAAATACTGAAATTATAAGGTTACAAAACGGATACAAATAAAATAACTTCTAATCATCTCTAGGCCAAAATAACTGTCAAGCCTTCTAGGTCCAAAAGTCTCTTCACTCATACCCATCTTCCATCTAAAACCTGCCGCACACGAAAAGAAAACGTGCGGCTGAGCTTACAAAGCCCAGTGAACAGATATATAATAAACGAAAACGAAAGTAAACAGAAATAATCAGATGTAGCATAATGAATGAGATATAAATAAGGTACAAGAGTAAAGGTTTAGGATAGTCATCCACCACGAGCCCAGAAACAGATCATATCATATCATAACAGTGTAACCATAAATCTTCATAATCATATAGAGGGGAGACCTCTCAGATAATCAGATAATATGAGGGGTGTCCTCATTCTTCAAATGGAGTAGCTAGCTCCCAGATATATGTGAAAGGCGTGTATTGCACACAGCACCAGTCACCAGACAAGTCATATCATATCAGATTAAATCCACTAAACAGAACAGATCTAGGATTGCAATCCATACGCCCCCCAGAAACATATATAATCCATAGTCAAAGTAATGCGCATATCATAATCAGAATGGGGACGGTGTGAGGAATCACTCACCCACACATGAGTCATGCCAGTGGTGCATCACAGACACGGCCAGGTTACCTTCCTGGCTAGGTAACAGAAAAGTGGCTCGGGTATCAAACTAAGAGTCAAAGGTCAAAGGTCAAAGGTTCATATCATAATCAGGGTGTCATATCAGAAGGTTCAATATCAGAAGTTCATAATCAGACCAGTCAAAGTATCAGAAGGTCAAGTATCAGAAGTTCATAATCAGAAGGTCAAATATCCCAGGTCAATATCCAAAAAAGGTCAATGTATCCGATGGTCAAATCTTCAAAAGGTTCAATATCAAAAATACTTTTCAAAAGGTTTTCTTATAAGGTTCATTTAAAAACAATCATTCAAAAATAGTTTTCATAAATGGTCTTTCACTTAGTTTTCATAAAGCGAACTTCAAAATAGTTTTCTTAAAGTCAATATATCATGCTTGAAAAACCCTTTCAAAATACTTTACTTAAAACATTTCCATCTCATATCAAAAAGGTCTTCATGTCATAGGTTAAAAATCAGAGATCAAAGGTCGAAGCAAAGGTGTCATAGCAAGGGATCGTAACAGAGTATCAAATCAGAGAATTTAACAGATCAGAAAAGAATCATAGGAAACCTTACAGAGAAGGTCAGAATATCTGTACCTTATACCGCCAATGAAAACACAATAGAAACATAAGATCAAAAGCAACCTCCATCTTCAGCGAATCTACACGAATTCATGATCGTCTTATTAATAACTTATTTTAAATCAGATTACTTATTTTAGTCGGCTTTCCATTTTTAGTAACTTCCCTCTTTTAGTGAGGTTCAATAATTTGAAAGTTTCCTGAAATTATTTTAAAGTTTATGCTATAATTTTATATTAGAGTGGTAGTTTTAGACCCCGTCGTTCATAATTTATTAACGTATTTTTAACATTAATTTTAGACCGCCGCGATTTAATTATGTTATTATCACATGCACCATATCACCCCCATTCACACACACTCATACCAATGCAACCAAAGTTGAACATGCTTTAATGAGGCCACACATCCTAACACTAAGCCATATCTAGGTTCTATTCACAAACTCTTAAACAATTTATACGACATATATTCATACGTCTAAAACCATTTTTACTTTAGTTTCGCAAACATTTTTAGTCCTTATTTAGACCCAGCAAAACTCACGACATAACATGCACACCCAATGAACCACATTTCTCTCCTTTTCTAATTAGTGTATGCGCATATTTTATAATATATATATAATGATTAAAACACAACCGACTAATGATGCAATGTATATCAAATATACTAACAGTTTATCATATAACTTATATTTAATGATAAGAATACACTAGATAGATCGATCCTATGTTTCTCCATATTTTATCACGCATGCATGCAGATCATTAAAACCATACATCTCCATTTTATTATTATTACTTTAACAGAATAGACAGAAACAAAACCCGAAACTCACTCGAAAGTACACACCATGCTCAACCTCTTCGTCAAAGTTTATTCAATAATCATGCACGTGTTGTAGCCCTACGTGATCGATATACTCATAATACACACTACAACCATACTATTCGACAGCCCCATACAAGGCACACACATGAATATCGAGACACAAACATCACATGAATTCACACATGACTAAGCCTAGATCCCACGAAAATAATAAGTATGTCCCTTCCTTTTATTCTTAGATTTTATAACCAGGTCTATGAAGTATATAATACGTATCATGAGCATGACCTCATAACCACATCAAATATGTATATCAATATGTATTCGAAACTTAGAAACACAACAGGTCGACACATATATATGATTTATAGATTCATGATTTTACGTTTCACCTTATTATTGAATATCATCCCGCGACATCATATAAAAGTTCCATGACCAGTTTCAAAACAACAAAACTCGCATGGTTTGAAACTGAAGTAAGTTGACCCATTTGTCTTATATATTCATGATTTATGTGACGTTATTTTGTGGTATTCTGATTTTATACATCATAGGTGAGTGTCGAATGGAGGAAACACAGAGACGGAAATACCTTGAGGCAGTTTTAACGATGCAAACAGGAAACCAGAACCAACCCTTATTCGAAATCAAGCCACACGAGCGAAACTAATATTACACCAACAGCCGATCACTTCCACGAACACACCACTGCTAGAACAAATAGAAGTCGATCACCCACCTTGGTTATACCCTTTTCAAACTATAACAAAGGAAACCAACTTGTAGCATTCGTACGCATGATACATTGTGAGAAAGATGGTGTGGTTATATGGGTCGGAAGAGAAATAGATGTGTGAATAACAGATAAGGTGAGAAGTAATATAGTTTAATAATAAAAAGATATAGGGGATATTCTTGCTGGCTTTCTAAACATACGTGTGAGAAAACTAGGCAATAGGAATTTCGGTTCTTGTTGGAAGGAAACGTGTAGATCCTGTGTACGTGTATTCAAATAGTCAAAAAGATAATTTTAAACGTGATTGATGGAGGGGCGTGACTTTAGGCTGAAATTGTGGGGATCACTCAAATCTTTTACAAAGTTAGAAAATATTATATGTTCCTTGTGATTACCTATAATAAATGTATATATGTGTGTAAACGGTTGACCATAAAAGAAATAGGGCCGATTGATTTGTATTTTGGATTAGGACATAGAATATTGATTTGCTAAATTACTTATGTTAATATTAATAATAGGCACAAATTTATAACATATAGTTTTAGTTGGTTTTTAATTATTAATCATATTCATAACTTAGGAAAAATTCAAATTAGACGTAAAATTAGGTATTCAGAATTTAGGGTTTTACAGACACTTAGCACAAGATCCGCTCCTGTCAAGAGCTAGCTTAAAATAGGTCTTGCATTGAGCCCAAAATTTGTACTAACAGTGGAGAAATTCAGTTTTGAATGATTGAATTAGGGTTTTGGAAACAAATATATGAAGAAATTCGTGAGGAAGGAGACATGTCAAAAATTGTCACGTGTATAGTTTGGTTTTGTGACACTTACTCCTTAAATATCCTCTTTTAGTGAAGGTATAGATGGATGTTTGAAACCTTCCAATCCCACCTCTTCACTCAAACGAACCATCCCTCATTCCCTCCTAACCCCACCACTTTTCATTTTATTTACACATTCATTTCTCATCACTTTGTTCCCTTTTTATCTCTTTCTTTCTTCCTTTGCTTGCTTCCCTGCACTTCTCCTACTCCAAGGTATCGTTATTCCTTATTTCTAATTATATACAAGCAAATTAATTTACCCATGTGTGTATGTAATTATATATGTTAGGTAATCTTTTCTTTCTTAAGCATAAATCATTGTTGTTTAAAATGCATAAATGCTCTTTCTCTTTTGGCACATGTCTATATAAAGGCCTAAGAGTTTGGTTTCTTTATATCCTTCCAACCATACAAGTTTTCATATCTTTCTTGTTCTTTCCTACTCACAGAATTTCATCATAAGAGGTGTTACTCAAACTCATGGTCTGTCGTATATAACAAGAGTCTTCTTCAAATATCTGTTTGTTTTAGTTATGATTTTATTTGAATTATAATCAAGAATTCTTTTACACGTGTTATAAAAACAGGTTAAATGGCAGAATACGAGGGAATTAACTCTGGACATGATAATGACAACAAGGTAAAACTACTGTTTTGGTTGTTGTGTTTTGATTTCACTTCAATTAAAATTGCATTTATTACTTAAGTAACTAATTAACTTTTACGAATATGTTGATAATCGTCAACGTTAACCAGCCTAATCATCTAAATGTAATATGTGAAAAAACAATGTTTAAACTCAAGGACCCATCCACTTTGAGAACATTTGATAATTATAATTTATAGAATAACAAGAGCTAAAAAAAACTAACACTAAAAAAGAATAAAGTAGTGCCCATTATTTTTGTACGAATGTGACCCCTTCAAATAATAATGTCAATTTTATCTTCCATGAATTAACATGCAATGCCTTATTAAGCTGGCAAGATATTTCTCGTAGGTGGTAGGTGTGATTTTGGGACCTTACTAGTAAAGATGATTAGATGGTCAAGAATTTAACCAATTGTTTGGTTTTCTTGCACATATTTAATTCGTTGAGTAGGTTCAATATAGACTTCATATTGGAGAATAGGTTGAACGGCAACATAAACATTGATAACTGATAGATACTCGTACATAGAAAGCAACATGTTAGTTGTGATATTCGTGAATTCACGTGAATTGGCCCTTTGAAAGAAAATGACTTGTTCATGATAACACCATCTTTGGATACTTCATTTTCTTATTACATTAAGCCACATAAATGTTTAATGGTTTCTCATAGGGAGGTGACTTGTTATATATAAAAAAAGCCATTAAGCAATTCTATCATAGGAGCCGTTCAATTTCTGTTTTTGATTAAGTCAATCAAACTGGTTAAGTCTTGCTTTTGGTCTTCGCTACAGTTCAAGACTTCGACGATATAAATCAATCAATATATTACGAAGATACTAGAATTCTCATTGTGCACACACTAAACCATTACCTATATAACCATGAGGCTAGTAGCCTCGCGGTATCAGTGAGATGGTATGAGAAGCTCTCTAACTTAAGCGGTTGTGGCTTCTAGTCGCGTATAAAAAATGTGTGTGAAATATCTGTTTATAGTGTTATAGTTAATATGTCTTTTAAAATAATAATTACTTATTATTTAACATGTCTACATCGATCTAACAATCTACGTCATTGTATTAGCAAGAACTAAATGATGGCATAAAGCCTACATCAACTTTTTTAAGGTGCATTTTGGCATTAATGCTCGGTTCCAAATTCACCCTTGGCCACCTCCTTCCACGAACTTTATATTGTTCAACGTGTGACTTTGAATTAGACTTTTGGAACAAATTTTGTTCCACTTGTAACTAGAACTTAGCTTTGGTTTTATTCATGACAATTCCATGTAGTTATAGCAATTATTAGTTAGTGTGATGGTACATCCATGCAAAATTCACAAAAACCCAATATTTTAAAACCCGAGTTGATCCGCTGGTTTAACTGGTAGAACCGGGAACCGGCTCAGAGACCGGGCCGGATGTGACCGGGTATTTCCTTGTTTGAGAACCGGATTAAACCGTCTGGGGATCCGGGTTGACTCGGTTTGATAAACCTGGCCGAGTCATATTTTTTATCAAAAAATCCAACAAAACTTTTTCCCCCATCAACCTTTCTATGTTTTAATTGACAAGTTCAAGTGGTGAGAACTAGTGTTAGTTGAAATTTTGTAGAACAGTAAATTAGAGTTATAAAGTATCTTAGAAATACTAACTAATATAGTTTTAATATAGATTGTTATAACTTAGAATCATAAGTTGAGCGTTGCTGCTAATCTTTGCTATATTATTATAGATATCTATATTACCTTAAAATAGAGATTGGACTCTCTATTCACAACATTTTTAAGATTTTCAAAATTAGATTCTAAGCAAATACATGTCATAAAGCATAATGTGCAAACATATACAGCACAAATTTGATTGTTACAAAATTTTCACATCTATAATAAATGCACCTCTTTTAAAACCTTTTAAATCCATAGTACATCTTTTATTGCAAATCATACAAACTTATAATAAGAAAAAGCGGTGTTTGGGGTTGCATTTGTGACTATAACAAATCGTTATTTGTAGAGCTATTGTCACGAAGAAACGTATAATAAAAAACAATAGCTCACTAAAAATTTAAATATAGAGTACCCGCCGCCGCAACGCGTGATTACCCTGCTAGTAGAACTTAAAAACAAAGCTTATCACTAGAGTCTCAATCTTTTTCATCGATTCAATCGAATGTACGAATAAAGTCGGATATCCATGGAATCATGCACACTACTTATTAAATATAGAAAAAAAGCATACATATGTTTAGAACTGGTTCGATCCGGCAGTCAACCAGTTGAACCAGTGACTCGGTGAACCAGTGACTAAACCGAGTCGATAAAAAAACCGGTTTTTAAAACATCTCAAAAAACTTTCACATATACATGTCAAATAAATATGGATAATGAAAAAAAGAAAGAAACTTTAAAAACACAATATGATTAGTGCAACTCACGTACCACATGTGTATGTGAAAGTTTTTTTGTAAAATGCATGTGGATGTAGCATTTCTCTATGCGTCTTTGATAAACAAGTTTTTAATCTTTAGAATTGAAGTTAAATTCTTCAAGAAATTTGAGTGAGTGTAGCTAATCCAGATATTAAATTTTTTTGTAGAAGGTGAAACTTTAAATTAATTTATTTGATACTAGCAGGGTACCCGCGCAATGCGACGGCGGGTACCCTGTGACTAATTTCTATTGCGAGCAAATTTTTTTCATTTATATGTTTTTTCTAGCAATAACTTTACGTACTTTGTGGCGAACAAATGTTTTTCATTTATATGTTTTTTGTGCACATATTCAAGATATGATTTATACTAAATGTAATTCCTACACATATGAAAGGCGCATATAATTTTTCAACACTTTAGAAAAAACAAATAGATGCAATTGACTTAAAATAAATACGTAGTATAATTTAGATAAAGTTATCATCGCAAAATTTCTAGGCAAATAAATGTCTTTCGATTTTACGTTATTCATGATGATAACCTTATGACTTATCGACGGTGTTGCGTGTTTGTAATGATAACCTTATCTACGTTTCACATAATATCTTTTTTCTAAAGCAAAAATAGTAACAAAATAAAGACCAATGTTAAAATAAAGACTTGGTTGAATTTCGACTAAAAGTTTGCCAAGTTTCTAGCTTTATAATCGAGTCGAATCAAAAGGCGAGAAACTTTGTCGGCTTAGAATCACCTTGATTACACTACCAACTCTTGAAAAACAATCATTGAGTGTAAAACCGAGTGCATCTCAATCGATAAGTCCCAAGCTTTTAACTCGACTTTACTACAAAACTCAAAACATGACACACTCCAAGCTCGAAACTCAGTCAAGTACAAATATCATTTTCATTACTTCTGCCTTCCACCAAACCCAAACAAACCTAAAACTTCTCACTTTTTACAAAATTATATAAAATCATAAGCAGAATAACATTTGTACGACTGAATAGCAATACTCTAGTTGAGTCCACCAAGCTCAAAATCATTGATCAAATAATATTATAAAACAATGCTACAATAAAAGACTCGGTCAAGCTTCTTTAGAGTACAACCCAAGTCCAAAAAGAAATAACCTTAACACCTTCTTATGAGTCCCTAATTTCACTCCCCCTAACCCTAAACAACCCCTTCACAAAAACGCAGCCGCTCACTTATGCAAAAAATTTCACCTAACATTTCTCACAACTAAATCAAATACACATAACCCTTATTTCTTTTTTTTTCTTTCTTGTCACAAATGAACACCCAAACCCACTGTATCAATTTTTTAATTGAACAACACAAGGACACAAACACTACTCTTTGATTCTTTTTATTCGAACAACACAAGGACCTTAAAGTCTCTATATGGCTTCAAGATCGTGTGAACGGTCTCGGGTAGGTGTTGTTATTTTATGTTTTGTTTTTATTTTTCTATAAACGAACGGAAGAAGTAATCTTAACAGATTTGTTTTGGTTATTTCTTTTAAAATTTCGGATATTTAAAAGAAGTATTGCTTCTAATAGACCTATGGTGGGTTCGTTCAAACTTGTAAATCTTTTAAGATTTATGAAAAAGTTTATAACATGAGATCTTTATTTCGTTCAAACTTGTAAATCTTTTATGTTTGTTGGTGATGCCGTGGGGTTGTGTTTAGAACAGTAGATTTTTTTTTTTTACTATTCGACCAAGGACGACTAATTTAGGTCTGAGGTCAACTATTTTTAAGCGTTTGGCTTAGAATTAGATTGTACACTGTGTTAAAATATTTGCACATTTTAGTAAAGGGGTAATTTAAATGCTTGTGTTAATTGTATTTGTTTTTTTAGTTGTTTCTTTGACCACTTTAATAGCATTAATGTGGTGTTTTTTTTTTAACATGTGCATTAAAGTGTTGTAAATCATGCTTTATTTTTTGTAAGTCTGAATTTTAAGACTAAGAGGAGAGAGATTCATCCCTACATTATATGTAGTATAGATTTTTGTAAAGCATGTAGTGGTTTATACATAACCTTTTCATTTCAAAGTTTCCATCTTGTGACTTCAAAAATTAACTTAATATTCTTTAGTACTTATTTTTCTAAAAATGTATCCATTAATTAGAAAATCATTAAACAATGCATTTTTGTTAAGTTGTTAAACGTATATCAGCCCATTTGTGACTTGTAAAAGTCCTCTTTTGCTGACCAAGTTTTATTTCTTATCTATATCCTTGAACTAGGGAGCAACTAGCCAGAAATATGGTGGACTAGCACCAAAGAAGAAACCTTTGATCTCCAAGGCATGTAATTCCTACACACAGAAAGATATATTCTTGTAGAGGTGAGATCAATATAGAACTCATATTTGCCATGGAACCAATGAACCAATCATAGCTATCCATTTTTTATCTAAATTAATAAAAAACCATTTTCCACTTTTTTTTTAAAACAAAATATCTTGCAAACGGTAAATATTCAAGCTACAAAAAATACACCATCTCGACGAGAATTAAATTATCTTTCTATAGATATGCAATTCTATATACTTTCGACGAACATTTTTTTTAAATTTCCGCCCAGAAAAATCATATGTGATTCGTAAAAGTCACATATGATTTGATTTTTACAAATCACATATGATTCTTACGAATCACATGTGATTTTTACAAATCACATGTGATTCGTAAAAATCACATATGATTTGATTTTAACGAATCACATGTGATTTTTACAAATCACATGTGATTTTTCTGGGCGAAAATTTTGAAAAAAAAAAAAGTTCGTCGAAAGTATATGAAAATACATATCTATAGAAAGATAATTTAATTCTCGTCGCGATGGTATAATTTTTTTCGTGTAACGATTAACGGTTTGCGAGATATTTAATTTTTAAAGAAAAGGGTGTAAGTTTATTTTTTTTATTTTGATAAAAAAAATGAATGGCTAGGATTGGTTGATTGGTTCTATGACAAATATGAGTTCTACATTGATCTTTTGTCTATTCTTGTATTTGTTCAATTTTTTATAGATTGAACCTTCTTTGAAACCAAATTTAAACGGTTTATTTAGCCGTCCTTGCATTGCTAAGCCTCAAAAGGCATATTATATTAAAATGGAAAACCGAAGATGGTATCCTTTTGGTGAAATTATTAAAGGGTTTTGGTAATTAAAACAAGTCGAGTAGTCGACTCTACTATTACGTTGTGTTCTTGAGTTTTAATTTGGGAGGAAAAGAAAAGGAATGAAAGAAAATTAACAAAATTTGAACCTAAATTTTCCTCCCAAATATGAGATTATTTGGAAGGAAAGATAATTAAGAAATGCATTTTCTTGTATAATAAATAACCCATCTAACCCTATAAACTATAATACTCTCACACAGATATATCACACATGAAGGATATAAACGTAAAATTATCAATTTCTTTTCCTTTCCTTCCACCATCGCGAGAACACTAAGTAATGTGTTTTCATTTCTTTTCTAGCTCTTTCTTTTCGTCTTTTTTTTTCCTTTTTATTTAAAACTCAAAGCTATAACTAGAAATATTCTTTTTTATATTGTTAAAATGATTAGAAGGTTGTAAGTATTTGAATACTTCCAAGATTTGTCCCGCTTTAACTTGGTGAATAGTCTAATACTAAAAACGTGTTAATTCTGCCATTCAGTGATTAAGTATATATCGTAAACCAATTTGTTTATACTTTATAGCTAATTTGCTAAAAACAAAATCTTATAGTTTCAAGTTACATGGCAGGACAATGAGCGTGCTTTCTTCGATTCGGCAGACTGGGCTTTGGGCAAGGTTTGGTTCTTAGCCTTGCTCCATTTTATTTCTTATATAGTTTAATGGACTATAATGAAATTTGTGTTGGTCTCTTTATACTCCAAAATTCTTAGGCTTTGTAAACCTTAACTTGGTTAAAAATATGCCGACACTGATGAACCAATATGCACACGTTTGATGCTTCTAATGATTGTGCCTTCACTTGACTAAGCAGCAAAGTGCAGGATTGAATCAGATATCAACTGCAGCCATCGAGACCTTGCAACCAAAATTAAAGGTAAGGTTCAGATTACGAGTCAAAGATCTAGAGATTCATATTATGTTATAGGCATAGATGATGGCAGTTTATAATAGCTATAAAGCTGCTTTCTAGGAAAAAAGATTTCTAGGTTGGAGCATAGGACAAATTGGGCTCGGTAACTCTGGATCATGAATTTGATATATGCCCGTATAAATTATATGAGCTTGCTGGTTTAATCTACCATTTCTAATAATCTTCTAGTCTTGGTTTCTCGGGACTTTAGTCGTTAATTTAGAATAGACAATAGTTACTCACCACCAGCGGTTAGGCATCCCGATGTCCTCACAAGAGGTTTCAGTTTCAAACCTCGCTAAGTACAGATCTTGGGGGTGGCTAGAGAAAGGGCTGGAAACGTGGCGACGAGGTGCACATCTGGGTCAAAGGCTCACCCTTCGCGGGTAACCTAAACACGGAAAACCATATCCATTCCTCCATTTTACCTTAGTTACTACAGTATTATACATGGAATATGGTCATATTAAACTTTACACGTTGGGCGGATACACATATAGACATGGGTTTACAGGGGTACGCTGAGCCATATCTTGAGTATATATCAGTTTATGCAAGGTTCTTTTAGATCCAAAAGGTAATGGTAGACTAACGAAATGTATTGATGTTGCATAGGGTCGTGGTCATGATGCAAAATCCACCGTAGGATAGTAAAGATACTAGGTGATCTGATCTTGTTTGGCTTAATTAGTGAATAAAAAACTACAAATGATCGAGCTAATTTTGTCTGATAATAAACTGAATGAGCTACCCAGCTAACTGCCCCATAAGAACAACAACAATGATGATGTTCTAAATTATGTACTTTGTAGCGTATGTTAACATTGATGTTGAATTGCAGAAAACCCCTCATCAACGTTTGCCCCCAAGACGACCTGCATGTGTATCAAAACAAGATAACCATGTGAGTTTCTAAGTCTTTCAAACTTTTTTTATTTACCAATACATTCACCTTTTTCATATTGTGTATATTGATCCATGAGTTGACTATATTTAATTAGGCAGAGTAGCGGGGCATGCTGAACATAGAAGAGGAGGCGAGCCATTTAATTTATTGATAGTTTGATACCATTTCAGTACATTCTTAATAAGTTTTCATTTTTAGAAAGAATTTCTTTTCGACCATATGTAGAGGATGACAATTTAGAAATGAAATTCAAGATGTCTCTCGTGTTATCTTTCCTCTTTCCATCATCTAAATTGTTCAAAGCTAGTAATCTAGTATCTTAGTACAATGCTCAATACTCATGAAGTCCAAAACTTGGATGCATGATGTTTGAGTTATAAGTGCACCAAACTAATAAGACGACGAGTATTTTTTTTTTTTTTTTAAATGGTGTTGTTTGCAAACATGTGTTAACTTTTGTTCTCTTTGCAAATATGCGTTATATTGGTAGTTGTGGACCCACTAAATATGTTTGTAGCATTTAAAATTGGTAGGTACAACTTTCAACTTCGGCCGCCCACAGTAAAGGATCTCAATCCTTTCCTTTTTCTCTGTTACGTCAGCTTTCTCTCTCCAGCGACCTACAGACGATTAGGTGCCCCAGTAAGGGCGACCATGATCAAATAATAAATGTAGCAATTGTTTGCCTTTTTCATTCGATCGCCTAGTCGACCAAGTAGAGGAGATCGAGTGCTGCGATTGAATCACCACACTAATGTAATCGATCTTCCCGATCGATCGTATGTCGATCTCTTGTGCCTACTGTGGACAGCCTTATGCAAAGTTTACATTTTCATTTTTTTTAATTGTAATAGTATATTACTGAAAACCATCATCTCACCATTTCTTTTTGATTGGTATGAATACAAGTCCAAACAACAATACGCATTTAAATTACATTTCAAGTTTCGTAACTTCATAATAAAATGTAAAGTTATATGCATGGGCGGAGATAGTAGGAGGCAGGGTAGGGGCACGTGCCTCCTAGCGAAAAAATTTGTAGTTTAAATTTACTAATTCGTAATGAGCACTGATTGACATACTTATCTGGTATGCCTAATCCTATGTGACAGTATTCTGTTGGTGAGAGTATGAGACTTACTTTCCACAAACTACTAAATTGTTACCATGTTGATTTAAGTACAAGTTTAGTCATAGTTTTAGTCATTTCAATAATTTTTCTTTCGTAATTTGCCCCTCACAACAACATTTGTTGTGTTGTTTTTGAAAATTATCAAAACTTGTCAACTCAATCATAACTTTCTGGCTCAACCTGTAGTTATATATCACATATTAAAAAAAAAAAAAAAAAAAAATGTTTATTATAAAGCTTTCATCAAATCTCTATTCTATATTTTATCATCACCGATAAAAATATGCCATTAAAGAGCACGTAAAGATAGTTAAGATTATAGATGCCCAAGTAGTAAAATAAAGTTAAAAAAAAATACACTTACATAAGTCTAGATATAATAATGGAGGAAAAGATCCAACAATTAGGATTGTAAATGAATTGGACGAACATAGATTGAGTGTGTGTTCGTTTAATTTTAACTGAACCAATTAACGGAAACGATCGCTCAAACGATCGAATCTTCCTGAGCGTTCAGTTCATTTACAACCTAACCAAAAATGGTTCAATTCATATAATTATAAACTAGTTTTAGACACGGTGCGTGCACAGGGTTTGAGCAGATAACATTAAGAGTAATTATTGTTGGAATATGTGAATCATAATAATACTATAAACACATAAACACAAAGATCACGCAGCGGAATGGATCTACATAACATATAATTAATTAACATAAATTTAAATAAACGCATACCTTTTCGATTCCTATCAAGAACAAGGAATCACGTGCTCCAAGAACAATATAAACCCTAATAGGATTTATATGGATCGACAAGGGTAAGTAACACTTCCAAGATCACAAGCTAAAGTAAGCTTGTACTCCGTTCCTGTACACACGTACTACTAGCGTCTCAATGTGAAAAGCTAGGTTCATGTATCACAAATAAAACATCACAACAACTAGGGTTTGATATTCTAGATAATACATGATCGAATCTCACCAACAATATCCATGTATGCATGATCATTAATATATATAAATATATATTAATTTCATACGAAAACAACATGTATATTGCATGCGCTGTCCATCATAAATAAAGGTTGTCTCATACTGTTGTATGATAGTGTCCCTTTACTGTTTGTATGTTAGTGGGTGAAAAGAAAAAAAGAGAACCGATTAATATATAAATCGGTTAGGGATAATTGGTATACACTGTCAATCAGATAGAGCTCTTGAGAGGTTTTATACAACCCAAACTTGTTCTCCAAGTTTGAGTCTAACACCTTCACAAGTTCTAAAAAACGACATTTAACCCCTTCATTTTTCCTAGTTCGACCATATAAATATTTGTGATTTAATAATTAATCATAAATCATTATATTAATTATTAATACATTGAGACTCATACGTAATGTGTGCAATCCCGAAGTCTCGGGTTCGAAACCGGACATACATATATTAATATTTATACACAAACTCTAACAGCTCCCACTTGGATAAACATTAATATAGTAATGACATGGGTCAGCCTAGCTTTACCTTCCCAATGCCCCCAGCTCGATCCGAGTTGTGGTTCTCCTGGAAAAAACCACGTGATGAAATTAATCATCATACTTATCCTTTTGTTACTAATACCGCGTTAATTTGGATATGGATCTTTGTCATTCCATAATTAACTATTATGTTTCTCGTTATTATCGATTGATCAAGATTACCAAAACATTTGAACGTATTTCAGATAGACTTTGGGTATGGCCATACAAACATCTTGTCAACCCTACGAGGGGCCCAGCAGTATTATACTTTAAAACAAATTTGAAGGAACAAATCCTTTATTGACTACGAGCATAACCCTTGAATTTCACATCATTTTCGAAAATTGCCCTTATAACTACCTTTTACGGTTAGCGTTAGACCATCTTACAGAAAATTAGCTGCATTCTCGGCAATTATCTGGTATCTCAAGTCTGAGGATAAATATTCATGATTTACTTAATGACGACGATCCATAAAGTATAATCATGTGGTTGGGATAAGTCCTATATTCAATTTATCCAATATTGAATATCATGTGATATTGGTGTCTCAACCTTACAGTACATTCTACCAATCCTCACATTTGTCTTAATTCAATAATATTCCCATATTATTAATCGACAACGGACTATTTAGAATAACATAAGTTATTCACGGATTTAAACATGCAAATATAGGATACAATATTATAAATGATAATAAATGTTATCCGCACTTTATTTTATTAAAATAATATTGCTTAACATCCCTTATCCAAATACTAACTAGATCAATGCATGATAATTCTCATTAATGAATTATGCCACAAGTCATGTTCTATATACTTGTTGACAAGGCATAAATCAACTAATGTTGATCTATCGGAATTTTGAGAATACTTATTTCAATAATGAAATACTTGTATGTGTGCATTCATCTATCTAGATATTGCCACATACTTCATAAAATGTGTGACATCCTCATGCACGAATTTATGACAATTAAACTACCAAACCTTTGTAGTTAAAGTATTCTAATTCTTTATGTATAATGCAACCATGCTCATATTGAGCATAACTAGTATACATGGTCTCCTAATAAGGATGAGCTCCCACCATGACTAGCATTGAGTGTCATCTCAATCTTACTAGCATCATTGTATCAATCAACAATATGCTTTTTTTAAAAGTTCCGTAAACTTTAATATCCATCGTGTAATGTTTGACATCTACAAATCTTACAAGATTTGTCATCTATATCAACATCTGCCATATGGTTCTTATTTAGAATTTTGGAGCAAATCCAGGCTGAGGATGTAAATTCTAAACCATATCCATTACACTTAACTATCTAATAATTTATAATTAGATATTAATGTTGTCAATCATCTTTTATTCAAGCATGATACAACAAGCAACATGATGTGCATGAATAAACCTTTTGTCAACGTTAGATTTATTCATGTCATATCTTTTCAAAGATATGTTTCTATCTAGATCTTCTAATAGAATATCATGTTCTTTTAGAATCAATTATTTGCCGCTTATGTTTATGACAATAAACATATATTCCAAAGTTTTATTTTCTAAATTTCCATGTGAAGTTTCATTCCAAATCAAGACTTAACATATAAATGTTAATGGAATGTTACTTCCTATATGTTATTCAACATATATGAAATAAGAAAATAAATACATCACTCCCACTAGCTTTCAGGAATATTAAGAAATATCTTAATTTAATTATAAATCAAAACTAGATTTAATAACTAAAAATAAGTATATCTTTTAGATGCATGCATTAATCCATTTACAAATGATTTGCAGTTTTGTATACTATTAAAGATTATTTGAATTCAAACACTCCTTTCAATTACTTTTCGTCCTCGCTTAAGTAATTATTAAAGAAAGAGTTTTGACATTCCATTATTAATTTCATATAAATGAAACTAGTAATGACAATCATAATCTTTATATATTTAATGTGCTTAGAAAGAATTTCAATCACATTTAATTTCTTAAGTGTGATTGATAATCTTTTCACACATTAAATATGTATACAAATTTTGTCCATTCTGATTTCTACACAAGAATTTAAATCTCTGGGATTTTCATTTCCTTTGTAGAAATTCATTTCCATTCTATAGTGTTACTATAGAGTTTAAGATCAACTACGTTTCCAAACTAGTTATCTTTCTCGGACTGCATCTAATTTATTCATAGTATGAGTAATTTGCCAAATAACATTTGCAATTTATTAACAGGCATACCATGATCCTGTAACTCATAACCGTCAACATATTCTACAAATATTTGAGATATCCTTGCGGACCTATGAATAAGAATTCCATCACCTTGAGAATTAACACTGACATGTTAAATCCTCATTATGATTTTGCTAGTGTATTTAGAAGATTATGTATCTTGTAATTTTTATCTTTTGAAGATAAAACTCCCACTCACCTTTTGCAATTTATAGATTACCTATAAATGCTTAGCAAATAGAGCAACACAAAACTTGTTCTCTTTTTGGGACTTTACAAATACATATTGACAGTTCCTAACCTTAATTTGTTAATAACCTACCCAACAAGTAGTTTAACAAATTCTGAACTTCAATTTTAAGACTTAATGTGATTGATCACATTCCATATTAAATGGTGTCTTATTAATCTTCTAGGTTGGAGTCTAATTGAGTATATCCAATTCATACTCAACTTTCTAACCTTGATGTCTTAAAGAAGATTATAAGATATAGTTATCTTTAATCAAACAATTTTTCAAGAGTTTGATTTTCCTAATTGAACATACCATAAATACTATGTATTTCATTAGGATTAATATTGTAAGTCTTTCTTACAATATGTTAGATAAATATATTTCGGTTTTAGCTTACCTATTTACCAACTAAATCACTTTAATGGTACAATAGATTTTCCAAGCCAATTGCATACTTTATAACATAAGTGCCTTATGGTCAAGCCACTTAATATCTATGTCTTAAAAAGACATAAACTGTTATAATCCCAATCTACGTTATAAGTCATTAATCAACTCCATGACTTCTTGTATATGTCTTAATTAAAAGACATAACAAGACAACGTCATACTTTGTTATAAGTCTTATAGCAATAAAAGACTTCATATTTATATCTTTATACGAAAATATAAATATGCATAACTAAAGTAATTATCAACACCACAACATGGTTTCAATAGTTATTTCAAGTTAATTTATTTACTTTATATATTTGTGTCATTCCAAGAATGCATAAACATTCAAATTATGAAGTAGTATAAGATTACTTCATTTATTTATGTCATTACAACAATACATAAATATTCTCATTAGAAGTAGTCTTATTATCATATTGACACTTGTTCTAATAATTATCTAATTTTAGAAACTTGTAAATTAACATAGTTTCATTTCATCAGTCGAGGCTGATAATGATGAAAGTATGTAATTTACCTTGTCATTAATATCTAGTAATGAAAGTAGATATTAACTTCAAGTGTTCCATAAATTAGAATGTGTATAAAACACATTAGAACATTAATCTCTTACCTTACAGTCAAGAGAACCCTATAAATCATATTTCTTTATGTTGTTGCTTGCACACAATAAGATTTCTCCCACTTGTGCATGGAACAACATTATGTATCAGATAAACAACACGTCAATAGTTTGCTTATTTGATCAATATGATTGTGTCATAGATATAAGTAGATATAGAATCACCTCGTCTAGTAAGGAACCGTACACGACTATCCTTAATACCACAAGTGTCTATAATTGGAAAGTAATCATCTCAAGAGATTCTAGAGATGATCTTGGTTGCTATCAGGATATTTGGATACCAAGACTTGTAGCTCCCACTGAATTTAAGATCACTGTATGAACTCATTATTCAGTAATTTCAACACAATGCTCCCACTGGCTTTGACAACATTGTAAGTGTTGCATCACCAGTAAAAGCAAATAGCGTGTTGTTTACTTTCCTACACCTTTGATGAATCCCTTACGTAACAGCTACTAAGGTACTTCAAAGAATGTATTCTACTTTGTAAATGATGGAATATCCATCAATGCAATTAACTTGAAAGAATTGGGTATGCAATTTCTTCCTTAGTTAGGTCTACCATCCCCATCATGGAATGTAGCACCTTGAATGGTTAAAGCATAACAACTAGATCAACTATTCTAGTTAGCCTTTTACCACTTTTGCGGTAATTAGTCTAGTTTCTAATTTAATAACTCCTAACCATGCAATTTCTTAAGAAATTCGCCATGAGTTATTTCTTAGAATTTAGACGATTCCAATTTTTCTATTATACCTTTCTCACTCATGAAAAGGAATAGGATTAAGTCTTACTCTTCACACGGAAAGCAGACTTGGTTTATTCTTTTCAGTAAAAATTGACTCTATCCAAAGACCCCTAAGGGTGCAGATCAATTTACTACTAAAAGAATGTTCCATATTTACGGTTTTAACGTTGCATTAAATACATTAAAAGAATTTTCAAAATTCAATTTAGTATTTTTGATAATAACTTTTCAAGAAAATTAAACACCCACGGTAAGATAACCATTTAATTTTCATTGAAAATTAGGATCCAAATTGACGTCGTTTCATCACATCAGCTGAGGCTGCTAGCAATGAAAGTACTCAATAAGGTAGAGCTACACTCAATTGCCAATATCCAATTGCAATTCCTAGAATCATGGGACTTACATTATATTGCCAACATCAGTTGCAAAATGTAAACATGTTTCATCCCCAAATCTTTATGCCTTGACGCCGTTCCATCACATCAGCTGAGGCTGCTAGTAATGAAAGTGCTCAATTTACCCCTTTTGATTACCATTCCTTCAAAACCATCACATCAGCTGAGGCTGCTAGCAATGGTAGAATGTCATCTTAGGTGTTTCCGTATTAATTGGTTGGCATATTACTTAAATTTAAGGGTATAAATTTTTGATGTGTTAAATCAAAAAAATATGTACAAAGATGTCATGCATTCATCTTTGTATCATATGTTTTCTACAAAAACCAGTTTACTCATTCGTAAGCTCAAATCATCAAAGTTTTTAATTGAGGCGTTGAGCAAATTACAACATTGCCTTAAGATGCTTCGTACTTTTTCATGGTGTACTTGGTAAGTCTATTATTGACGCACAGGCGAGCGGAGGGACGACAGCCGCCGAAGCTGGTTAAAACCGTGCCCCTCTAAGGTCACAATTTAATGTGAACCAACCTTAAACCCACTTTATAGTTTGTCAATAATAGGTCCGCCGCTTCGACCACTTTTGTACAGTCGCATCAATCAACTAAAACTTATGATTTTCTTGCTTAAAATAATTTATGTAGTAAATTATTAATTGCTAGTCTTGCCTGGGAGCAAATTACCGTGCGAAGCGAACCACTGTCGGCACATAAGACTTGGCAATTAAATGGTTTACTACAAAGGTTTCATAGTTATTAGGTTCATTTATTTTTATTTTGAAAAATTACCCTCTTTGTTGTTACAATCCATCATAATTAAACACACAAAGAACAAGTAATTCAAAAAAATAAATAAACACATAATAACACATATATGATCATTAACAATATCATATAGCCACATGCAAACCTTTTTGATAAATCCTATTAATTATCTATGTGAATTTATATGTATCTAATCAATAAAACTCCCATTGGTTTTCGAGCTCATTGTACCCAATGGACCACAGACGTCAAATAAATTTGGCCACGTAAGTTTTGATCAATTAGATACCACATTGCACATAACCAATTTTAATTAATATATTAGGGTCTTCCCTAATTTAAGATCTATCTTAAAATCATGTGGCAAACAAATCAACAAACATTCCATGACAAAATATGCAAGATTTTGTCATGGATCCCATATTGCACATATAATCATGTTAACACATATTATCATGTCAATATATCCTGTACGCAATCTAATTAATTAATTAACGACGTCACATAAGGTACTCATTAATTAATCCCTAAAAATTGCATGCAATCCTAGGGTTTTCTACAAGTTTTCTACAAAAACTAAAACCCTAAATTTTAATTATAGGGTGTCGACCCTAACTAGGGTTTTCAACAAAAAACAAACCCTAGATCATTAATTGCATGTATCTAATTAAAGATTCAATTTTTAAGGTTTTATGTAATCAATTACATGTTAAAAACGCGGCTCATGATGCCACTGTTGGAATATGTGAATCATAATAATACTATAAACACATAAACACAAAGATCACGCAGCGGAATGGATCTACATAACATATAATTAATTAACATAAATTTAAATAAACGCATACCTTTTCGATTCCTAGCAAGAACAAGGAATCACGTGCTCCAAGAACAATATAAACCCTAATAGGATTTATATGGATCGACAAGGGTAAGTAACACTTCCAAGATCACAAGCTAAAGTAAGCTTGTACTCCGTTCCTGTACACACGTACTACTAGCGTCTCAATGTGAAAAGCTAGGTTCATGTATCACAAATAAAACATCACAACAACTAGGGTTTGATGTTCTAGATAATACATGATCGAATCTCACCAACAATATCCATGTATGCATGATCATTAATATATATAAATATATATTAATTTCATACGAAAACAACATGTATATTGCATGCGCTGTCCATCATAAATAAAGGTTGTCTCATACTGTTGTATGATAGTGTCCTTTTACTGTTTGTATGTTAGTAGGTGAAAAGAAAAAAAGAGAACCGATTAATATATAAATCGGTTAGGGATAATTGGTATATACTGTCGATCAGATAGAGCTCTTGAGAGGTTTTATACAACCCAAACTTGTTCTCCAAGTTTGAGTCTAACACTTCCACAAGTTCTAAAAAACGACATTTAACCTCTTCATTTTTCCTAGTTCGACCATATAAATATTTGTGATTTAATAATTAATCATAAATCATTATATTAATTATTAATACATTGAGACTCATACGTAATGTGTGCAATCCCGAAGTCTCGGGTTCGAAATCGGACATACATATATTAATATTTGTACACAAACTCTAACAATTATTTCAATAACTTTGTGTTGAAGTTAAATATTATGACAATTCATAAATCCATGGTTTTATAATGTTCAAGATTTTCTATAAAATTATACTAAATTTTTAATATTGACATATTTATAATACGTGTACACGCACGAATTTTTATATAATTTTTTTCATTATGTTTTTACATAATTTTTTTATTATGTATTAATATTTATTAATATTCTGCTTTTTTAAAACTATAATATTACAATTAAAAGAAGATGTTAAAATGTAAACTATGCATAAGTTAAATGTTATAATTAAAATGTTTAAATGCTACAAAAAAAAGTTGGTGGTCCGCAAAAGTATAAGTCATATTTGCAAAGATAACAAAAGTTAACCATGTTTGCAAACAAATATGCAAAATAATAATAATAATAATAATAATAATAATAATAATAATAATAATAATAATAATAATAATAATAATAATAATAATAATAATAATAATATATATATATATATACAATTTTTGAAATTACAAGCGCATGGCAGGTAAACCGGCAACAACCTGTGCCGCAACCCCTTTTTGAATTGCAAAACCTACCCTGCTAAAAATATAACTTTGATTCTTGGAGGACGGAGAATTACTGTGGACAACCTTTTGCACCCGATCCAGGAATCGGATTTCCTCGGGGGTGTAACACCCCAACCCGACAAGGGTAAAGATATCACAATAATGGATTCACATCAGATCAAAACAAAGAATACTAATACAGTAATACAAAAATTCAAGGATTACAAATGAAATATTGAGTCTAAATGGTTACAATTAAAACTTCCAAAACTAATTCTAAAACATAATGTCTTCAATCCAACTCTAACCCAGCATAGCTATCCAATCTTCTAAGTCCAAGGTACACTCTTCACACATTCCCAGCTTCCTACTAATACCTGCCGCGTGAAAAAGAAAACGCGGCTGAGCTACGAGAGCTCAGTGAACAGATATATAGATAACAAGAAACGATAATGTATAGCAGTACAAGGGAAATCAGGAATGCAGATCATACCGATACGAAATCAAAAATGAAAGGAATGAGAAATGGATCATGAATAAAAGAAAAGCACAAAAGTGAATAAGATTTAAGAAAAACAGGAACACAGGAATCTATCACGAGCCCAGATGACTGACAATACCATAGCATTACTAATATAATAAAACAAACCTGTGTAGAGTGATCAGCTCTCAGACAAAGTGAAAGACGTGTATCGCACACACAATCAGTCACCAGATATAATAATCATAATCATACAACATATACAGATAACAGGTCAAATCTAGGATGCACCCATACGCCCCACAGACAAATCAATAATCATAATTATAATGGCCATCACTCTCCTGCCCTAGAGTCATGTCAGAGGTGCGTCAATGACATGGACATGAAACCCTCATGCCTAGTGATTGGCTCGGATATCAAACTGTCAGGTCAAAGGTCAAATGTACTAGCATAATTAGAAAGTCAAATCTTAAGGGTTCATGGCATAAGGTTCATATCAAGAAATTTTTAGGATTTAATATCAAAGGTTTTAGTCGGAGTTTATCAGATTAAGTTTTTATATCAAAGTTTAAGTTCAGTTCCAAAGGGCAATATCAAAAGGTTTTCAGAAAAGAGTTTTCACAAGTTCATAATTAGAGGTCATAGCAAAAGTTCATTTAAAAAGATTTCCATTTAAAAGTCCATTTAAACAATCCTTCACAAACGGTTTCATGACAACTGATCTTACAAAATAGTTTTCATAAAAATGGTCTTCCAAAACTTTTATTAACTTCCATTAAAATAGTGTTGCTTCTTGTAAAATAGCTTTTCTCAAACGGTTTCATATGTATTTTAAAGATAGTTCCAAAATCAATTATGTTCAAATAAGGATTTAACAGATTAAGATTTATATCAAAAATCAAATCAAGTTTTACTACAAGTATATCAGATTAAGTTTCAAAACATGATTTACAGATCAGGATTTAGGACAATAGGTCAACACAAAGAGGTTCAATAAAGATTCAGAACAAAGGGAACACATCAAGGGTTCACAAACAAAAGATCACATGAATGGTGCACAATCAGGAGGGAACATAGCAATGGTATAGGGAATCCTAAACGAATCAAAATACGAAATCAAAAGAAAACGAAGGCACCTTACTAGAGAAGGGCAGAATATCTGATACCTTATTATGAATGCAAGAACACAGAGATAAACGCTGATAGAGATTAGATTTCTCCTTCCTCGAACCTAAGGGAGTAGAAGACAAAATGACAAGTGGGTTTTAGTTATCTTTTCATTTTAAGTAACTTTCTATTTTTAGTAACTTTCCAGAGTTGACCGATTTTCACATTTAGCAAGATATTAATATTACAGATTAGGTTAAGTCCTTATTTCAAGATTATTATGGAATTAAGGAACATTTTATCGAGTTACAAAAGTTTAGGGTTAATTATGACAAGTATACATAGTTTAGGGTTTTAATTGTAAATTCATATAATTCAAAGGTTTAAAATAAAAGTATCACAAGTCATCCATTTAAATACATAAGTTTTTCCAGAATTACACTTTTAACCTTTAAGTTTCACAAATTACAATTCATACCCCTTTAGTTATTAGAAAAGTAACCACATAATAACTTTTAAAAGTTCTTTACATTTTAACAGTTTTTAAGTATGGACTGGGCCTGTTTAAAATAAATTATGAATCATATTATATCTTCGAAATAAAATTCACAAAAATTCACAGAGCTACCTCAGTTCCCCTAGTATTTTACCAAATTTTTCCAGATTTTATTCACTAGTATGGGTACGAATGAAAAATCCTTTTTCCAAACCTGTTCCAGAACTGGATCAATTAAAACACCCGAGAAGTAATTAATCCTCAGCCCCATTTATAAAATTTATAAAAATCTAGAAAAATTCCATTAACTAATAGACTCATTAAATATTACTCTTTTCAAAGGAGACCTTCTAATTCGTTAGGGTTTGAAAATGAAAAATGGAAAACCCAGACTGTTTTTCCAGACATACTATTCCGATTTGACACTTAACTTTCCAAAAATCAAAAAGTGGTCTTCCAGGCCTCTAAAAATTACAAGGTTAATTTCTACAGAAAGCTATTTCATTGAATTTAATTCTAGACTCAAAAACCACCTAAAAACACTTAGTTATCATCGAGATTCGATTGATTAAAGTCGGATTAATATTCCTGATCAGCAGCAGTTTTATGATTTTATGTAAATAATTAGGGTTTCGCTTCAAAATTCGAATGGATTAAATCATGATGTGTATTGGTTACCTTATGTGTGATACTAAAAGAGCAGGAACACAAGATCATAGCCTCCTCTTGGTTGGTTTGGGTCGACAGCAGCAGCAGCAAGAGAGGAGCCGAAGTTTTGGTTTTAGGGTTTGCTAGTTTTTTTATTTTTTTGATATTCGGTTATGCAAAAAAAAAAAAAAGAAACCGTGTGTTATTATTAGGAGGGATTGGGTTTATTTTTGGGCTAGGATCAATCATAATTATGGACCAATGAATGCATGTTTATCTCTTGGTTTTGGGCCGAAAGTTTTGTGTATAAAACACATCAAATGGGTCGACTAACTTGTGCTAGATGAAGAGATTTTATTTGTACATATTATTTACATATTGCATAGTTTATATCATCTTAATTTGTTTTGTAACTTAGGTTAAGTTCAAATGAGATTACTTATATATTTTCGTAAGTTCTTAAAAGTTCAAATTCAGAGGGTATTTTAGTCATTTTACAAGTTATCTGAATTTCAGGTATTACAACTTCTTCCCCACTAACAAAAAAAATTTCGTCCTCGAAATTTGCAGGAAGCAGAAAGAAAAGATAACGGAACACAAAACAAGGACATACCAGACCTAATAGATGATGATCGGATTCTCTCGGAAGAGACGTAAGAATTACACAGGATTTTGACGGATATGCCGTCCAAAGGATTTGATTTGACAATTCAGATTAGAACGTACCGAAAATAGATTATCGATAACATCAATTGGCAGGAGTTCTATAACAGGACCTAAGATTATTATCGGAAGTTTGGGGGTCAGCAGAGTGCGTGACGAGAATCCAGACGTATCAATTCGCATAACGGTGAAAGCTGATTACGCGTATAGGTAGAATGAACTTAAAGTCTCACTAACGCAGATGATCTCAAATAGTTATCAGGATTTCTAAAGCTCTAAGGCACTTCTCGAAATATCCGATGCCCACAACAAGTGCACGTTATATGATGTTAGTATTATCACGTTGGTCAGACGTCATAATACTGGCATCATATAAATATGCCCTCATGATGGTCATACTTTATCTCTAGTCGTGAACAGAACAACTTATCTTAATCCACCTAGTCTTCCTACGGTCTCAGAGGTCACAAAAATCAAATACCTTAACTAAGAGGAGAACGAATCACTCGAAGGAGTTAACGGAACCGATCTAGAATGTTTATCAGAATTTGGGCACCTCATCAAAAGCATCAGGTCATCCATCATTCGTCAAATTTGACCTATCAAAGCCATCGTCCTACATACGCGGAATGAACACAAAGCGGAATTACTAATAGAGAACCTAAACCATTCAAAGGATTTTATCATCAGGTAACCGAAATTTAAATAGGTCAAACGGAAGTAAACTACGTCATCCATTCAATACATGCTCTTAAATCTCTCTCGATTCCAGGCAGTCTGTCTATGTATGTCCATATGATCATCGGGTGAAAAGGATTTATAACTTGAGTCTGATCCCTCAAGCCTTCGGCACTTCTTCTTGGAACTGTGGTGTGGTAACATGAATCTCTGACCTAGTCGCTGAGTATTACCCATTCACGAGCCTGCTTCTACTCTCAATTCATCTTAGTACAACTAAAATGAATAGAGAAGTAAGGTTGTGTGTCTTTGACAGGTCTCCTAGCACAATTCGAAATTCGCCAACTCAGGTTGCTGTCGTCACTGGATGTCTGGTAGTATTGTCTGCTACAATCTCTGAATGCCAATCAATCTACTCTTCCATAACAAAGGGTCATTCAACTTAATACGAAAATGATCTACGTGTTCCTCGTTTGTCTCAGAGCACAACACAATGTCATACTATGACAGTTGTCCAATTACTCACGAAAAACATGATTCCATTAGCCAATACAATTGGCATTATTTAAAACTCATGATGGTCACAGTAAGTACGAAAACAGTTTTCATGAGTCGTTTCAGGGAAAACTTCATATCTAATTCGTATCACCAATCTTTACGAATAAACTAAAATACTTTACGAAAGTTGCTCTCAGTTAGTCATCTCCTATCTTAGGAGTTCTTGTGGTTGTTTCTTCAGTCCTTCAACCATTAAATGAGGTCGTCTGATAGAGAGTTTACAAGGATAGAATAATTGATACGCGGAAATGAAAAGTGATTACGGTTAGGTTTACGATAGTTGATATGCAGACGCAAAAATTTTCTCCTTCTTCTTCATAAATTAATAGAGTATTTAAAAGGAAACATCGAGGTGGACAAAAACATATTACATCAGCTTCTTCAATCTCTCAATTTCAACAGTATCATGGTTCGTCAGCTGATATCGGTTCAAAGCCAATTTTACTTCTCAATCAGGAGAGCTACCCAAAAGTTTCATCAGAAGCACCAGAAAATTTGTACAACAAAACTTCCAATGCCAAAACTTTCTAATGATGGATACTAATAGGTGTCAGGAGAATTTGACGATCAAATGAGATCAGGGTAAGTATTTCCATAGCAGTTTTAAGCTTAACATATCTGAGCGGTTAAAGGTTATCATAGTAAAAGTAGGGTGGAGCAGATTTAGGGATCACATTTCAATTACGGTAGTCTTATGGTAGCTCTTACGAAGAGCCAGCCAATCAATAATCAAAAGATCTCCGAAATCAGGTATATCAATAGTAAACAGATACGCAGGACGAATATGGTTATTAAACCAGACGGATAGTTCATATGTCAAAGTCGAGTACATGGTTCAGTATAGTGTGGAGATTTATAGGCGAACAATTTAAGGTGTTGAAACCTTATTAGCTATTTAGCACAAATGGCAGGTAGGTTGCGAATAATCGGTAATACGAACATCGTATACTGTCAAAGTGAGACGTATAGAAATATCAGTTATCAGCATCATCATGCTCTTTTTACAATTTCCTACGGAGATAGTATTTGCATCAACTCCTTCCAAAGGAAAACTGATTGGCAATACGATTCGTCATTCAAGGAATAAACTTCCTAAATTCATGGTTAATATTCATTTGAGTTCTTATAGGAGTAGTGTGGAATTTGCAAGACATAATAGTATCAGATGATACATTTATATCCAGCATGGAAAATGATTTATAGAAGGTGTCAACCACATTAGGGTTAAACGGCCCTCAGAATGGTCGAAAAAAATATTAACTGTTTATCAAACGGATTGGAAGTGAAAGTCAAAATCAGGTAGCGGTAGCAAGATTTAACAATCGGTAACCATGGTAGGGGTTTCAAAATTGTTTTAAACGTCAAAGGTGAGACATAAGAGGATAGTCGTCAATATTAGATGATCAGTCAATCAATCCTTATAAGAACACTAGACTTCTTATGGAAACAGGGATGGTTAAGACGAAATTAAGTAGTGTCAAAAGTTTCGTAGATGATCATCGGAAGTAAGAAACAACTGACGGAATGTATCCAGTATATCTTTGTCAAGGGAATTCTCAGAATGCCTGAATAGGCATCAGGATGATTAACAAAAGGTTCGGAGGTTGGAGTCGGAATCTGAAAGCAAGGATCAAATAGTGTCGGATGACTACTATGCAATTTTCAATGCTTCAGGTTTTATTTAGGTTCAATTCTTAGGTGGTGCAAGGCATAAGCTCTAAATTTCCAAGTGTGATTTCAATAGGCTTTAACCAAAAGCAAGGCACGAATCAGAGTGATGCGGAAGCAATACTACTTAAACAAAATGCCTTATAATCTATTCATTCCTCACTGGTCAGGATTTAAGTTCTTATAGGGAAATCCTAAAGCAAATTCTCAAAGGTTGTCCTACGAGCGCCTACAGTGGAAACTTAGTGGTCCAGGATTCACAGGTCAAGGGTAAATGTATTACGAGTCGCAGCCTGTTATCTCTGATACCATAAATTGTAACACCCCAACCCGAAAAGGGTAAAGATATCACAATAATGGATTCACATCAGATCAAAACAAAGCATACTAATACAGTAATACAAAAATTCAAGGATTACAAATGAAATATTGAGTCTAAATGGTTACAATTAAAACTTCCAAAACTAATTCTAAAACATAATGTCTTCAATCCAACTCTAACCCAGCATAGCTATCCAATCTTCTAAGTCCAAGGTACACTCTTCACACATTCCCAGCTTCCTACTAATACCTGCCGCGTGAAAAAGAAAACGCGGCTGAACTACGAGAGCTCAGTGAACAGATATATAGATAACAAGAAACGATAATGTATAGCAGTACAAGGGAAATCAGGAATGCAGATCATACCGATACGAAATCAAAATGAAAGGAATGAGAAATGGATCATGAATAAAAGAAAAGCACAAAAGTGAATAAGATTTAAGAAAAACAGGAACACAGGAATCTATCACGAGCCCAGATGACTGACAATACCATAGCATTACTAATATAATAAAACAAACCTGTGTAGAGTGATCAGCTCTCAGACAAAGTGAAAGACGTGTATCGCACACACAATCAGTCACCAGATATAATAATCATAATCATACAACATATACAGATAACAGGTCAAATCTAGGATGCACCCATACGCCCCACAGACAAATCAATAATCATAATTATAATGGCCATAGCAAATAATAAATAAGGGACGGAACAGGTCATCACTCTCCTGCCCTAGAGTCATGTCAAAGGTGCGTCAATGACATGGACATGAAACCCTCACGCCTAGTGATTGGCTCGGATATCAAACTGTCAGGTCAAAGGTAAAATGTACTAGCATAATTAGAAAGTCAAATCTTAAGGGTTCATGGCATAAGTTTCATATCAAGAAATTTTTAGGATTTAATATCAAAGGTTTTAGTCGGAGTTTATCAGATTAAGTTTTTATATCAAAGTTTAAGTTCAGTTCCAAAGGGCAATATCAAAAGGTTTTCAGAAAAGAGTTTTCACCAGTTCATAATTAGAGGTCATAGCAAAACTTCATTTAAAAAGACTTTCCATTTAAAAGTCCATTTAAACAATCCTTCACAAACGGTTTCATGACAACTGATCTTACAAAATAGTTTTCATAAAAATGGTCTTCCAAAACTTTTATTAACTTCCATTAAAATAGTGTTGCTTCTTGTAAAATAGCTTTTCTCAAACGGTTTCATATGTATTTTAAAGATAGTTCCAAAATCAATTATGATCAAATAAGGATTTAACAGATTAAGATTTATATCAAAAATCAAATCAAGTTTTACTACAAGTATATCAGATTAAATTTCAAAACAAGATTTACAGATCAGGATTTAGGACAATAGGTCAACACAAAGAGGTTCAATAAAGATTCAGAACAAAGGGAACACATCAAGGGTTCACAAACAAAAGATCACATGAATGGTGCACAATCAGGAGGGAACATAGCAATGGTATAGGGAATCCTAAACGAATCAAAATACGAAATCAAAAGAAAACGAAGGCACCTTACTAGAGAAGGGCAGAATATCTGTACCTTATTATGAATGCAAGAACACAGAGATAAACGCTGATAGAGATTAGATTTCTCCTTCCTCGAACCTAAGGGAGTAGAAGACAAAATGACAAGTGGGTTTTAGTTATCTTTTCATTTTAAGTAACTTTCTATTTTTAGTAACTTTCCAGATTTGACCGATTTTCACATTTAGCAAGATATTAATATTACAGATTAGGTTAAGTCCTTATTTCAAGATTATTATGGAATTAAGGTACATTTTATCAAGTTACAAAAGTTTAGGGTTAATTATGACAAGTATACATAGTTTAGGGTTTTAATTGTAAATTCATATAATTCAAAGGTTTAAAATAAAAGTATCACAAGTCATCCATTTAAATACATAAGTTTTTCCAGAATTACACTTTTAACCTTTAAGTTTCACAAATTACAATTCATACCCCTTTAGTTATTAGAAAAGTAACCACATAACAACTTTTAAAAGTTCTTTACATTTTAACAGTTTTTAAGTATGGACTGGGCCTGTTTAAAATAAATTATGAATCATATTATATCTTCGAAATAAAATTCACCAAAATTCACAGAGCTACCTCAGTTCCCCTAGTATTTTACCAAATTTTTCTAGATTTTATTCACTAGTATGGGTACGAATGAAAAATCCTTTTTCCAAACTGTTCCAGAACTGGATCAATTAAAACACCCGAGAATTAATTAATCCTCAGCCCCATTTATAAAATTTATAAAAATCTAGAAAAATTCCAGTAACTAATAGACTCATCAAATATTACTCTTTTCAAAGGAGACCTTCTAATTCGTTAGGGTTTGAAAATGAAAAATGGAAAACCCAGACTGTTTTTCCAGACATACTATTCCGATTTGACACTTAACTTTCCAAAAATCAAAAAGTGGTCTTCCAGGCCTCTAAAAATTACAAGGTTAATTTCTACAGAAAGCTATTTCATTGAATTTAATTCTAGACTCAAAAACCACCTAAAAACACTTAGTTATCATCGAGATTCGATTGATTAAAGTCGGATTAATATTCCTGATCAGCAGCAGTTTTATGATTTTATGTAAATAATTAGGGTTTCGCTTCAAAATTCGAATGGATTAAATCATGATGTGTATTGGTTACCTTATGTGTGATACTAAAAGAGCAGGAACACAAGATCAAAGCCTCCTCTTGGTTGGTTTGGGTCGACAGCAGCAGCAGCAAGAGAGGAGCCGAAGTTTTGGTTTTAGGGTTTGCTAGTTTTTTTATTTTTTGATATTCGGTTATGCAAAAAAAAAAAAAAGAAACCGTGTGTTATTATTAGGAGGGATTGGGTTTATTTTTGGGCTAGGATCAATCATAATTATGGACCAATGAATGCATGTTTATCTCTTGGTTTTGGGCCGAAAGTTTTGTGTATAAAACACATCAAATGGGTCGACTAACTTGTGCTAGATGAAGAGATTTTATTTGTACATATTATTTACATATTGCATAGTTTATATCATCTTAATTTGTTTTGTAACTTAGGTTAAGTTCAAATGAGATTACTTATATATTTTCGTAAGTTCTTAAAAGTTCAAATTCAGAGGGTATTTTGGTCATTTTACAAGTTATCTGAATTTCAGGTATTACAGGGGGCAAGGGATCCAAAAGTATCAAAAGAAAATGGCACAAACACATGTTGATTCTCCAAACAAGCTGTTTCATGTTTAGTCACCTTTTTAGACTCCGCTTTCAAAATTGCTTGCCCAGCCACGAACCCCGTGTCCCGAAACCCCACCAACGGGGACACCCCGGTGAGGTCTACACACGCATGTTTACCACCTGCCCAACCGAATACGAGGACATCCGCTGGGCGCAGGGTGGACCTCCCTTCCAACGGGTCTGTCAGAAAATTCACAAGGGCTTCTTTCTTAGCAGAAATCCCAGCTCTCCTCAACACGTCCCACAAGCAGGGGCGGATCTACATGTTAGACAGGGTATGCACTTGCATACCCTGTGAAATCTTGGCTTAGTGTAAAAAAACTTAATTTTGTGCTTTTACTTGGTTAATTTACATAGAGTGCATACCTTGTAAAAATAAAGTACATACGCTTTTTAATATCAGTTAAAACGAATGAAACAAAATTTAATGATGTAGAGAGATTTAAGAAACAATAATGGTGGTTTCATAGTTGCAGAGGTTTAAGAAAGAGCAATAGAGAGAGAGTGTGAATTTGAGAGAGAAACTTGTTTGTGGGTGAAAAGGAGTGGGTCCCAACTTTCTTGAGTTATACAATATTATATTAATTCATCTTTTTATCTTTTGTTTTGATATAAGTGGTACATGATATAGTTGAAGGTAACCAAATATATTTTTTGTTTAACTAAACTTTTAAGATTTTAAATTTTTAATACTAAAGTTTGTATAGTTTGTATTTTATATGTTTAGTTGGTGATTAATCGAGTGATTTGGGCATGTCTGAATGCACTATAGCTTGTAAAAGCCTCATTTGTTTGTGATTAATGTTTTCTTAACTTTTCGAAGGAAAAAACCTTGAGATTTTGATTCAAAAATCTTTACATGATGCGAACCAATGAAGAAAAACCATGAAAGTGGCAAAGAAAAACCATAAAAAACCCGACCCGATTCGAGAAAACTTAAATCAATTTTTATTTATTTATTAATTTGTGCACACTTTGTGACGGGATCCTAGGTCCGCTACTGCCCACAAGACATCCCGAACCAGGTCATGCCGGTATTTGAACCCCGGCAACTCCTTACAGTGGAGGGCGTGCTCCCCAAATTTATCTAGACACGCCTTTTTGCAAATTGGACATGCCTCGTCTACTGGGAACAACGGAATCATCAGCCGATAAAAAAATAATAAATAAATAAATAATAATAATAATAATAAATAAATAAATAAATAAAAATAATCAAATAAAAAAATAAGACGAGACACATGAAAAGAGATGCAAGGTCATTCCAATTTGTTTGGTAGAAACGTACAATTAATAAATACATTGTGGAGTTCTGGTCTTTCAAGATACATCAAACAGACATCATATCGTTCTTGATATGCATTAAATAATTATTCTCTTCAGGCGATCCCATCTTTATAGTCCATTTGTAGCCCTATGCATACATGAAAGTGTAGCTTAAGGACTAAAAAGTGTACATGTAGGTTTGATTTTTGAAGAAGCTGCAAAATATAAACAGTTGGTGGCTTCCTTCAACTGCTCTCTCTTGTTAGTCTCCTCTATCCCAACCAAATAACCTCTTCTGTTTACCATACAAATTCTAAAAATCAATGCCAATATTATTATAACAACATATGCTTATGCAACAAAAGTTATATATATGCCATTCGAGCTCAAATCTACAGTCTTACATTTTAAACCTTGAAGTTATCTTGGTTAGAAAATGTTTTATTCAATTTTTGCCAAGCAATCCCTTGTAACTCTAATGCTGATGTATATCTCTCTTTACGGCTTTGAGTTAGGTACAATCTAAGAACTTCTTTTCGAGAAAACATCTAAGAAATCTTTTGAAGAAAGGGTGATAGTGCATTTGACTAATAGCAAGATCATTTTATTTGTAAAGCGAGTTACATTTTGTATAAAATAGCTATTTTCCTAAATCTTTACAAGAACGATCATTAGAGTTTCTATGAGCATTGAGGTCATGAATTACTTATTTCGTACAGGGAGAGCACAAACTGGAATCGCAGGAACTGGTACTGGGTTTATACCTCAGCCTGGCAGCGGTAGTGGTGGAAATGGAGGTGGGTTTGGTAACGGTGGTGGTGGATTTGGAGGAATAAGTAGTGGAGGTATTTCTAAAGCACTTGGATGTCTTAACGACAAGGTAGGTTATCATCTAACAATTTTCAGTGCATGATCCACATGGGTCAACAATTTTTATAAATTTTTTCCAACCACATTAGTGCTCTTAATGGATTTGAAACGAAAAATGTTATGAATTATCCTTATCACTGATTGTATTTTATTGACAACAGATTTACAGTAATTGTGAGGAGTCTTATAGGTTGACACAGAGCGGAAACCTTAATGTCCCACCCGATTATACAGATCAATTTTGTGGTGGTGCATGCCTCAAAGAGACAGACCTCGTTCTCAACTGCATCAATGATGTATTGTCAAACTTCCTCTTTTTCAATCGTGCAACCGTAAGGGCCGTTAAGGATACTATCAAGGACGGATGTAGCTTTGGTCCTAGCCGAGGTAACAAAGACCACATATATGTGGGGTTGTTTTTAATTACACTTAAGGATAGTGAAATATATTTTGTAAGCCTTTTAAATTCATTTGGTTATAATTTGGTTTGTAGGTGACTTCAATGTAGCTGAGCACATTCAATCATATGAAAGCAATTCTTTCAAGTTTTCATACCCTATCCTTTTTGGTCTTGTACCTTTAATTTCTATTTGCCTTCTATTATTTTGATGATGAATTGATCACTCTTTCGCACATTGTATCCTTCAAATCTATTGTGAAATCCAAGAACTCGAGTGTCTTGAGGCTATGTCGTCATTGTGGTTGTTTCCGAGTACTTTTTTATAAACTGGAACGTTTTTGTATTACGGTTTTCCTTATGTTTTGTGCGTCTAAAATAGGGTGACGAGATGCATTTAGCTTAAACCAAAGGCCTTGACGGTTTTGCAACTTGGTTCACGAACTGATATTTCTATTTACTATGTTGGATGTGTTTGTTAGTATATAGAAAGTGGGGCTAAATTGAATAGCGTAGAAAGTAATTTGGGATGTTGGATCCTCACCCAAGCCCATCCAACAGTCAAGATTAAAAACATACCATGGACCGCCTATTTTCATTTGACTAGGGGTAACTCGGTCATTTGACCAGTTTTTGCATTTCACCATCAAATTTCAAACACACATAATTTTTAAACGACACACATTTAAAAAAAACCAATTTCATCTTAATTTCTAGAATTTAATGCTCTTTAATATGCTATGAATTTTGATATATGAATCACAAACTTTTTTTTCAATTTTTTAAGTACGTATTGATTTCTTGAAATTTTCGGCATCTTCGGCACTAATTTTTTGTAACTTAAAGGATGAATTATGCGAAATTTAAAACATGAAAGTTGTAGCTTTTTGACCATTTACCCAAAAATTTGAATCACTCAAATCCGATATAATATGAGTGAGATATCGCATTTTGGAAATGACGTTTTAAACATATTTAGTGTACAAAGGTGTTTGATAAAATGCCTAAGAGAGATTTCCCTTGTAAAAGTTCATTTAAATGCACTATTGGTATACCACAATACATTTTTAGTTATTTTTTAGTTATTTGATGAATTGATGAACAACGCTTACTGATAAACATGACTAATTGAAAAACAAGACTAACTAATAAACAAGACTTTTTATTGATGAACAACTCTTTTTATTGATGAACAACAATTATTATTGATGAAAAACATTTTTTATTTATTAATGAACAACATGTAGATTGCTGTTGTCTTGTTCATCAATTTGTCTTGTCCCAATAACATAACACAACTAGTCACGACTCACACACAAGTCGGATACACAAATATACACGAATAGAGTTTGGAGGTGGGAGAAGAGAATCGTAACACTAGTTATGTGTGTGTGTGAAGACTAATCTATAACACTTCGTTTCTTGACGAATACGAGCGTTATTCTCTTGCACTTTGATGTAGAGGATAACGTGATCACTTATAAACACATATCAATACGTTATAGTGATCAAAGAAGAAGAAGGAAAGAATAGAAAGTTTTTGTGCCAAGAGGATCAGTTTTTCTGCAGGGAATAGTGCAATATTTATAGACATCAGGAGGAGCGGAGACGGTCCCTTATATATACGGGACCGTCACATGTTTAGGGGACCATCCCGACAAACGCTCCCATTTTTGTCCCGGTGTTGTGAAAATTTATCTAGTTTTAAGCGGGAAAACTAGCTGTTAGAGAATTTTGAATTCAAATATATTTTCTTATTAAAACATTTCTTTATAATTACAAAAATACTTTTGTAAAAATGTTTTGTCACATAAAAATGTGAGGTTTTAAGAAAAATATATATATATATTTTTTTATCACTTAACTAATATTGGTATAGTGCTTGTTCATACCTTAAGTGATTGTAGTCGAGACGTTGTCGAAACGAGTTTTCTTGATCAAACACTTATTAAACGTAGTTTTACATAACGTGTTTTTATATTTTGTGATTATCAAAACGTATAGAGACCGAATAATGCAAATGACGTTTTTGACATTATTTGTATTAACAATCTCCCCCTTTTTGATGATTACAAAATATAAACTCATTTTAGGTAAAATTATGTGTTAGTAAGTTTTTAATGAGTTTTCGTTTACTTCTCCCCCTTTTTGTAGAATCAAAAAGGCTTCGTCGATGTGTAGAGAAAAGAAATCGACGGTGCTAAGGCTCCCTCTTGATTAGTGCTCCCCTAGATGAGGGCACCGGGGCAATCGATCTATGGTGTTGTGCTATAAAAACAAGTTAGAGTACAATGCACATACACATATTCATATGAGAATTAGAGGGGATGAGAAGAGAATTAAGATAGATATAATAGAAGAAGATTAGAAATATAGAGAGCTAGAAATAGAGATTGGATAAGAGGAAGATGAAATCAGATAGAAGCCTAACTGGGGACGGTCATGTATATACACAGACGGTCCCTTAACTATTGGGGACCGTCCCTATATAAGGGACCGTCGCCAATGGGCTTGTTTTGGGCAAATTATTGTGATTTAAGTATTACCTATTTTAAAGATAGTTGATTTCACATATTATAAAAGCAACCATTACAAGTATCACAACATAAAGAATATATTTCATTAAACACAATAAAAAATCATACATTCATTCATAAGAGAAACATACATAACATAGATTCATACATCACAAACAAATTAACCTACAAGCTATTTCTAGAAAACAACCAAGGTTACTAGAACATGCTTGGCCCAAAAGATAATCATTGATTATTTTTAACTAAACATGTAGAGATGTTTAGTTAGAAGGTGGAGGTGTAGGAGGCATGGTGGCCAGAGGAGTTGGTTGCACATTTGGTTGAGAAAGGAGGTGTTCAACATGGGCAAACATGTAGTGTAGTTCATCTCTTAGAGATGAGATGAGATGGAAGTTGTGGTGGCAACATGCACACTCCATGGTGTGATTGTTAACAAAATAGTATGGAAGAGGATGACCCATGATTGGTGGTGGAGTAGAAGGAGTGTAATCCAAGGGCCCATTTGGTGAGGTGTTTAGGAGTGGTGAGTTAGAGATGGTAAGAGAAGGTGATTGGTTTCTCACGAATGGTGTGTATGCGAGGGAGCTAGAGTGAGTGAGCAAAGGTGATAGGTTTCTAATGAACAAGAGGAGGTGCGTTTGGTTGAGGGTGTTTTGAGTGGTGCCCTAGGAACAAGAGGAGAATTTGGTTTGGCTTTTGGTGATAGAGTTGTAGCTTCTTGAGTGAGATCAATGAAGTTAGTTTGTGGTAGTGTGATGGTGATTTTAGGCCTTTTGTTTGAGAGATACTATGAGGTTGAGGAAGAACCCATTGTGGAGGATGAAGAAGATGAAGTGGAGATGAAAGGTGATGATGAAGAAGAAGAGGATGAATGTTTAAATAATCAAAGATGATTATAGTTTAGGCAAAGCATGCATTTTGACTCTAATAGCACTCAAATTTGTTTAAATAAACCTGGAAATGGTGGTGAAAAACATGAAATAGGTCAAGGTTGTTGGAAAGAAAACAATGCATAAATCCGTGACCTACATTGGACGGTCCTTTAAATATGGGACGATCCTTTAAATATATGGGACCGTCACCAGTAGGTGATCAGGTTTTCACCCAGTTTTTCATTTCTGCAATCCTGTAACTAAAAGGATTATCTAATACGCCAGATAACTACAGAAGTATATAAGACCATTCATACAAGATATAATCATGCAATATAGTAGGAAGCATTCAGCATCTTACAAAATAACCAAGTCTAATCATAATTTTACAAAGTCAGATAATAAGCATGCATAATACGACAAGTGACGTCTTGAGATTACTACAAGTCTTAAGAGATATAAGCATCTATTCTTAATAAATTTAAAGACCATTCTAATTTGTTCTTCCATAACTAATGCCCACTCCAACTGCTTTCTTCCTCGTCTTCACTTGACGAGACATCATAACATGACACCGAATCATCATTATGAACCTCATGAGTCGATGTGCATTCCCAAAATAGTGATCTAAAGGTATTATGACTCAAGGGGGCCATGACGGGATCAACAAGAAGATATTCATTGTTGCGGAGTTGTGGGAAAGTGTTTATGACAAAATGATAGAACCGAGTCAACAACATGCCATAGGGTATCTCCTTATCTAGTCGACTCTTTACATTTGCAATTCTCTTTGCCACAAAGTAGGCGAGATTGTATGGTTGATCGGTGACGAGACAGTACAACATATGAGCACAACATGCCGGAAGGTGCTCACGGTTGTGAGGAAGAAAAAAGTCATTTTCACGAATGACTTCTACCCATCTGTGAAGATATGGATGTAATTCATCTACGGAAATTTTGAGTGAATCTAAGTCATAGTCGTGAGACTCACGAAACTCAATTTGTCCATCCTCTTTAAGAGACCCATGGACCTTTTTAGGAAGACGAATGTGTTCATTAATTTCGGAGGGACTAGGTATGAATGTGTGATACGTACCCGACATTTATGGGTGACTTCTAAGAGATTTAAGTGACCACCCTTCGGTGTAGGCACATTGCCCATGACTCAGAAGACCAAGAATTTGAGCAAATTGCTCAAGAGTGAGGGACACTTCAATGTTACCTATGGTGATTTTGACAGAGAGAGTCTGATCCTTGTTATATACAAGTTTGACTTGACTATAGAATTCTAACACGAATTGAGGACAAATTTGCTCATTAAGGTTGAGCAAACAATCAAATCCTATGGACCTAAACATTGTGACAATGTGGTCATGGTTTGAGAAAGATGAATCAACTATTCGTCCTTCGTGGAAGAAACGAGACTCAAGATTACGAAAGGCTCTATTATGACTTGATGAAGTATTCGATTCTAGTGAAGTTTTAGGAATGTATTCTTCAGTGAGCTCATGATCATAGTCAAACATGTGAAAGCCTTGATAAGACATGATGACCTATAAAAGAACATACTATGAATATTTTGTACATATCTTTTATGATAAATGCAACGATTTCTAGATTCAAATTTTACTATGTTCGAAATTAACATTTATTTTGATATACTTGACTTATGTTAATGCATGGCTTGAAAAACGTTTTTGATATGTATTAACAATACTTAATTGCGTTCTTATTACATTCCTAAACATGATAAATTATTATAACTCGAATTGGGGATTATCACAAGTTTTGACACTTTTTCAAAATACACTTGCTTTGATAAATCCTACATCTAGGTGGGTGATAATTGTTCTACATTGTTAAGATTTAGTGTTAATTTCAATCAATTACAATAAGAATTGAAAATCCCCTAATTCAATTTTATGTTCATATGAACCCTAATTTCGAAGAAATTAAGAAATAGATGAAATGACTTATAATTAATGATTAGAAGGAATGGTAGGTTGATGATTTTGAGTTTAAAGTGTTTAATATGGAGTTTTAGTGAAGGGATTAAGGTTTTGGGTTATTTCGTCACTGATGTAGCAAGAGGGAATATTTGGTTTTAGTTTTCTGCAAGTGTGAAGGAGGAACGAGGTAATGCTTGAAAACTGGTGTCGGTCCCTTAAATATGGAGGACCGTCTCAAGGACCGTCTGGGTTTGAGGGGCCGTCTCCAGTGTGTGATTTTTAGGAGATAGAAATTTGTGACCAGTTTTTAACATTGAGTTTTATGAAAAGTAATTTGTTGAGGACTCTTAGGATCAAGTGTTAAGATGATATATAAGACTAGACACGAGATAGAGGAAACGGAGGAGACACAATACGCACGAGTAGTCTAGAGGAATGGGTATTGAGAAGAATCGAGATAGAAGAAATAGAAGAGATATAGACGAGACGAGATTCAAATAGGAGGCTTGCATCGGGTTGTTCTGAAGTCAATCATGTCTACGGCGAGTAGCTACAAGAAGAGAAGTGGAATAGTAGTTGTAGACGAGAAATAGAGGAGAGAAGAGATGTCTAGGATGTTAAGAGTGTGCGTCATCCATAGTGATTGATAGACGTGCCTTTACGGCGATTGAGTAGTCGGCTATTGATAGTGGTTGTAACAAGATCACTATTATCTCTAAAAATCCATTAAGATCCTACAGGGGATAAGCATTTAGGCAAACAGTCTAATATCCTAAATTTTATCTACTACGAATAGAATTAAAACACATGGGATTTCAGTCAAACAATTAACATGTTACTAGCAATTATGTAGCACGTAAGACTATCACGGTTTTGAGAAAGCGTACCTTTTCCAATAGCATTTCTTAAAGATATCTTACCGTGAGAGACGTTATGAGTGAAGCAAGGTTTGAGTAGTGATGGATTATCCTATGTTTGACGATAGCATAAGTAGACATTTAATTTGCTTCCCTCGTGCATCTAAAGAGATAACTTGCAAGAAAACTTGGTACCCAATTTTTCATGGGTCCGAGATGGTTAGTAATAAACATCCTTTGCATCTACATGCATAAGATGGGGATGTCGTTAGTAAACAAAAATTCCCATAGATACATGTCTAGTTGAAATTTATTTCAAGATATAAAAGATTTTATCTAAAGATGTTTTACTTAAAATTCATTAGTGATAAACGAGATTTTTATAAAATTAAGTTTTCCAAATAACAAATCTAGATTTGTCTAAGAGGTTTCACAAATTTAATTTGTTTTGACTTGCTCATTGATGACTCACATGAATTAAAACTGTTGGGTCCATTCAGTACCCAAGTTCCCTTAAACAAGGATTTAAATAGAAAATAACCTAAGTGATTGATAACCTTAAACGACATTTAAGTCACTGAGTCAATAGTCACTCAGTGAGTCACCTTCAGGATACTCAGGACAAGCCTAAAGATGAAAGGCTTTCCACTCACTAAGATGGAACTCAGTGAATGATACCTGAGGCAAAGAAGAAGGTGATGGTTCAGTGAGTGATGACAATAACTCACTGAACCCCAAATCTCCTCAATGACTATGAAGACTGAGTACATAAAAAGACTGAAGACTTAAGAAGACTGAAGCCTGAAGAGCCTGAAGCAAAGGCGGGATAAGGCGGGACAAGTTTGAAACGCATAAGGGGGATTCCTTATCACTAAAGTCAAACTTACCCTGAATGGAGTAAAACCAAAGTAGTGTCATCATTGCTCATTAGAAAGCACCACTGTCTTATACCAAATGAAGAATTGTAACAGTGACAAAATGTGTAAGCATTTTGTCTAAAGTAGCTTAGGTCATCTTTGTCTTCTTGGATAACGGTTGTATTACATTTGTGTATAAATAGGATCATAAGTTGGAGTAAAAAGGTTGACAAGTTTGTGCAAATTAATGCAAAGCATTCACAAACCCTTTCTACTCCTCCAAATACAACTAAGTCCCTGAGATAGCTCAGTTGGTTAGCATAGTTGTACTTAAGCTTAGCTTAAGTTTAGAGAGGAGATTACCATACTTGTCATTCAATCCCAAGTGTTATTCCGCAAACACTTAGGTATAATTCATTGATTGATTTCTAATAAGAATTTAACGTTGAAAAATCTTGTCTATTTACTTTTACATTTTTCTTATAACTGTTAAAGAATTTGATTACATTACTCAACCATGGTGCATGGTTAGATTAACTTTGTAGTTAACTCTAACTGTGTAAACGGGAACAACAAGTGGTATCTGTAAAACCCTAAATTCTGAATGCACAATTTTACGTCTAATTTGAATCTAAGTTATACAATAATTAATAAATTAGCTAAAACTATATGTCATGTGATATTAATACATTATAAATTATAACCTAAGATAACTAAATAAATAAACTTGTAACAAATATTTTCCCTAATCCTAGTCCAAAATCCGGCCCCCTCCTTCTAACCTAAAATAAGATACGGCAAATCCCTATTTTTCCTCTCATATCACACGTTTCTTTTTCTTCCCTCCCCAAAATCATAAAATCCGGTCCTCCCCTATTCCTCCATTACCGAACCTAAAAAAAAATCCCTAAATCCATTTGCTTTTCTCTCTAAAGATCAAAGAAGACTAAGAGTAGCAGCCTTGGTGATTGAATCGTAGCGTTCATGTGGTTTTGGTGTTGTTGATTCGTGTGTTTAGTCATTTGTGATCTTCTTTGTTTCGGCTTCAAGGTAACATGATTCCATTTTGTTTTTCCCAGCCATTCGACAACTCTTAATCAGTAGAAAACCTGTAATATGAACTATATAATCATGCTTGTGAATCATTTGTTGGTCACGTTAAACCTGATCATGAATAACACACGAAATCGTCACATGAAATCATAAACAAGTTACAAATATGTTGACTGTTTTGGGCTATTTAAATTGGTTGTTATTCGAATCATGGGCTGGTCATTTAAACCTGGATATACACTCCATTATATGTGTTAGAACCTAGAAAAAACCCAAGAATTAATTAATGTTCGATTAGGGTTTATAAGGGGTTAGGGATTTGTTTTCTGTCTCACAGCATGCTGTTCAGAATTTGGGTCGGGTTTAAAGGGGTCTAAATTGATGATGACAAAGTGTTTTTGAAATATTTTTGAGCCTAAAACTAAGTTCAGGTTGTGTACTATCTATATATAAAATTTAATAATTTTTGGAGGTCAGGTAGGGCGACTTTTTGTATTTTAGAACATTAGATGTCAATCATGAGTTTAGAAGTCTGAACTTTCAGCTGGTGTATTTGAATTTTAATTTCCAAAAAGTGAAGAATTAGGAATTCTTCTTTTACAGTTAGAATATATAGGATGTATGGGATTTACTGGAATTTTTATAGATTTTTCTGAAGGGTTCTAGTTGGGTAAGAAAATGCAAATTTTTTGGGTGTCTGTGCAGTTATCTTTCTGGGCAAGTTTGGGGAAATGATTTTTGAAAGAGTACTATCACTTTGAAATAAAATCTAAGAAAATTACAGTAAGTGCTCAACATGTATAGGTATTTTTGATAAAAATCTTAGCTTCCCAGTAGACATTTAAATATAGTTTAAAATTCATAAAAATCAGGACCAGAATGGGATAAAATCTGAACCATCTTTCAAGTTAGGAATTTAGTATAACCTTAACCCATTGAATGTGTTTTGACCTTAATAACATTGTAACATTAATACGGATACTCTTAGACATGCGTTAACCTACTTTCGACCTAACCCTATATTTAATTGATCTTGCTTAAATTGGTCATCAATGTAAACCCTAGACTTAACTGATTATAATTTAGAAACCCTAATGTGACCAATTAACGAGAAATTTCTAAAAGTGGTAAGTTACTAAAATCGAAAAGTTACTAAAAATGGAAAGATACTAAAACTGGAAGGAATCCCTAAATAAATGAACTTGTTGAAAACTAGAAGGGGGGTTGAATAGTTTTACGTCTTTTTAATTTATGAAAACTTTTGTTTACTTTTTAAAACTTCGATTCTATCTTATGTGAATTCAACTCTTGATCAATATGAACAAATATAAACAAATATAGATAAGCAATGCAAGTAAAGTAAATATAATGAAATGAAAGAAAGAGATGGAAAGATCAAACCACAACACGGAGATTTATAGTGGTTCGGCTACAAGGACACCTTCCTTGCCCTACTCCACTCCTTGAGTCACCTACTCGAGAGTTTTCTTCACTATGTCAACAAACTCCCTTATGGCGGAGAAAACCTTACACAACTTTAGATTACACCGGCTTAACGACACAAGCTAGATGTCGAGTTCTAATCGTAGCTAGAACCAATCTCACGACTTGTACACAACTTAATCACAACTTCTTCACGACGGCTTCACGACTTCTTTCTTCACAACTACTTCACAACTACTTCTACACTACTTTACAACACAACTAGTTACTTACACTTAGATCTACTTATCACAACTATACAACACTTTACACAACTACTATGATGATATGATTTGAGCTATAATACTTCTTCTCTAGTTGAAGGAGTATTCTTCTTTTGCACTTTGATGGTGGAAGCTTGGATCACTTAGAAACCAATGCTTAAGAGAATATGATCAAAGGGTTTTAAGAAAGGATATACAAGATTTAAAACAGAATGTTTTGGGGTGCAAAAGGTGAGTAAAAATCCAAGGGAAGGCTGGTATTTATAGGAGAAAAATCTGGACAGCTGGAACCTACTGGAGCGTGGCCGGCCCCCTTAAATAGGGGGGCGGTCCCCTTAATTTTAAGGGGGCCGCCTAGTAAAATTAAGGGGGCCGCCCTTGCTGAACGTTGACCAGTTTTGTCCTTTTGTGGGGAAGGTTTTTCTGGAACATTTTAACTGATTTTGGTTAAAAATTTGAATTCATATTCTTATAAAAGATTAAACATTTTTATTTAATACCAAAAATGTTTTTCAAAAATATATATAATGTTTTTGATGTTTTATAAAAAATCTAGTTATTAAGAAAATGTTCCTTTGATCATATAATGCATTAAGCATTAGTTCATTCATACCTTAAGTGATTTGAGTTGTAGAAATAGATATTTACAACTAAATACTTGTTTACGTCATAATTTTTCGATTAATGATTTTACATTTTGTGATTATCAAAACGTAGAGATATCGAAAAATATTAATAACGTGTTTAGGTATTATTTATATCAACAATCTCCCCCTTTTTGATGATTACAAAATCTAAACTCATTAAATCTAAAAATTTGTTTTTAGACAAGTATTTAGTGAGTTTACATCTATTTCTCCCCATTTTTGTAGAATCAAAAAGGTTATGCCGACAAGTTTTAGAAACTAAATTTGTCAGGACGAGAACTCCCCCTTGATGTGTACTCCCCCTCGTTTGGGGGCACCAAGGAAACGAGCTATGGAACGCTTGCAAGAAAAATGTTAGAAGCACAAGTATATGTAACAACAATAAGCAAGCATATAGAATAAGAACATTCATTTAATAAAATTGTTGTGTCTAAATACACAACCAAGTAGATTACAACATGAGGCATACAAACATTTAAACAAAAAACCAACTAATGATACTACATAATCGTCCTAGGAGTACATGATCTTCCATGGAGCTTGCATACAAAAAGGTTTTGAAAATTATTTTTAAGCATTGCATATGCTTAATTGGGTGAAAATGGAGGTGGTGGTGGTGTAGTGGGTGAAGGTGGTAGAGGTGGTGGTGGTGGGTTGGCAATCATGTGTTCAAGAGATGAAAACATGTAGTGTATCTCATCTCTAAGACCAAAGATTATGGTCCGGTTATGGATGCAACAAAGACAATTATCACCATGGGCTTCAAGCAATGCCCAAGGTATTGGAAAGAATGGTTGTGGGATTGATGATGGTGGGAAGTGAGCATCAAGATGTGTGATGGGTGATAAGGAAATTTCAAGTTGGGTGGATGGAGGTTCTTGAGTGGATGGTGGTGATGATGCTCTTGGTGATGATGTTAGGTGAGTGTGGATGTAGTCATTGATGGATGAAGTGGATGGTATGGAGGAAGAGGATGCTCCATGGGTAGAGGGTGTTTTTGATGGAGCATTTGGTGCACTTGGGGATGAACATTGAGGTGGTGGTGATGGAGTTTTGATGTCATCTTAGGTTAGGTCTATGAAAGGTTGTTTTGGTGGTATGATGACAAGTCTTTGCTTCTTTGGAGTCTTAGAGATGGAGGATTTTGGTGATAACATGGTGGTTTTGGATGGTGAAGGATGATGGAATGAGAGGTGATTATATGGAGGGAATTTATAATATGAAAATGTGGTTGGTTTAGGTTAATTTTTGAGGTTTTGTAGGAAGATTCCAATACCAGTTCGTCCATAAGGAGAAATGGTAGCTGGGGCTAGGTAAAAGTGGTCACAAGATGCAAAAGAAAATAGTAAATTTTACTGTCCAGATGGCCGGTCCCCTTAATTGTTGGGCGGCCCCCTTAAATTAAGGGGACCGCCTAGGAAATTAAGGGGGCCGCCCGTCTGGTGTTTTCCCAGGCGACCAAATTTGAAAAATTTCCAGAAAAAGGTCATTTTTAGGGTGTATTTGCAGCAAGTTCCATTTGGATCATGTACATCAAGAATGATTAAATATTATCAATAGCATATTAAACAAATAATATACATATTTAAGACTAGAAAAAAAAATATTAGAGGCATAGGCATATTATATCAACTAAATATGTAGCTTAGTACTAACATGACATAAGTTTTAATATCTAACATAGTAAAAGTCATGGCAAGCAAATGTTAAGATAATATTACTACATATAAATGTCTAAGCATAACATCAACAATATCAACTAAACACTCATCAAACATGTCTACTTCTTCTTCTTTCCAAACATCTTTCCAAGTGTCTTTCCAATAGACTTGAAACCGCCCCGTACTTCTTGGTGCATCTGCTGTGTGGTGTTGAGTAGTTCGGTTTGTCTTTCAAATAGTAGTTCGTCTGTTCGTTCGGAAGGAGGGGGAACTTGATACTCGGTGTAATCAAGATCCGGAAGATTTTCAACGAAGGTCCTAGGTGATGGGGTACTAGCACGTGTTGTGCCCTCCTCCTCATCATCATCATCATCATTGTCTCCTTGATGTGACGTGGAACCACGAGGTGGAAGTGAGACAGATTTACGAGATTTTCCCTTGTCACTTCGGGAGCGACGGGCACGAACACGAACAAGTGGATTAAGGACCGGTTGAACAGACTCATAAATTGGACTCTGAAGATGTGGATAGTGTATCATGACATGATTGTAGAGGCGAGTGAGAAACATACCATACAGAAGATTTGCATTATGAGTGTTTTTGGCGGACATGATGCGGAAGACAAAGAGATATGCCAAATTGTACGGCTGTTCAGCGACAATACAATACAACATGTGAGCTATGCTCGCCGTGACATGATCACGGTGACCACCGGTACCGAACGCATTCTCACGAATGAGTTCTTCCCAACGCTTCATGTCGGGGCGTAACTCCTTGAGGAGGATTTGGTTAGCATTGATGTTAACATCTTTTGACTTGATCTTCCGGCTAGTCGTACCACGAGCTAGCCCAAGATATTGACGAATTTCTTCGGAGGATGGAATCTCAGAGTAGTAAGGACCCTGTTGAGGTCGATGTTGCTCAAGAGATGAGAGATCCCACTCATTTGAGAAGACGGCTTGACCGGAGTAGGGGATTCTTAGAATTTGACCAAATTGAGCGAGAGTAAGAGTAATGAATTCGTGTTGAATCATAAAGGATATGAGGATATAGCCATTGGGATCGGCTTGCACCGTCACTTGGCTATAGAAGTCAAGAACAAAGCGGGGAATGATAGGCTCATTGATTTTGTAGAGACAATCAAGACTAACGTTGGAGAACATTCGTTCGATATAGTCGGATTCATAGAACGATGGATAGACAACTCTCCCTTCATGAATGTTTCTATCTTCAATGGGACGATAGAAACAAGCAACAACGGGAGAAATGCCTGGAGTGGCAGAGACTTTTGGAATGTAGTCTTTTGTTTTTGAGACATCACCGACTGTAGTTTTGGGCATTTTCACCTATACAAGAAAGCAACACAAAAAAAAAGAAAAAAAAGAAAATGACATGCATATATTATATATGCTACTTATGTGGGACGTAAACATACTTCGACTCTAAAACTTTAATCCTAAGAAGTAGTTTACAATGTTCCTTAGTTTTAATTTTCAACTCGCTTAAAATGTATTTTATGATGTTAAAGAATAGTTATAGGGATATTATGATAAGAAATCAAAAATATCCAAACGTTCTTTTATACGTCATAAGCTACTTTGAAATGTGGCTAGACAAACATTAGATTGTATATCTAGCTATTTCTTACGAGTGTTTATGTTAAGTAACTTAGATTTTGACTCAAAAAATTTCTTTCAAAATGTTGTGCCAAACGCTCCTTTAAATATAAAAATAACTAGTAAAATTTCAATATACATATGAATTATGTATCTTGATGACTTAAAACAACTAATTGCGTGTTTATAGACATGACAAGTAGTTGTGAACTTAATTTTGATTAAATTTTGATGATTCTAGCTCCTAATCCAAACACTCTCTTATATTTAACAAAAACATTTTTATGATTCGAAAAATATATTTTTAGGATTAGTGAGTTGTAATAAACCAATGTGATTAGTTTTAACAAGTGTTTATGGCATAATTCAACAATGTGATTAGTTTTGAAAAGGAGTGATTAGTTTATCAATACTTTGACATAATGGTTTTTAATTACTTAGTTTCTAGGTTGATTAAGCATTCTAATCTTATGGGGAGCATTTGGTTATAAGATTTCTAGACTTAATTTTAACAAAATTCGGGTTAAAGGAAAATTGAGTAAAAGACCTAATTATGATTAGACTCAAAATTGAATGAAATTAGATGAAATGTGATTTGAAAAACTTACAAAATGTGTTGCTAATCAAGATACAAGTATTTTCCCCTTGCAAAATTAGTCGGAAGTGGTGATTTGGTGAATGGTTTTTGAGGTTTTGGTCGTTCACAGCAGAGGGAGAGAAAGAGTGTTTTGTGAAATGGGATGCTTGGCTAAAATTCAAGAATGAAAATAATTTTTGGCTGCATCAGATGGCCTGTCCCCTTAAACATTAAGGGGGCCGCCCACGATAACAAGCCGGTCCCCTTAATTTTAAGGGGGCCGCCCGCCAAATTTTGGAATTTTAGGATTTTGTTTCTGACGGCAAAATATTTAAATGCATATATTTATAGACTTATAATGTATAAAAAATACGTTGGTTTGTATAGGCACGAGGAAGGAATACTTGACATTTTATTAACATTTTGTTAAGAAAATATTTCTTGAGAATTTTGGATAAAATAGTCAAGATGTCAAGTCGACAAGGGTTCTAGGGAGTGAGAGTAAATGTGCATATTTATATGTGTGTGTGTGTGTCTATATATATATATATATATATATATATATATATATATATATATATGTATATTGTGTGTGAATGTGAGATGTTAAATAGAGTCGAGAAATGATGAGGTAATGACGGAGATAGGTGCTGACGGCGATGAGAGTTTGTTTTATCCATAGTTTTCTTGACTCGACGGTCGAAGTGCTACTTCTACGTTAATCCACTTAACTCACTTCTCTTCATCACCATGAGTTATGTGATAGTGGACACGAAATATTTTCGTGTTGAACGTTAAAGTTCAAAAGAGGCAAAGGGGGAAGAAAAGGTTCGAGGACGAACAATTTCTTTTAGTTCTAGATAGTCAACAAATGACGTATCTAGGTTATGTGCAGATATATTTATATATGTATATAGTATATTTATATATGTATTTATATTAGATATATGTATAAGAGATTATCTTCTAACTAACACGCAAGAACCAACTAAACTAAAACTTACGGGGGCATGCAATAAGCTAGTTCTTTAGTCCTAAGTATATAACATAGAGTAAGACATGAAAGAAAGGCGTACCTTTTAGTCTTCAATAAGTAGTCTTCAAGCACTTCAAAAAGTTTATGTTGACTTATAGAAGTCAATCAATGGAGAGATGCCGAAATTCCCGATGAGTGAACACTTTAGCCACTTGATCCCCATTGTCCAATTTGTCCATAGTTGTTTGGACCGAACATGGTTTGCAATTGACTAGGATGCATGTATGGTGGAAGTATTCCCCAAGGATTGAAACTTGGCGGATTTGAATAATTCCACATTGGGTGAGTATTATTTTGACGGTTTGGTCTATTTTGGTTTCTTCTAGGTTGAGGTGTTTTAGGCCGAGGGTGAGGACTAGGTGGTCTTCTAGGAGGAGGTGTTTTGGACCTAAGCTTTGGTTTAGAGTATTCTACTTCGGTTTTTAAAGATGGTTTGTAGAAAGCTTTTATTTCCTCATTATTAGCTATGGGTATTTTTCTATCTTTTATAAGTATATATTTAGGCTTTGACTCTAATAATTTTTGATTACTAGTTTCACTTTCAAACTTTACATTTTTAGTTTCACTAGTTGTAGCCTTAGTTGAGTTAAATCCTAATCCGGTTTTATCTCCTGATATTCTTTGAATGCTTATTATATCCCTAAGTGAATTACTACTATTTTCAAATTTGTTAAGTCTACAAATTTCTTCCTTAAGAATTTCGTTTTCATTTTTAGTTTCTTGACATGTTTTATATTCAAAGACTTCTTTTCCTTTTTCTAAGTTATGTAGTTTAATTTTTAGTTCTAGTATTTCTTTTTCTAATTGGTTATTTATGTGTTTTAGTGATTTATTTTTAGTCATTACTTTTTGACCTAATATACATAACCTATTATATTCGTTATCTTGGTCTTTTTCATCTAATGATAAATTTTCATCACTAAAATATTCGGTTTCGGAACATACCTCACTTGATGTTTTAGCCATAAGACACTTCTCCTCTTTTGTGGTTTCTTTCTCGTCTTCGTCACTGTCACTACATGCTCCTCCAATGAACGCCTTTTGGTTTTGCTCCTTTGACATCATAGGACATCTTCCAATGAGATGATTTGGATCATGATGAAGCGAAAAGTGTACCGCTTTTAAGGGGTCATTTAAGCCCTAAATCGTATTTATTTGATCAAATATTGCCCTAAATCGTTCCTTTTGTCATTTTAGGTACTTTTGAGGAGAAATCTGGAAAAGGAGGCATTTTGGACGTTTTTGGAGCATAAAAGTGAAGAAAACGACAAAGTCTCAAAAATCGGCTAAAAGTTACCTTTGACGGCGTCAGATTTTACTCTGGACGGCGTCATGGCTTGGCAAGAAAAGGTGGATGTGAAATTTACTCATGATAAGCCAGTGAAAATTGCATGTGAATTCTGACGGCGTCACGCTTTAACCTGATCAAGGGCGTCACGGCTTAATTCAAAGAGGGACGGCGTCACGTTCAAGGTCTGACGGCGTCAAGCCTTGATAAGCCAGAACGGATTTTGGAGAGCTAAAGAGGGACGGCGTCAAGAAGGCCATCCGGGAACCCTAGAAGCGGCGAGGTGACGGCGTCACACTCCATAAGGTGACGCCGTCAGATGTAAAAATCTATATATAGTTTTGCAATTCTTTGTCATGAGAGAGAGCTTAGTGTGGAATTTTTGGGAGAAAACCCTAAGACGATTTTAGCATCTTTTTCAAGGCTTTTTGCCTTGAGATCTTCCATGTTACATTGAAAGATAAGTTATCAATTAATCATTCAATATGTCTATGTGTTGTTTGATTCTATCTTGTTCTTGTCTTTTGTTTAACATGTTAGGCTAGATTTATCTTGTGTTTGCTTAGATCTAATGAAACCTAGCTATTGATTATTGGTTATTAGTGTGTTATTAGTTGTATTGGATGATTGTTTATCTATGTTAGGCTTAAGAAAACTGGCTAACTTCCTATTCGGTAACTTGCTTGAACGTCTTAAGAAACATGAACCAAATGCGTACTAAAGGTTTTTATGGTTGTATTTAATGCACAAGCGAATTCTAGTGATCCCATGTTAGGAGCTTCCTAGCCGGCTCGACATAGGAGTGAAGTAGGAGCTTGTAGAGTTGGGGAAGTACGTACGCCACCCCACGATTGGTATTAAGGAATACACCCGTCATCCACGCAACTAATACACATTAATCAACCGGTAAAAGATAGTTAGGGAGTAAGGAAATCTAAGTGAACACATTTCTCTACACTTAAGTTTTCACCAACATTTTACTTTCAGTTATTTTATTTTATTTGCATTCGTAGTAATTTGGGTTAGTTGACTAGCAACTAATTCCGCCCACTCTTTCAAACCCGAGATTTTACTTGCTTTCATAAAATTATAAAAAATACAAAAAAGAATCTTCTTCAACCCTTAGACCTATTAGAGTAGTCTTTCATACCTAACGAACACTATTCCCTGTGGAGAACGATCAATCCCCCGTACTTACCACTACACTATACTACATCGGTCAGGTACACTGCCTGGTGGGGTTGTAAGCCTCTTGAGATCCCTCGAGAGGTAAAACCTGTTGTAAGGTTGCAAAACCACGCATCAAGTTTTTGGCGCCGCTGCCGGGGAGTAGTTATTGCTTAGGTTGAAATTTTATTTTATTAGGTCTACTCACTAGATTCCTTTCTAGTGAGATTTTTATTTTATTTTTCTAGGTTTTCTTTAGTCTATCTTATTTCTTTGTGTGTTTGTTCGTAATTTCCATTGACTCTTCCGTTCACCATTATGGAGAACGCGAATCCACCATACTACCAGCCATGTAATTCACCCACTCCATATGACATCTTGATGTTTAAACAACATAAAGATGAACCTCTCTATGATGCATGGACTCGTTTTAAATATTTACTCCAAAAAGTCCCTCATCATAACTTCGATTTTTGGTCCCTAACTCAAATCTTTTACAATCATGTCGACCGACATGCCCAAAGGGACATTTACCATATTGCCGGCAGGGATATTAGGGAATTAAGTGCTGAGAAAGCATGGGAAGCTATTGAAGAGTGTGCCCAATATTATTATATAGTAGACAACCCAACAAACGTTAGTACAAGTCAATTGACCACAAATTTCGAGGATCATGAAACAAGTTTGTTTGGGGATGAATATGTTAGTGTTGAGATACCTAAGTGGATGTCATGTAATGCCATATTACAAAACAAACACATAGGTGACCTTGATATGACGGAGGATTTAGCCGAACATGATCATATTGATCAAAAAGACCTAGGTTTTGTGATTGATGACGTCGAATCTCAAGAAACACATGATGAATCTTTTAGGCAGTTTGAATATAGCAGTCAGAATATTGAGGATGATCCGTATGATTTGGACATAGAAGTTGAAATGCCTAGAGAAGCACTTGAGATACTTGGGAAAATGTTAGGGTTAGATCCTACTAAAACGCATGATGAGGATATAGGTGAGCTTGACGTAAGGAATGATGAGGTAAGTAACATAAGCCCACCAAGTGCCCCACAAGTCCTACCATCATTTGAGGCACACACACCGCCCGTGACTTACCCGGAAGAAGTGGAAGAGACTATAGGAACCCCAATAGAGGTAGAACCCTTGGACCAAACACAACTAGAGGATATAGGTTTGAATGCTTATAGTGATCACAACCTTACTCTTAGTTCTAGGGGATTTCCTATTTTTGATGAACCGGAGCCTCAACCAAAACCGTTACCTAATCTTCCATCCTTAGATGTAAATTTAGGAATTGAAAAAGGTCCCGATCCACCCATCAAACCATGTAGTCTAGGCAATGTTAAGATTAAGGTAGTAGACTCTAAGCCTTGTAGAGAGAAAGCTGACATAGGAGTGAACCATAACCTTTCATACTTACATCACCCATTTATGATTGATCACAAGAAACATTATGGGTTTAAACCGGGTTTATTAGGTCAAGATGGATTCCCAACTAGGAATCTCTCGAAGTTGATAGAAGATGATCCCTTTTTAGGAGAAAACTTTAATTCACCCATTGACCAAAGTGAACTAGGTAAGGTTATGATGAAAGGAGCACACCCCTTTGAGTATATAATTCATCCGTCACTCTTTCCTCACGTGGCATACTTCCACCCAGATGGTGTGTATCGCTACTATCACCCGCACTTAATCCTAAGTGTAGAAAAAACCTCTCCTTTATCCGTTAAATAAGGGTAGAGTCAGGCTCGTGACTCGAACAAAAACAAGCGCTCTTGGGAGGCAGCCCATGCTTTATTTGCTTTGTGTGTTTGTTTATTTGCTTGTTTGATTTTATTTGCTTCCGTATGTATGTTTAATTTTTATTTTTATTGATTCATGTTCAAAAATAAATTGTGAAAATGCTTTATTTTGTTTTTAACTTCGTCTTAACTACATATAAAGGTATTTTGCAAAAGATAAGTGTAAGGGAAATCTAAATTGGTTTATTAGAACACATATGAACATGAATCGTAATAATAATAAATTAACATACATATTCGTATTTGTTTGAGTCAAATGCTTGTATCGAGTCACAATGATGTTTTGCAGGATTTCCAGGAAGTAAGGTAAAGGTTTTTCTAGAAATTTTCCGGAAACTTAAAATGATAATTTTTGTCAGGTCATTTCTGACGGCGTCAGGGTTTATAACCTGACGGCGTCAGATTTAATTTTCAGAAATTTTTGAAAGTTTTGTTTTCATAAAAATTTTTTATTAAATCTTCAACTTATAATCTCCAGGAATCTGCAAAATTATCATTCCACAAGCAATATATCTTTATATATAGATTTATCCCGCCGATGTTATGCAGGTTCTCGTGTTTGTTTTCTCAGGTTTAACAGGTTATTTTGGACAAGGAAATGTTTTTGAATCAAGCTTATGGCGATGCATTAGTCATGGAGCTTCAACATTACTTTGGAAGAAGATCTAACCGTGTAACTTCATTATCCACCGAGCGAATCAGGGGAGTATTTGATTTCAATCTTTTACTTTTTGCTTTTACATTTGTTATTTGAACATTGGGGACAATGTTCATCTTAAGTGTAAGGGGAGGGTAAAAGTACGATTAGAGAATGCTATTACGCTTGATTTTTGTTTGTTTAATAGTAGATGTGTAATAAAACTGAGAAAAATACTTGTTAAGGTAATTTTAGTGCCAAATTTAAATTTTTTTTACAACATATAGGAGTGAAACTTTGATCTTAATGAGTGTCTCACGGATAGGAGTTATATGACTAGCACAAAAACCGTACCACTAAAAAATTTTTCCACCCCAAATATGTGAGGTTCGCCCCTAGAATTGGTAGGAAAAGCATTTATGCTATGATGTGTGTACCGGTAGCACTTAGATTCTAGAACTTGCGTTAGGACCATTCCAAGGCCACAAGTGAGACTACATTCGTGTAGTTAGATTTACTACATGATAAGAGGCATTAGGATTAACCCATTGTTTTACACCTGTGTTTTTGTTATAATTACATTGGCAATATTGGTCAAGTAATTCTCCCACACCCTTTGCGTTGTACTCATTTTTAGTACACGATACCCCTAGTACACCCCTCAGAGCCTATCTTTTCGTTTCGACCTTTAAGCATTTTACTTAAAGGAAGAATTTGTTACACCCCACTAAAATGTACACCCAAATCGCCTTAGCCTACCTTGTATGCACTCATTTTTAGTGCATTATTGTGACAACATTTGTTTAAACCCAAGTTAATTATCTAGTTGATTACATGGTTGCTAAGTCGATTCATATCCTTGTACAAATTGTTTTGGGACGATTGGGACTCATGGGTAAAGTACTAGTGTAATGGAGTAATAGGGAAGAACATCATTTATTACCCCCATATGTACATTAATATTTTAAAGTACTCCAAATGTTTCGATTATCTTGATTCGAGTCATTAGAATAATTTTATGTAAAGTATGTAAAAGTTCAAGTGTAGGGATGGTACAAAGAATCCCTAGTGAAGTATCGTTTTGGATGGTAGGGCAAGAGTGTATGCAAAAAAAAAAAAAAAAAAAAAAAATTCAAGAAAAAAAAAAGAGAAAAAGAAAAAAGTGAAGAAAAAGCATACGGACTACCATCCCGTTTCATTTTATGTTTATTTTATGTTTTTGTTATTCTATTTTTAGCTTAAGATTGAGTCGAGTCTTGGCTTAGCAACATTGTATAGTACATGTAATTAATCAAGATCTTTAACTCGCCACCAGTAAAATATCCTTTATCCAACAAAACCGTGTTTTCCTTTTCCCTACACCTCACGTTATAACCCATGTAAAAGTCCTCTTTGATAGTTTATCTTAGGTGCTTACGCCTAGTGGAGGAGGTTTTCGATCCTTGCCCAAGCCTATGGTAATCTATTTGCTATGACAGGTAGTGAGAGATATTATCCGTTTTCATTTATGAGATTTATTTTGATGACACTTGAGAGATGTGAGTATCTAAACACTACTTGTGAGGTGCTAGTATGTAATCTCCGTGCTTATTATGATTAAAGTGGAACGATTATTTGTTGTAATTACTTTTATGTTTGCATTAAATGACCCCTAACTTGTATTTTGATTAGAATAAAAGCGCATTTGCTTGAGGACAAGCAAATCTCAAGTGTAAGGGTATTTGATGAAGCGAAAAGTGTACCGCTTTTAAGGGGTCATTTAAGCCCTAAATCGTATTTATTTGATCAAATATTGCCCTAAATCATTCCTTTTGTCATTTTAGGTACTTTTGAGGAGAAATCTGGAAAAGGAGGCATTTTGGACGTTTTTGGAGCATAAAAGTGAAGAAAATGACAAAGTCTCAAAAATCGGCTAAAAGTTACCTTTGACGGCGTCAGATTTTACTCTGGACGGCGTCATGGCTTGGCAAGAAAAGTGGATGTGAAATTTACTCATGATAAGCCAGTGAAAATTGCATGTGAATTCTGACGGCGTCACGCTTTAACCTGATCAAGGGCGTCACGGTTTAATTCAAAGAGGGACGGCGTCACGTTCAAGGTCTGACGGCGTCAAGCCTTGATAAGCCAGAACGGATTTTGGAGAGCTAAAGAGGGACGGCGTCAAGAAGGCCATCCGGGAACCCTAGAAGCGGCGAGGTGACGGCGTCACACTCCATAAGGTAACGCCGTCAGATGTAAAAATCTATATATAGTTTTGCAATTCTTTGTCATGAGAGAGAGCTTAGTGTGGAATTTTTGGGAGAAAACCCTAAGACGATTTTAGCATCTTTTTCAAGGCTTTTTGCCTTGAGATCTTCCATGTTACATTGAAAGATAAGTTATCAATTAATCATTCAATATGTCTATGTGTTGTTTGATTCTATCTTGTTCTTGTCTTTTGTTTAACATGTTAGGCTAGATTTATCTTGTGTTTGCTTAGATCTAATGAAACCTAGCTATTGATTATTGGTTATTAGTGTGTTATTAGTTGTATTGGATGATTGTTTATCTATGTTAGGCTTAAGAAAACTGGCTAACTTCCTATTCGGTAACTTGCTTGAACGTCTTAAGAAACATGAACCAAATGCGTACTAAAGGTTTTTATGGTTGTATTTAATGCACAAGCGAATTCTAGTGATCCCATGTTAGGAGCTTCCTAGCCGGCTCGACATAGGAGTGAAGTAGGAGCTTGTAGAGTTGGGGAAGTACGTACGCCACCCCATGATTGGTATTAAGGAATACACCCGTCATCCACGCAACTAATACACATTAATCAACCGGTAAAAGATAGTTAGGGAGTAAGGAAATCTAAGTGAACACATTTCTCTACACTTAAGTTTTCACCAACATTTTACTTTCAGTTATTTTATTTTATTTGCATTCGTAGTAATTTGGGTTAGTTGACTAGCAACTAATTCCGCCCACTCTTTCAAACCCGAGATTTTACTTGCTTTCATAAAATTATAAAAAATACAAAAAAGAATCTTCTTCAACCCTTAGACCTATTAGAGTAGTCTTTCATACCTAACGAACACTATTCCCTGTGGAGAACGATCAATCCCCCGTACTTACCACTACACTATACTACATCGGTCAGGTACACTGCCTGGTGGGGTTGTAAGCCTCTTGAGATCCCTCGAGAGGTAAAACCTGTTGTAAGGTTGCAAAACCACGCATCAGATCACCGCATTTGAAGCATTTCCTCTCGCTCTTGCTACCTTTGTCGTCTTTGTTTCTTTGGAGTGTTTTCCTTTCGTCATGTGGTTGTCTAACGAATCTTCCTCGTCTTTTGAAAAACTTCTTGAAGTCTCTTACGGCCATGGCATATTCTTCATCATCACTTTCGGAGGTTAAGCTATCCTCGTCACTTGATGCTTTCCTAGCTTTCAACGCGATTGACTTGCTTTGCTCTTTCTTTCCTTTGACCATCTCGGAGTCTTTCTTGATTATTGCTTCGTAGACTTTCAAGTTGCCAATCAACTCGTCAAGTTGAAGAGTTGACAAGTTCTTCGATTCTTCAATTGCCGTAACTTTAGCTCGCCATTTTGGATGAAGAGCCCTAAGAAATTTCCTGACAAAATTCTTACTAGAAAAACTCTCATCAAGTGCCTTTAAACTTGTGATGATTGTGTTAAACCTAGCAAATGCATTATCAATTGATTCCTCTTCCGGAATCGTGAATTGTTCATATTGTTGAACAAGAAGATCTATTTTATTATCTTTGACTTGACTATTACCTTGGTGAGTTATTAGTAAAGAGTTCCAAATTTCTTTTGCGGTTTCGCACATAAAGATTCTTTCGTATTCTTTACGTGGTAACGCATTATAAATAACCATTTTAGCCACATTATTTTTCAAAAGTTTTCTTTTTAAATCATCTCTTTGTTTTTCAAAAGGTACAACTTCATCCTTTTTAGTTTCAAGATTATGTTGAATAGGAAAAAAATCACCATTAGTAATAACATGCCAAAGATCTAGATCTTTTGACTTCACATAAGTTTCGAATCGATTTTTCCAATATAAAAATCCATCACTTTCAAATAGTGGTGGTCTTTGCATAGACTGCCCTTCTAAATATTTTTCAGATTCCATAGATCGTTTCAAGTTTTAAAATACTGTTTATTTTAAAAATCTTGTTTGACGTGGCTCTTGAAACCAATTGTGGAAAACTAGAAGGGGGGTTGAATAGTTTTACGTCTTTTTAATTTATGAAAACTTTTGTTTACTTTTTAAAACTTCGATTCTATCTTATGTGAATTCAACTCTTGATCAATATGAACAAATATAAACAAATATAGATAAGCAATGCAAGTAAAGTAAATATAATGAAATGAAAGAAAGAGATGGAAAGATCAAACCACAAAACGGAGATTTATAGTTGTTCGGCTACAAGGACACCTTCCTTGCCCTACTCCACTCCTCGAGTCACCTACTCGAGAGTTTTCTTCACTATGTCAACAAACTCCCTTATGGCGGAGAAAACCTTACACAACTTTAGCTTACACCGGCTTAACGACACAAAGCTAGATGTCGAGTTCTAATCGTAGCTAGAACCAAGCTTACGACTTGTACACAACTTCTACACAAGTTCTTCACGACGGCTTTACGACGGCTTCACGACTTCTTCACGACTTCTTCACGACTTCTTCTTCACGACTACTTCACAACTACTTCACAACTACTTCTACACTACTTCTTTACAACACAACTAGTTACTTACACTTAGATCTACTTATCACAACTATACAACACTTTACACAACTACTATGATGATATGATTTGAGCTATAATACTTCTTCTCTAGTTGAAGGAGTATTCTTCTTTTGCACTTTGATGGTGGAAGCTTGGATCACTTAGAAACCAATGCTTAAAAGAATATGATCAAAGGGTTTTAAGAAAGGATATACAAGATTTAAAACAGAATGTTTTGGGGTGCAAAAGGTGAGTAAAAATCCAGGGGAAGGCTGGTATTTATAGGAGAAAAATCTGGACAGCTAGAACCTACTGGAGCGTGGTCGGCCCCCTTAAATAGGGGGCGGTCCCCTTAATTTTAAGGGGGCCGCCTAGTAAAATTAAGGTGGCCGCCCTTGCTGAACGTTGGCCAGTTTTGTCCTTTTGTGGGGAAGGTTTTTCTGGAACATTTTAACTAATTTTGGTTAAAAATTTGAATTCATATTTTTATAAAAGATTAAACATTTTTATTTAATACCAAAAATGTTTTTCAAAAATATATAAAATGTTTTTGATGTTTTATAAAAAATCTAGTTATTAAGAAAATGTTCCTTTGATCATATAATGCATTAAGCATTAGTTCATTCATACCTTAAGTGATTTGAGTTGTAGAAATAGTTATTTACAACTAAATACTTGTTTACGTCATAATTTTCCGATTAATGATTTTACATTTTGTGATTATCAAAACGTAGAGATATTGAAAAATATTAATAACGTGTTTAGGCCTTATTTATATCAACAGAACTGATAAATAATAAATGATCCCTAATCCGTGTAGATTCATTGAAGAAGGCGTGACGTTGTTTTCATTGTGATCACTGTTCCGTTTGCTTCTATTTCATTCGCTAAGGTACATATATTCTATCCCTTTTCAGTAGGGATTTCTCATGACTTTTCAATCCTTGACTTTGATTTGTTTACTTTGCCATGATCCCATTTGATATAAGCCATTGCTATGATCCCCTTGATATGATTCAGTTGCTATCCATTCTGTTATGCCTTTGTTCAGTTGATATGCCTTTGTTGATTATGTTATGATTGCTTATTGTGGATAGTTTTGTTCTGTTGCCCGAGCTAACTAGCCATGGAGGTACCAAGGCCATGTCATTGAGGTACCAATGGCATGACACTATTTGTGGAGGTGTAATTGATCCACGATGTTCCCATTTGTTTACTGCGCACTTGCCCATTTTTGATACGTAAGTATACTTGTTAGAGTACAGGTGTATGGTTATGTATAACTTTGTTTTGCAGGGGAGCGTATGGATGCATCCTAGGTTTGTTCAGTTCAGATTTGATTTAGTGATTGGGTTTGTGTGTGCCATACACCCCATTTCACTTTTGGGAGCTAGCTACTCCATTTTTTATGACAGGATATGATATATGTTTGGATATTTGGTTTAAGGCATGTATCATGCCTTAGACATATGTTTTGAGCTCGTGGGCATTTCCTTATGATTCCTTGATTTCCTTATCATCACTTTCACTCATTATTCATTTGACTCTTATGACAAATGATTTCTTGTTCAGCAGATTCCTTTGACTCCATTTTGTGTACTTATTCATGTTCAGTTTATTATTTTATATTTGTTCACTAGGCTTTTTAAGCTCAGCTGCATTTTCCTTTCCCTGCGGCAGGTATTCAAGCGGGATGCTGGGATTTGAGTGATGAGAGTAGGAGCTTTTAGTGGACTACCCTGATGATAGTTACCCACTTGCGTTTGGATTAGATTTGGAGTTATCCTTCATTTGGATCTCATTTAGAATTGTAATTCATGTAGAAGTTATTCTGTTTCAGACTTAGTATTTTATTATATCCTTAGAAGAACTTATGTAACCTTATTATTAATAAAAGTCTTCCGCTTGCTTATATTATGTTCTGATTGACACCATGATGTGACATTTCTACCCTTGTCGGGTTTGGGGTGTTACAGTATCAGAGCCTCTAGTTTATAAAACTTCTAAAAAGAGTGCTCAATAGTTTTTAAAATCAAGATCCTACCATGGCTGATAGTGATGTACCCCAGCTAGTTGATAAAAAGGGAGGAAGCTATTCAGCTGTCGCTCCTAGACTAGAAGCTGGAAAATTTAATAAGTGGAAAAAGCGCATGCTTTGCTACTTGACTGTTATGGAACCATACTACATAAAATGCATCAATGAAGGTCCTTTTGTTCCCAAAACTGCTGAAGGTCTACCAAATCCTGAAACTCAGTGGATAATTGATGAGAGAAGGGTGGTCAATCAGGACCAACGCCTTAAAAGCATCATTATATCTTGTCTCCCTGACGATACAATGGAATCAGTCATTATCTGTCCAACAACCAAACAAACTTGGCTTGACTTGGTTCATAGCTTTGAAGGTCCCTCAGATACCAAGGAAAACAGGATAATGAACCTGAAACTTGAGTATAACACTTTCAGGGCCAAAGACTCTGAAAGTGTCTCTCAGACTTATACCCATTACAAAACCCTGCTCAATGAGTTGTCCAATGATGGTGTTATTCTGTCTAAACACGAAATCAATGTTGGCTTTGTCAACAGTCTCCCTGAGAAGTGGTTAAACTTCTCTTAGGGTCTTAGGAATGCTAATCACATTCAAAATCTTGAGCTCCATCAGATCTAGGGGAAGTTTGTCTATGAAGAAAACTTAATCTCTAGGAGATACTCTGACTCTAAGAAAGCTCAAGATTCAAAAAAGGCCCTGACAATTTCACCCATATCCACTGCTTTTTATTCTAATGGTGTTGTGCAAGATTTTCAAGAAAATTCAGATGATGAGGTTGATGAGAGAACCAGTGAAGAGTACCTAAATGATTTACAAACTGAATTTCAAGAAAGGGCACTCCTTGCAAGTTCTAAACGTTTTATCAAAAGAAACAAATCAAACTTTTCTAGTAAAAAAGCTAACGAAAACACTGAATGTTTTAAGTGTGGTAAAAGAGGTCATTTTGCAAAAGATTGTTTCTCTAAAACAACCTCAGAACCCTCATATAAATTTTATGTAAATAGTTCTTCCTCAGGAAGTAGCAAGTTTCAACCCAAAATGCTACAGTCTACTCAACACTTTCAAAATAAGACTGAGCAAAATGTTCAAAAAGATTTTGAAGCTAAGTATAGAAAAGCTAAAGCTAAACTTGCACTTCTTGAAGCAGCCCCCTCAACATCTCAACCAACTCAAACCACTAAGCCCTTTCAGCCCAAAAACAAGGGTCTTGTAGCTGAAACATATTATTGGGATGAGGAAGCTGTCTCCACTGATGATTCTAAGGAAGTTAAAGTCAGTGCACTGATGGCACTTGAAGAGGGAGAAAAACTATATTTTGGAAAAAGACATACTAGAAATGGGGAATGAGTCAACATCACCATGAGAAAGGTAAACATTTTATTATCTATGGATGATGATGCTGATTGGCAATCTTGTTTGAGTTATATTAATGTGGATCTTAAGTTCGTTGAAGAGCAAAAATTAAACCTGTTTTCAAAATACAACAAAGTTGCTTTTGAATTAAATAAGTGTAGAGATGAACTTCTAGCTTTAAAACAAGCCAAACTTGAGGCTGTTACACTTCAAATTCAAATCACTGAACTTGTGAAACAAAATCACGCTCTTCAAGCTGAACTTAAGAAAGAAAAACTCATTATTGAAAAATGGACCTCAAAAAATCCTAAAGTCTTTGATGATGTTCAATATCACATTCCTAGTACCAAAAAGAGGATACTAGGAGAAGACCAACTCACTGAGTCCTCAAATGAAAATCAGAGTGAAAATTCCTTCATTCTAGCTGACATTACCTTTGAGCAAGAGCTAAAACCAAAACCCACTGACTGGATTGAAAGAGTCAACCCTGATAGTAAATTACCTAACTTTGACACTGGAAAAGTGTTGAAACCTGAAAGTCAGGCTATCAAATAAATGCTTGGACTCACTAATGAACCCAATAATACTGAGTCTATCAATGAGTCTAAATCAGATAACCAAATACCTTTGCCTCCTTTGAAAATCCTTCAGGGAGCATCACCTAGCTCAGACCTCACACCTTTGGTCTACTCTCAACACTCTCCTAAGGAGAAATCAGGATTAGGGAAAACAATCCTGAAAAGACCCATCCCAACCAAAGACAATGAAGTCTTAGTCCCTGCTGAAACTTCCACACCTTCAGTTCCTACTAAAGAGAAGACAAACAAAACTGATTCAAAATATGATCAGTTAGCTGAACTTTTCAGGAAGCTAAGTGATAAGTTAGAATCCTCCGAAAAACTTCCTCAGTCCAAAACTAAGGAATCCAAACCTACTTCCTCAAGTAACACTAAACCAAAAACAACAAAACCCATACTGAGATATGAGCTATACAATTATTCAAATCACTCCACTGATGATTGCTATAGAATCCTGTTTTATATGATATGAAAACAGGAAGATCACAGAACATCTGATCACAAAGCTCACTCGGTTTCCTTGAATGCTAACTATAAAGCTCATGCTTTTAAGTATGCTTCAACATCCAAGCAGACTCTCAGGACGAGGGCAAAGCCCTTCCCACCTTGCTCTTACTGTGGATTCAATGATCATCACACTGACGACTGTTTAATGTATCCATGTTGTGATATTTGTGGTAACCCAACCCATGACACCTCAAGACATGACTCAATTATTCATGCTAGGAGAGGACTCTCCACTGAATCCTCTCAGTCCAATGAGTCAACATCCATACCTAAATGCAAAGTATGTGAATGCAGTGTCCATTCAACCACTGACCATGAATCAATTATTCAATTCAAAAAGGCCAACAAAGCCAAATCCACCAGGAAGTGGGTTCACAAGAAAAACTAACCCAGTTTACTATTTGTGCAGAGACATGCCAGGGAACCTGTTTGGCATCTAGACAGTGGATGCTCAAGGAGTACGACTGGTGTGAAGGAATATGTGCACAAACATATGGAAGAACCAGGACCTAAGGTGGTGTTTGCTGATAATTCATCATGTCTCACTGATGCGCGTGATGTGTCGTTGCGGTTTAGCAGTTTTAATGCCTACTCAAGTTTTAAATTTATATTTAGCCGACTTATCAATAACACACACACTTAACGAGCAGTGTACCCGGTCAGTATGAATATAATGGTAAGTAGAGTGTCGATCACTAAGAGTGGAACGTATTATCTCGTTATTCTAATCAGTATTTTAATATCCTAACGCAAGGGGGTTTCAGCCTGAGAGACTGGCACGATTTGTTTGCAATTAAATAATAAAATAAACCAATAGGCACGAATCAGCAAGTAGCACACACGTACACAGATAAATACTCGAGACAATAAGAGGGCTGTCCTTATGATTAAGTAGATTGTCACTTGTTTTATTGATAGCTTTATATGAAGTGTATGTAGTTAACCCTTTCTCGTTGGTCCTATTCTTATCGGCGAGTAAACCCTTAATGATTACTTATGTCTAAAAGTTATTCCTAAGTGATCAATTTAGTAATAACCGTGGGAGCCACATTATTTTCCGCAGTCAAATGCCCGCAAGCCACTAATAAACACAGAGGTTATCAATGCACTAATAAGTAGTAACCAAAGACATCAACATATAAACTTTAATTGATGGGAAAGCAAGTATTAAAGGGAGTGCAATCTTTCGTTGTCACATTACACAAGCCACCAATCCTGATGAATTAAAGTTTGCTAACACAATAAAACAAAACTACTTAATGAATTAAACACATGCAGCACCTTCTTACAGCTCTTGTATCTTCGTTTGGTGTGTCTTGTGCTGCCTCCTTGACTGAATTCGTCCTAGGGTTCTGCTACTTCGGTCTTCGAATCTAATATAATGCTCCCGAAACTCGTCTGGTCTTGGGGTATTTATAGTTTCTGTCTGAGGGAAGATGCGGCGCATTGATGAACTCAAATAAGTACATTTTATTACTATCATTTATCCTATTAATTTGACTTGTTTTACTATATTATGTATGAGGATTGATACTTAATCGTTTACTTTTGTAATTCTCAGGTAAAAACAAGCATTTGGTGAAACTTAGCGATTTTGGACTAATAATGGAGCAAAACGTGCATAAAGTGAAAGTCTACTGACATGGACAAGATTAAGTCAATTCTGCTCCAGATGCGCCGCATCTCACTCTCAACATGCGCCGCATCTCTATCAAGATATCACCAGATACGATCCAAGATACAAGAGGACATGCGCCGCATCTAATCATGGAGTTACGCCGCATCTTCTGGCGGTGTACGAATATTCCTGAATATTATAATCTTGGACCCCACGCGAAGTTAAGTACATGCGCCGCATCTACTTAGTAGATGCGCCGCATCTTCCCTCAGACAGAAACTATAAATACCCCGTAGACCAGACGAATTATAGGTTCCGAAAACCCTAAAACCGAAGACCAAACAGGAGGAACAAAGGACGAATTCAGTCAAGGAGGCAGCACAAGACACACCCAAATCAAAGATACAAGAGCTGTAAGAAGGTGCTGCATGTGTTTAATTCATTAAGTAGTTTTGTTTTATTGTGTTAGCAAACTTTAATTCATCAGGATTGGTGGCTTGTGTAATGTGACAACGAAAGATTGCACTCCCTTTAATACTTGCTTTCCCATCATTTAAAGTTTATATGTTGATGTCTTTGGTTACTACTTATTAGTGCATTGATAACCTCTGTGTTTATTAGTGGCTTGCGGGCATTTGACTGCGGGACATAATGTGGCTCCCACGGTTATTTCTAAATTGATCACTTAGGAATAACTTTTAGACATAAGTAATCATTAAGGGTTTACTCGCCGATAAGATTAGGACCAACGAGAAAGGGTTAACTACATACACTTCATATAAAGCTATCAATAAAACAAGTGACAATCTACTTAATCATAAGGACAGCCCTCTTATTGTCTCGAGTATTTATCTGTGTACGTGTGTGCTACTTGCTGATTCGTGCCTGTTGGTTTATTTTATTATTTAATTGCAACAAATCGTGCCAGTCTCTCAGGCTGAAACCCCCTTGCGTTAGGATATTAAAATACTGATTAGAATAACGAGATAATACGTTCCACTCTTAGTGATCGACACTCTACTTACCATTATCTTCATACTGACCGGGTACACTGCTCGTTAAGTGTGTGTGTTATTGATAAGTCGGCTAAATATAAATTTAAAACTTGAGTAGGCATTAAAACTGCTAAACCGCAACGACACATCACGCGCATCAAGTTTTTGGCGCCGCTGCCGGGGAGTGAATTGTTATTATCTGTTAATTTGATTAGTATTTTAATTAGGTTTTTCTTTTTATTAGATTAATTGCATCATTGTACTATTTTGCATATTTGTTGTATTGTGTGTTAATTGTTTTCTTTTTATTTTTGTGTGTTTATTTTTGTTTTTGTTTGTGTGTTTAATTTTTGTTTTTATTTTTCGTATTTTTCTGTTCTGCTATCGTTGTACTGTGCTAAATCAAACGATACGGCGCATCTGATCTCTCAGATACGGCGTATTGCGTTTAATTTTTTTTTTAATACAACGCGTTTAATTAATTCGATACGACGCATCTTTTCCCCAAGATACAGCGTATCTGTTTTTAATAAGAAAATTTTTCTAAGCGATAAAGTAATACGACGCATCTGCATTTGCAGATACGGCGTATCTGTTTTTAATAAAAAATTTTTCTAAACGTTAACGCCATACGACGCATCTGCTTTTGCAGATACGGCGTATCTATTATTTTAATTAAAAACAGTTTGCGAATTATTAAACAGATACGGCGTATCGATCTCTGACGATACGGCGCATCTTTCTGAATCAAAAATCTTTTATTTTTAAACGTAAAGAAAATACGGCGCATTAACTTTTGTTAATACGACGAATATAATTTGATAAATATAGTTGATTTTTGATATTTACTTTGATCGGTCCGCTACTCTCGTGTGCAAGTTGTTTATTTTCAGGATAAATGATGACTCGAGCATCACCAAGAAGGACTACATTCTGAACCAAACCAAGAGACGCTAGCTGAAGTGACCGAACATAAGACAACAAGAGTGGAGGAAAACTCAGTACTGGTAACATTGAACTTCTTAAATTCTTGAAATAGAATCCCAGGTAAACTCTACGATAATTCAACTGCCCAAAGGAAAGTTCTCTACACTATGATCTCAGTTTTATTATCCATATTATACATCTGATTCAAATCGTAATCTTAATTTTGTATGCTCAAAAACGATATTTGTTCCTAACCTCAGAATAAATCCTTATCCACTAAACAATAAGATTACAATTATTAATGAAACGTTTATGCCTATTGCTCTTATTTTGAATTCATCTATATGGTGTGCCGTTTAACCCAAAATTGATGTATAAGGAACTGTGTTGCGGAGGCCAAGGTACGTTCTTCATTTAAATTTCGTCAACTAACATAGAGATACGGCGGATCTAAGTATCCAAAGCGCCGTATCCCTGACCAACTAGGACTTATTGGCTAGTCAACGAAATTAAATGGATACGGCGCATCCCAATTTTCTAATACGGCGCATCGTGTCGCCCTATAAATACGACGGGAATGCGCCGCATAAACACACACAGTTAAGAACACGCACTAAAATTATACTCGAAATCCGATCATCTTTCTTAAACCCTCCTTTAATTCGATCTATAATCGTTCACCCGATCATACAATTAAGGTAATTTATTCTATTTTGATTTAATTTCGTTTAATTATAAATTAGGGTTTATATGACCAATTCGATTAGGGCTTAAACGATATAGGGATATGATTAGAACTTGGCATTGATTGTTTCCCCTAAGTTAATTTTAGAATTGGGCATCGAATTTGGCACTAATTAAATCGAACGAAAAATAGGGTTTTGGGTGATTGTTTTTAAATTTTAGAGGGAAAGTGTGATAGAAGTTTTTGATAGGAACAATTCAGTAAATTTGGTCTGTGATATAATGCGGGAGTTTACGTCACGGATACGGATTCTTGAAAAACGTGCCTAACCCTTTATTTTATACTGATATGCTTTTAGATGCGGCGCATCTAGGTTGATTAATGCGGCGTAACGACCTATTTCAAAATTGATAAAATTCTAGATACGCCGTATTGATTAATCTAGATACGACGCATCTACATACGCCGTATCTATTGTCTTGCACCGCATCTCTTATACTTTATATAGATACGCCGCACTGATTAAATCAGATGCGCCGTATCTACCTATTTTGCAGACTATTTACTGACTGTGAATATCTATTTCAGATGGCATTACCAGAGGTCACACTAAGGCATCAGTGGCTACAATTTGAGAACATGGGACTTACTCCGGCCGCTCTAGAGGATTACTTGCATAGGCTTGACTCGATTTACTTCAAGAAAATATTCAGAGTCCAGGTTTTGAATTTTGACGATGTGGGATTGGTCGGTGGTGGACATGCAGCTGCTAGCTTACAGGATCGGATGGAGATGGTAGTTGTTGGAGATGATGAGGAGGCAGTGTTTAGGTCTAGTGCTTGGGAGAGACTATTTAGGATTGACGAGCCTCTGATTAGGGAGCTTATGCTGGAGTTCTTTAGCACGATTCATTACAGGGAGACGGATATGGAGATTGATACAGCTGACACACTGGTGTTTAGGTTAGGAGGTGTGCATAGGCAGATGTCGATGAGGCAGTTTATTTTGGCCATGGGGCTACACACTGAGGAGGAGCTTGGATCTGCTGGGTTTGCCAGGTATTGGGCTGAGAGTTTACGGGTTGTCCCTGACAGAGGGGTATTCAGTGACTACTGGGTTAGGATTTCTTCGATGGGTGACATCGTTACTTCCACCCCATCCTACACATTGATCAGAGAGCCGATGAGGCGGCTATGCCACCGTTTGATTGCACTCACCATCGCTGGGAGGGGTCAGTCACCTGAGAAGGTGACCACTCTGGACCTCTTCCTCTTGAGGAGTATGGATGAGGGGATGTCGGTGAACATCCCCCACTTTTTAGCGCACTACCTACACCGATCTGCTGCAGGGAGAGATCGGAGGAGCCAGATGACTGGCGGGCATTTTGTTTCGAGGCTGGCCCGCCATTTTGGAGTTATTGGAGCAGAGATCCCAGCGGGGTTGGAGGTTATTGTGGCCCGTCTCCCGGTTATCGATAGGGACTATTTGGTTAGACTCGGGATCTGCCAGGTTGCTGCGGGAGGCCACTTTTGGGCAGCATTAGGGCCCGCCAGAGCTGCAGGGCCAGAGGCGGAGCAGGGAGGACCTCAGGAACCTCTGGCTGCTGCTCCTGCCGACGAGGAGGTGCCACAGGCACCAGTACCCCCACGCACCATTGGTCAGAGACTTGAGGCAGTCGAGGGAGAGTTGAGAGCCCTGAGGAGAGACTCAGAGTGGGTGGTCATGAGTGTGAGCAGACTACTAGAGCAGCAGGGTATTACACACGTTCGTCCAGATGGTACTGAGGTTGCGGGAGTGACACGTGCATACGAGCGCAGAGTCCGCCAGAGGACTGATGGAGCCAGCACTTCCGGGACCCATCCAGACGACCACACTCACCCATGACCTTGCTCTTTTGATTTCATAGACATTGTTCCGCACATTATTATTACCTTTTGGATTGTACTAATCGTTATTCTTATGTTTATTTAATGTTTCAGTTTATATTTCTTGTTATGTTTGATGAAGACTGGCATTAAGTTCAGCATGAGAGTACGAGAGGACGTATGAGATTAAACCTTGGAACGAGTCATTTTACAACAGACTGTTATCAGTCTGTTTGGTTACTACATGCGCCGTATCTGCTTAAACAGATGCGACGCATCCTATCCTTTACTTTATTTTATTTTCAGTCCAGGCCGCATGAGGATACGGCGCATCTCAATTCTGAGATGCGACGCATCTCCTGCAATGGTCATATCTTATTTTATTTTTCTGCATTTTTATTTTCAACTTTAAAACTATTTATCAGTTTATTTTAATGCGGCGCATCCCTGGTTAAGGATGCGGCGCATCTTTATTCTGATCCGTATTAATTCCAGGCTCGATACGGCGTATCTTCTTCAATAAGATACGGCGCATCGACTGACCTGATGATTTTCAGTTTTAATTTTTAAGTTTTATTTTTATCTAACTACTAATGTATTATGCAAGTTTGAACCTTTCTTATCTTAGGTGTGTTTTAAAGTGTTGGTGGTATTATAGTTTCCTGGATTTCCTGTGGATACCTCAAGTATGAAGCTTTAACGTTCTAATCCACAAGAAGTTGATTTTTGCTCTTATACTAATGGAGGATCATACCGAGCAAATCTCAGGGGAGTTTTTCTGTTCTAATTCTTTTAATTTCTAGTTTTTAACCTTTTATACAAACAACGAGGACGTTGTTTAACTTAAGTGGGGGGATTGGAGAATTAGAACACTTAACAATTACTTGTCCTAAACTTTTTCAAAAATTATGCTTAAAATGTGCTTAATATATCAAACTTAAATTTTTTTTAGCATGTTTTTGTTTAAGATCTAAGTTGCATAGCTGCACACATGACGTTATTTTCAAAAATTGTGATTTTCCAAAATTCACAAATCTATGAGTGTGCCGGTGACTTGTAAACTTTAGAACTTGGCTTGTATACTATTCGAGACCACCATAATGAGTATTATTTTATATAATTGGAATGACTTGTCTAACTTGGTAAAATTCTAGGATTACACCCAAATAGCCTTTATATGTTATGTGTTATTAGCTAACTACACTGGTTAGTTAAACCCCATATAAACCCTTTTGTTACTCTCATTTTTAGAGTAAGATACCCCTAGAAAAACCCTCAGAGCCATTCCTTTCGTTTCTTACACCTATGTTTAAAATGTTTCGTTACACCCTTACACCTTAGCCTACCCTGTAGATTAGAATCCGTGGTTGGTTAATTGCTATAGGCAAAGTGTGTTTCCTTACATTTCCTGTGTTCGCGTGCGTAATTCATTATCTTTGGTTAGGTCGGGAAATTGCACAATGCAATTGGAGTGAAAGTAAATATTGTATATTTTGGAGTTTATTTTTCGTGTGTTTACTACTTTCACTATTACCGTTATTTCTGAAAGTATGAAAAGTATGAATAAAAATTATCCGGAAAGAAAGTTATAGTGATGTGGTAAAATTTTACACATCTTTGTTTATGTTTGATGTCAAAAAAAAATAAAAAAATAAAAAAATAAAAAAATAAAAAAAAAAATAAATAAATAAAAATAAAAAAAAAAATAAAAAATAAAAAATCGAAAAAATAAGAAAAGAAAAAGAAAGAAAGAAGAGTTGGATGTTTGTTTTAACCAACTTATGTAAAGTTATGTAAGTGGTCGATATCACCACTATTTGTTGTACTATATCTATGGATTGAATGGGAATTGGCAGTTATGAGAACGCCAATTAAGGTTTATTCTTTGATTAAGATTTTGTTGAGTATAATTCGTGTATACCTAAAGCGTGTGTTTCAAGTGTTAAAGCGTGAGTTATTCGATGATATGAGTCTTATTCATGGGATGGTTGGGATAGTGATTAACCACACTTAGGATTTTAATTTATTTGTTTTGTTTATTTTTATTTTTACACCAATTTATATCCCAAATGTTATCCATGCCCTTTATTATTCTTTATCCAACCAAACCTTTGATTTATTGAGATTGGGGATTTGAGCAATCTTAAGTATCGTAGTCGTGGATTCGACTATGTATTTATGATTTTGTCGCCCTTTTTGATATATTATTATTGGTGAAGTTTGGACCTATCTTTAGCCTATTCGAGTTAAGGATTTGAGCAATTGCAAGTATCGTGTTCGTGGATTCGATCATGTATTTGTGATTTTGTCGCCTTTTCTGGAATTTGAGATCGATAGTGAAAAAGAATAATTAACCCTTAAGCCTAAAAACCCTTTTTACCGCTTTAGACTTGTTACTCCTTAGCTTTAGTGGTGGAGATGTGTATACTTGCCAAGCTTATGATAGAATATTCGTCGCGACTGGACAGTTAAACGATTAGATTTGCTTTTATCGACTTATTTTATTTTACTTCTAATTCGTTAAGTGTTTAGTTGTGTGATTATGAAATAAACGAATACATGCTTAAATATAAAAATAAATCCTAACATCTTTTAGGATACATTTTCATAAAAGAAATTCTAAGGTTTACTTGGGGACAAGTAAAGTTCAAGTGGGGGGATATTTGATGAACTCAAATAAGTACATTTTATTACTATCATTTATCCTATTAATTTGACTTGTTTTACTATATTATGTATGAGGATTGATACTTAATCGTTTACTTTTGTAATTCTCAGGTAAAAATAAGCATTTGGTGAAACTTAGCGATTTTGGACTAATAATGGAGCAAAATGTGCATAAAGTGAAAGTCTACTGACATGGACAAGATTAAGTCAATTCTGCTCCAGATGCGCCGCATCTTACTCTCAACATGCGCCGCATCTCTATCAAGATATCACCAGATACGATCCAAGATACAAGAGGACATGCGCCGCATCTAATCATGGAGTTACGCCGCATCTTCTGGCGGTGTACGAATATTCCTGAATATTATAATCTTGGACCCACGCGAAGTTAAGTACATGCGCCGCATCTACTTAGTAGATGCGCCGCATCTTCCCTCAGACAGAAACTATAAATACCCCGTAGACCAGACGAATTATAGGTTCCGAAAACCCTAAAACCGAAGACCAAACAGGAGGAACAAAGGACGAATTCAGTCAAGGAGGCAGCACAAGACACACCCAAATCAAAGATACAAGAGCTGTAAGAAGGTGCTGCATGTGTTTAATTCATTAAGTAGTTTTGTTTTATTGTGTTAGCAAACTTTAATTCATCAGGATTGGTGGCTTGTGTAATGTGACAACGAAAGATTGCACTCCCTTTAATACTTGCTTTCCCATCAATTAAAGTTTATATGTTGATGTCTTTGGTTACTACTTATTAGTGCATTGATAACCTCTGTGTTTATTAGTGGCTTGCGGGCATTTGACTGCGGGACATAATGTGGCTCCCACGGTTATTTCTAAATTGATCACTTAGGAATAACTTTTAGACATAAGTAATCATTAAGGGTTTACTCGCCGATAAGATTAGGACCAACGAGAAAGGGTTAACTACATACACTTCATATAAAGCTATCAATAAAACAAGTGACAATCTACTTAATCATAAGGACAGCCCTCTTATTGTCTCGAGTATTTATCTGTGTACGTGTGTGCTACTTGCTGATTCGTGCCTGTTGGTTTATTTTATTATTTAATTGCAACAAATCGTGCCAGTCTCTCAGGCTGAAACCCCCTTGCGTTAGGATATTAAAATACTGATTAGAATAACGAGATAATAAGTTCCACTCTTAGTGATCGACACTCTACTTACCATTATCTTCATACTGACCGGGTACACTGCTCGTTAAGTGTGTGTGTTATTGATAAGTCGGCTAAATATAAATTTAAAACTTGAGTAGGCATTAAAACTGCTAAACCGCAACGACACATCACGCATCTAGTAAGTAGATGCGGCGCATTGACTTAACTTCGCGTGGGGTCCAAGATTATAATATTCAGGAATATTCGTACACCGCCAGAAGATGCGGCGTAACTCCATGATTAGATGCGGCGCATGTCCTCTTGTATCTTGGATCGTATCTGGTGATATCTTAATAGAGATGCGCCGTATGTAATGAGTGAGATGCGGCGCATCTGGAGCAGATTAGTCTTGATCTTCTTCATTTCAGTAGACTCTTAAATTCTTGCATGTTTTGCTCCATAATTAGTCCAAAATCGCTAAATTTCACCAAATGCTTGTTTTTACCTGAGAATTACAAAAGTAAACGATTAAGTATCAATCCTCATACATAATATAATAAAACAAGTCAAATTAATAGGATAAATGATAGTAATAAAATGTACTTATTTGAGTTCATCAAATATCCCCCCACTTGAACTTTACTTGTCCCCAAGTAAACCTTAGAATTTCTCTTATGAAAATGTATCCTAAAAGATGTTAGGATTTATTTTTATATTTAAGCATGTATTCGTTTATTTCATAATCACACAACTAAACACTTAACGAATTAGAAGTAAAATAAAATAAGTTAATAAAAGCAAATCTAATCGTTTAACTGTCCAGTCGTGACGAATATTCTATCATAAGCTTGGCAAGTATACACATCTCCTCCACTAAAGCTAAGGAATAACAAGTCTAAAGCGGTAAAAAGGGTTTGTAGGCTTAAGGGTTAATTATTCTCTTTCACTATCGATCTCAAATTCCAGAAAAGGCGACAAAATCACAAATACATGATCGAATCCACGAACACGATACTTGCAATTGCTCAAATCCTTAACTCGAATAGGCTAAAGATAGGTCCAAACTTCACCAATAATAATATATCAAAAAGTGCGACAAAATCATAAATACATAGCCGAATCCACGACTACGATACTTAAGATTGCTCAAATCCCTAATCTCAATAAATCAAAGGTTTGGTTGGATAAAGAATAATAAAGGGCATGGATAACATTTGGGATATAAATTGGTGTAAAATGAAAAATAAACAAAACAAATAAATTAAAATCCTAAGTGTGGTTAATCACTATCCCAACCATCCCATGAATAAGACTCATATCATCGAATAACTCACGCTTTAACACTTGAAACACACGCTTTAGGTAGACACGAATTATACTCAACAAGATCTTAATCAAAGAATAAACCTTAATTGGCGTTCCCATAACTGCCAATTCCCATTCAATCCATAGATATAGTACAACATTTAGTGGTGATATCGACCACTTAATACAAAACTTTACATAAGTTGGTTAAAACAAACTTCCAACTTTTCTTTCTTTCTTTTTCTTTTCTTATTTTTTCGATTTTTTTTATTTTTTTATTTTTATTATTTTTTTATTTATTATTTTTTTTTTCAAACATAAACATAGATGTGTAAAATTTCACCACATCACTATAATGATAATTCTGGATAATTTTTCCATACTTTTCATACTTCAGAAATAACGGTAATAGTGAAAGTAGTAAACACACGAAAAATAAACTCAAAGATATACAATATTTACTTTCACTCCAATTGCATTGTGCAATTTCCCGACCTAACCATAGATAATGAATTACGCACGCGAACACAGGTAATGTAAGGAAACACACTTTGCCTATAGCAATTAACCAACCACGGATTCTAATCTACAGGGTAGGCTAAGGTGTAAGGGTGTAACGAAACATTTTAATCATAGGTGTAAGAAACGAAAGGAATGGCTCTGAGTGTTTTTCTAGGGGTATCTTACTCTAAAAATGAGAGTAACAAAAGGGTTTATACGGGGGTTAACTAACCAGTGTAGTTAGTTAATAACACATAACATATAATAGGCTATTTGGGTGTAATCCTAGAATTTTACCAATTTAGACAAGTCATTCCAATTATATAAATAATACTCATTATGGTGGTCTCGAATAGTATACAAGCCAAGTTCTAAAGTTTACAAGTCACCGGCACACTCATAGATTTGTGAATTTTGAAAAATCACAATTTTTGAAAATAACGTCATGTGTGCAGTTATGCAACTTAGATCTTAAACATGCTAAAAAATTTTAAGTTTGATATATTAAGCACATTTTAAGCATAATTTTTGAAAAAGTTTAGGACAAGTAATTGTTAAGTGTTCTAATTCTCCAATCCCCCCACTTAAGTTAAACAACGTCCTCGTTGTTTGTATAAAAGGTTAAAAACTGGAAAATAAAAGAATTAGAACAGGAAAACTCCCCTGAGATTTGCTCGGTATGATCCTCCATTTGATAAGAGCAAAAATCATCTTTCTTGTGGATGAGAACGTTAAAGCTTCATACTTGATGTATCCACAGGAAATCCAGAAAACTATAATACCACCAACACTTTAAAACACACCTAAGATAAGAAAGGTTCAAACTTGCATAATACATTAGTAGTTAGGAAAAATAAAACTTAAAAATTAAAACTGAAAATCATCAGGTCGGTCGATGTGCCGTATCTTATGGAAGAAGATACGCCGTATCGAGCCTGGAATAAATACGGATCAGAATAAAGATGCGCCGCATCCTTAACCAGGGATGCGCCGCATTAAAATAGACTGATAAAAAGTTTTAAAGTCGAAAATAAAAATGCAGAAAAATAAAATAAGATATGACCATTGCAGGAGATGCGTCGCATCTCAGAATTGAGATGCGCCGTATCCTCATGCGGGCCTGACTGACTCGACACAGAAAACAGAATAATAAAAATTCTCCGGGTTGTCTCCCGGTAAGCACTTGTCTTTATTCCAGAGTCTTCAAGTTAGACTCACGTTCAGCTCAGCAATATCGATCATTGATTCCTACATGGCCACGTAGGATCCATTTAGCAATTAAATCGTCACGTATATATTCAGGTCCCAAATTCAAAACTCCATTGTAGAATCCATCCATTATTTGATATGGGTACTCAATCCCTCTCTTCATGTCATCATCACTAATAAAAAGGAATGGAGAAAATTTGTAGCAGATCCTACTAGTGGCATGTTTAAATCCAGGATTAGTTCGGGGCATCATATAAGTGATAATGTCGTTTCCACATTGAAAGGTGATCTTTCCTTCAAATCGTTTTGCATTAATAGTGATCTCCCTACAAAATGGTTTTCCAACAATCACGTCACCCATATTGCTGTCACAATAGGCATTCATGTCTTCAACAACGGCGAACTCAGTTACAATAGTAAAGCGTCCAACGAAGATCGGGACATTAATGAAGGCACCAACTACATTCTTTCCCTTATACTCCACTTTATTTCTCATAATGGAATTGTAAAACCTTCTTGACATGACATTGATTGGTAAAATAGGAAAGAAATTGGCGTCAATACACTTGTACCCAATCATGCATGTGAATTGCAAATTGTAAGCACAATCGGCGTGGATCCTTCTACCATAGTCCCAAGAACCATCATACCCCTCAAATTCATCGTAATTCCTAGTATTAATAACGTTAATTTTTGGACTATCAAGAATTTCTCCTTCTTCTAACTCAGATTCTGCATCATCCATGAATAGGTCATTGGATTCTAATGGTCCATTAAGGTCATTAAGTTCAATGTAGTCCCCATTGTAACGTTCGGGTGATTTTTCATGCACTAATACATCGTTCATAAAATTGGCTTCGAAGTCGAAGTCAATTAGTTCTCCGAATCCTTCCATTTTCCTTCTGAAATAATCACAAAAGCATCAGTAGGATCTGTTCGCTAAGAAGAAAAATTAATGAATTTAGAAACGGATATATGAATACAAATAGCTGATATCTGTGGACGATGCGCCGTATCCAAAAAGTTGGATACGCCGTATCTTATAATCGTTAAAATTAGATCAGACTTTATCCAGAAAATAGATACGCCGCTTAGAATTTATGAATGCGCCGTATAGAATTAATTAATCAAAAATCGATATTTATTTAAAATTAAATACGTCGTATTAACGAAAGTTAATGCGCCGTACTTTCGTTATGTTTAAAAATACGAGATTTTTGATTCAGAGGATATGCCGTATCGACAGAGATCGATGCGCCGTATCTGTTTAATAATTCGAAAACTGTTTTTAATTAAAATAATAGATACGCCGTATCTGCGAAAGCAGATGCGTCGTATGGCGTTAACGTTTAGAAAAAAAATTTTATCAAAAAAAGATACGCCGTATCTGCAAAAGCAGATGCGTCGTATTACTTTATCGCTTAGAAAAAAAATTTTCTTATTAAAAACAGATACGCCGTATCTTGGGGAAAAGATGCGTCGTATCGAATTAATTAAACGCGTTGTATTTAAAAAAATTAAACGCAATACGCCGTATCTGAGAGATCAGATGCGCCGTATCGTTTGATTTAGCACAGTACAACGATAGCAGAACAGAAAAAATACGAAAAATAAAAACAAAAATTAAAACACACAAACAAAAATAAACACAAAAACAAAAATAAAAGCAAACAAATAACACACAAAACAACAAATATGCAAAATAATACAATGATGCAATTAATCTAATAAAAAGAAAAACCTAATTAAAATACTAATCAAATTAACAGATAATAACAATTCACTCCCCGGCAACGGCGCCAAAAACTTGATGCGCGTGATGTGTCGTTGCGGTTTAGCAGTTTTAATGCCTACTCAAGTTTGAAATTTATATTTAGCCGACTTATCAATAACACACACACTTAACGAGCAGTGTACCCGGTCAGTATGAATATAATGGTAAGTAGAGTGTCGATCACTAAGAGTGGAACGTATTATCTCGTTATTCTAATCAGTATTTTAATATCCTAACGCAAGGGGGTTTCAGCCTGAGAGACTGGCACGATTTGTTTGCAATTAAATAATAAAATAAACCAATAGGCATGAATCAGCAAGTAGCACACACGTACACAGATAAATACTCGAGACAATAAGAGGGCTGTCCTTATGATTAAGTAGATTGTCACTTGTTTTATTGATAGCTTTATATGAAGTGTATGTAGTTAACCCTTTCTCGTTGGTCCTATTCTTATCGGCGAGTAAACCCTTAATGATTACTTATGTCTAAAAGTTATTCCTAAGTGATCAATTTAGTAATAACCGTGGGAGCCACATTATTTTCCGCAGTCAAATGCCCGCAAGCCACTAATAAACACAGAGGTTATCAATGCACTAATAAGTAGTAACCAAAGACATCAACATATAAACTTTAATTGATGGGAAAGCAAGTATTAAAGGGAGTGCAATCTTTCGTTGTCACATTACACAAGCCACCAATCCTGATGAATTAAAGTTTGCTAACACAATAAAACAAAACTACTTAATGAATTAAACACATGCAGCACCTTCTTACAGCTCTTGTATCTTCGTTTGGTGTGTCTTGTGCTGCCTCCTTGACTGAATTCGTCCTAGGGTTCTGCTACTTCGGTCTTCGAATCTAATATAATGCTCCTGAAATTCGTCTGGTCTTGGGGTATTTATAGTTTCTGTCTGAGGGAAGATGCGGCGCTTCTAGTAAGTAGATGCGGCGCATTGACTTAACTTCGCGTGGGGTCCAAGATTATAATATTCAGGAATATTCGTACACCGCCAGAAGATGCGGCGTAACTCCATGATTAGATGCGGCGCATGTCCTCTTGTATCTTGGATCGTATCTGGTGATATCTTAATAGAGATGCGCCGTATGTAATGAGTGAGATGCGGCGCATCTGGAGCAGATTAGTCTTGATCTTCTTCATTTCAGTAGACTCTTAACTTCTTGCATGTTTTGCTCCATAATTAGTCCAAAATCGCTAAGTTTCACCAAATGCTTGTTTTTACCTGAGAATTACAAAAGTAAACGATTAAGTATCAATCCTCATACATAATATAATAAAACAAGTCAAATTAATAGGATAAATGATAGTAATAAAATGTACTTATTTGAGTTCATCAAATATCCCCCCACTTGAACTTTACTTGTCCCCAAGTAAACCTTAGAATTTCTCTTATGAAAATGTATCCTAAAAGATGTTAGGATTTATTTTTATATTTAAGCATGTATTCGTTTATTTCATAATCACACAACTAAACACTTAACGAATTAGAAGTAAAATAAAATAAGTTAATAAAAGCAAAATCTAATCGTTTAACTGTCCAGTCGTGACGAATATTCTATCATAAGCTTGGCAAGTATACACATCTCCTCCACTAAAGCTAAGGAATAACAAGTCTAAAGCGGTAAAAAGGGTTTGTAGGCTTAAGGGTTAATTATTCTCTTTCACTATCGATCTCAAATTCCAGAAAAGGCGACAAAATCACAAATACATGATCGAATCCACGAACACGATACTTGCAATTGCTCAAATCCTTAACTCGAATAGGCTAAAGATAGGTCCAAACTTCACCAATAATAATATATCAAAAAGTGCGACAAAATCATAAATACATAGCCGAATCCACGACTACGATACTTAAGATTGCTCAAATCCCTAATCTCAATAAATCAAAGGTTTGGCTGGATAAAGAATAATAAAGGGCATGGATAACATTTGGGATATAAATTGGTGTAAAATGAAAAATAAACAAAACAAATAAATTAAAATCCTAAGTGTGGTTAATCACTATCCCAACCATCCCATGAATAAGACTCATATCATCGAATAACTCACGCTTTAACACTTGAAACACACGCTTTAGGTAGACACGAATTATACTCAACAAGATCTTAATCAAAGAATAAACCTTAATTGGCGTTCCCATAACTGCCAATTCCCATTCAATCCATAGATATAGTACAACATTTAGTGGTGATATCGACCACTTAATACAAAACTTTACATAAGTTGGTTAAAACAAACTTCCAACTTTTCTTTCTTTCTTTTTCTTTTCTTATTTTTTTCGATTTTTTTTATTTTTTTATTTTTATTTTTTTTTTTATTTATTTTTTTTTCAAACATAAACATAGATGTGTAAAATTTCACCACATCACTATAATGATAATTCTGGATAATTTTTCCATACTTTTCATACTTCAGAAATAACGGTAATAGTGAAAGTAGTAAACACACGAAAAATAAACTCAAAGATATACAATATTTACTTTCACTCCAATTGCATTGTGCAATTTCCCGACCTAACCATAGATAATGAATTACGCACGCGAACACAGGTAATGTAAGGAAACACACTTTGCCTATAGCAATTAACCAACCACGGATTCTAATCTACAGGGTAGGCTAAGGTGTAAGGGTGTAACGAAACATTTTAATCATAGGTGTAAGAAACGAAAGGAATGGCTCTGAGTGTTTTTCTAGGGGTATCTTACTCTAAAAATGAGAGTAACAAAAGGGTTTATACGGGGGTTAACTAACCAGTGTAGTTAGTTAATAACACATAACATATAATAGGCTATTTGGGTGTAATCCTAGAATTTTACCAATTTAGACAAGTCATTCCAATTATATAAATAATACTCATTATGGTGGTCTCGAATAGTATATAAGCCAAGTTCTAAAGTTTACAAGTCACCGGAACACTCATAGATTTGTGAATTTTGAAAAATCACAATTTTTGAAAATAACGTCTTGTGTGCAGTTATGCAACTTAGATCTTAAACATGCTAAAAAATTTTAAGTTTGATATATTAAGCACATTTTAAGCATAATTTTTGAAAAAGTTTAGGACAAGTAATTGTTAAGTGTTCTAATTCTCCAATCCCCCCACTTAAGTTAAACAACGTCCTCGTTGTTTGTATAAAAGGTTAAAAACTGGAAAATAAAAGAATTAGAATAGGAAAACTCCCCTGAGATTTGCTCGGTATGATCCTCCATTTGATAAGAGCAAAAATCATCTTTCTTGTGGATGAGAACGTTAAAGCTTCATACTTGATGTATCCACAGGAAATCCAGAAAACTATAATACCACCAACACTTTAAAACACACCTAAGATAAGAAAGGTTCAAACTTGCATAATACATTAGTAGTTAGGAAAAATAAAACTTAAAAATTAAAACTGAAAATCATCAGGTCGGTCGATGTGCCGTATCTTATGGAAGAAGATACGCCGTATCGAGCCTGGAATAAATACGGATCAGAATAAAGATGCGCCGCATCCTTAACCAGGGATGCGCCGCATTAAAATAGACTGATAAAAAGTTTTAAAGTCGAAAATAAAAATGCAGAAAAATAAAATAAGATATGACCATTGCAGGAGATGCGTCGCATCTCAGAATTGAGATGCGCCGTATCCTCATGCGGGCCTGACTGACTCGACACAGAAAACAGAATAATAAAAATTCTCCGGGTTGTCTCCCGGTAAGCACTTGTCTTTATTCCAGAGTCTTCAAGTTAGACTCACGTTCAGCTCAGCAATATCGATCATTGATTCCTACATGGCCACGTAGGATCCATTTAGCAATTAAATCGTCACGTATATATTCAGGTCCCAAATTCAAAACTCCATTGTAGAATCCATCCATTATTTGATATGGGTACTCAATCCCTCTCTTCATGTCATCATCACTAATAAAAAGGAATGGAGAAAATTTGTAGCAGATCCTACTAGTGGCATGTTTAAATCCAGGATTAGTTCGGGGCATCATATAAGTGATAATGTCGTTTCCACATTGAAAGGTGATCTTTCCTTCAAATCGTTTTGCATTAATAGTGATCTCCCTACAAAATGGTTTTCCAACAATCACGTCACCCATATTGCTGTCACAATAGGCATTCATGTCTTCAACAACGGCGAACTCAGTTACAATAGTAAAGCGTCCAACGAAGATCGGGACATTAATGAAGGCACCAACTACATTCTTTCCCTTATACTCCACTTTATTTCTCATAATGGAATTGTAAAACCTTCTTGACATGACATTGATTGGTAAAATAGGAAAGAAATTGGCGTCAATACACTTGTACCCAATCATGCATGTGAATTGCAAATTGTAAGCACAATCGGCGTGGATCCTTCTACCATAGTCCCAAGAACCATCATACCCCTCAAATTCATCGTAATTCCTAGTATTAATAACGTTAATTTTTGGACTATCAAGAATTTCTCCTTCTTCTAACTCAGATTCTGCATCATCCATGAATAGGTCATTGGATTCTAATGGTCCATTAAGGTCATTAAGTTCAATGTAGTCCCCATTGTAACGTTCGGGTGATTTTTCATGCACTAATACATCGTTCATAAAATTGGCTTCGAAGTCGAAGTCAATTAGTTCTCCGAATCCTTCCATTTTCCTTCTGAAATAATCACAAAAGCATCAGTAGGATCTGTTCGCTAAGAAGAAAAATTAATGAATTTAGAAACGGATATATGAATACAAATAGCTGATATCTGTGGACGATGCGCCGTATCCAAAAAGTTGGATACGCCGTATCTTATAATCGTTAAAATTAGATCAGACTTTATCCAGAAAATAGATACGCCGCTTAGAATTTATGAATGCGCCGTATAGAATTAATTAATCAAAAATCGATATTTATTTAAAATTAAATACGTCGTATTAACGAAAGTTAATGCGCCGTACTTTCGTTATGTTTAAAAATACGAGATTTTTGATTCAGAGGATATGCCGTATCGACAGAGATCGATGCGCCGTATCTGTTTAATAATTCGAAAACTGTTTTTAATTAAAATAATAGATACGCCGTATCTGCGAAAGCAGATGCGTCGTATGGCGTTAACGTTTAGAAAAAAAATTTTATCAAAAAAAGATACGCCGTATCTGCAAAAGCAGATGCGTCGTATTACTTTATCGCTTAGAAAAAAAATTTTCTTATTAAAAACAGATACGCCGTATCTTGGGGAAAAGATGCGTCGTATCGAATTAATTAAACGCGTTGTATTTAAAAAAATTAAACGCAATACGCCGTATCTGAGAGATCAGATGCGCCGTATCGTTTGATTTAGCACAGTACAACGATAGCAGAACAGAAAAAATACGAAAAATAAAAACAAAAATTAAAACACACAAACAAAAATAAACACAAAAACAAAAATAAAAGCAAACAAATAACACACAAAACAACAAATATGCAAAATAATACAATGATGCAATTAATCTAATAAAAAGAAAAACCTAATTAAAATACTAATCAAATTAACAGATAATAACAATTCACTCCCCGGCAACGGCGCCAAAAACTTGATGCGCGTGATGTGTCGTTGCGGTTTAGCAATTTTAATGCCTACTCAAGTTTTGAAATTTATATTTAGCCGACTTATCAATAACACACACACTTAACGAGCAGTGTACCCGGTCAGTATGAATATAATGGTAAGTAGAGTGTCGATCACTAAGAGTGGAACGTATTATCTCGTTATTCTAATCAGTATTTTAATATCCTAACGCAAGGGGGTTTCAGCCTGAGAGACTGGCACGATTTGTTTGCAATTAAATAATAAAATAAACCAATAGGCATGAATCAGCAAGTAGCACACACGTACACAGATAAATACTCGAGACAATAAGAGGGCTGTCCTTATGATTAAGTAGATTGTCACTTGTTTTATTGATAGCTTTATATGAAGTGTATGTAGTTAACCCTTTCTCGTTGGTCCTATTCTTATCGGCGAGTAAACCCTTAATGATTACTTATGTCTAAAAGTTATTCCTAAGTGATCAATTTAGTAATAACCGTGGGAGCCACATTATTTTCCGCAGTCAAATGCCCGCAAGCCACTAATAAACACAGAGGTTATCAATGCACTAATAAGTAGTAACCAAAGACATCAACATATAAACTTTAATTGATGGGAAAGCAAGTATTAAAGGGAGTGCAATCTTTCGTTGTCACATTACACAAGCCACCAATCCTGATGAATTAAAGTTTGCTAACACAATAAAACAAAACTACTTAATGAATTAAACACATGCAGCACCTTCTTACAGCTCTTGTATCTTCGTTTGGTGTGTCTTGTGCTGCCTCCTTGACTGAATTCGTCCTAGGGTTCTGCTACTTCGGTCTTCGAATCTAATATAATGCTCCTGAAATTCGTCTGGTCTTGGGGTATTTATAGTTTCTGTCTGAGGGAAGATGCGGCGCATCTAGTAAGTAGATGCGGCGCATTGACTTAACTTCGCGTGGGGTCCAAGATTATAATATTCAGGAATATTCGTACACCGCCAGAAGATGCGGCGTAACTCCATGATTAGATGCGGCGCATGTCCTCTTGTATCTTGGATCGTATCTGGTGATATCTTAATAGAGATGCGCCGTATGTAATGAGTGAGATGCGGCGCATCTGGAGCAGATTAGTCTTGATCTTCTTCATTTCAGTAGACTCTTAACTTCTTGCATGTTTTGCTCCATAATTAGTCCAAAATCGCTAAGTTTCACCAAATGCTTGTTTTTACCTGAGAATTACAAAAGTAAACGATTAAGTATCAATCCTCATACATAATATAATAAAACAAGTCAAATTAATAGGATAAATGATAGTAATAAAATGTACTTATTTGAGTTCGTCACTCACTGAAGGTTATGGTTCAGTAAACTGAAATGGTATAGTTTTTACAAGAATAGCTTATGTTAATGGTCTAAAATACAATCTAATCAGTGTTGGTCAATTATGTGATGCCAAATACATAGTTCAATTTGATGATAAGAGAGGAACAATCTTTAATGCCAATAAAGAAGTTGTTTTGATTTCCCCAAGAAGAAATGATATATATGTCCTGGACATGTCAACCCTTACTCAAAATGGGACTTGTCTCTTCACAAAGGAAAATGAAACAATCAATTGGTTATGGCACAAAAGACTGTCCCACCTTAACTTCAAAAACATCAACAACCTTTCCAAACAGAACAAAGTTCTTGGCTTACCTTACCTTGTGTTTTCCAAAGATAATCCTTGTTCAGCTTGTGAAAAAGGAAAACACATAGAGCATCCTTCAAAACCAAGAAAAACTTCTCTATCAAAAGCTGCCTTCATCTCCTTCACATGGATCTTTTTGGACCTGTCAGTCCAATGTCCATCCATCATGAGAAGTACACCCTGGTCATTGTAGATGAATACTCAAGATACACTTGGGTCTACTTTCTCACCAAGAAGAGTCTGGCAGCTGAAACAATCATGTCCTTTGTCAGAAACATTGAAAATCAAAATGACATTAAAGTCAAACAGATTAGGACTGACAATGGAACTGAGTTCAAAAATAGAGATCTTGAGTGTTTTTGTGATGAGAGAGGAATCTCTCAAAAATTTCTCTTCTCCCTACACTCTTGAACAAAATGGAGTGGCTGAAATGAAGAAGAGAACACTCATTGAGGCTGCAAGGACAATGCTGAATGGTTTAATACTCTCCAATCACTTCTGGATTGAAGCATTCAAGACTGCCTATTACACTCAAAGCAGGTCCATCATTGTCAAAAGACATAACAAAACACCTTATGAAATATTCAAAGGAAGACTCCCTGACATCAGCTATTTCCATGTATTTAGGTGCCCAGTGTTTATTTATAATCACAAGGACCACTTAGGAAAATTTGATGCCAAAGCTGATGATGGATATTTCTTAGGATATTCCCTTGTTTCCAAGGCCTTCAGGGTATTCAACACAAGGAGACAACAAACTGAAGAAACCTTTGATGAGAGCACTGAAGCCATCAGGTTCTCAAACACTTTAGTGGAAAAGATTGGGATTGATGACTCATCAAGATATCCTCCTGATGAATATCATCCTAAAAGCAATCCTTCCACATAATATCAGGCTGATGCTAACTTCTCATATTACATCATCCCTCATAAACTTCCTCAACCAATCATAAGTGAGTTCATTGAAGCTCTACAAGTTCCTGATGAGATCACCCACACTGAACCAGATGTTCATGGGCCTGAAGACCACAGTGTTCAAATTGAATCCACTAAAAACCAAAATCTTGATGTACCTCAGGCCTCTATCCTTGAACCTACGCATCTACCCAATCAAGCCTCCACAAGTTCTAACTCATATCCCAGACCTCAGGATAGTTGGACTAAATCTAAAACAATAGATCTTGTGAACATCATTGGTGAGCCCACTGAAGGTATGCTTACTAGAAGCATGGCTGCCAAACTTAAGGCAACCTCAGCAAATGAATGCCTCTTTGTTGACTTCCTTTAGAAGTGGAACCCAAGAATGTCAAAGAAGCACTGAAACACCCAAGCTGGATTCAGGCCATGCAAGATGAACTAGAACAGTTTGACAGAAATAAAGTAATGACTTTAGTCAAATGACCTCAAAATGTCTATGTCATTGGCATGAAATGGGTGTTCAGGAACAAAACTGATGAAAATGGTACTATCATTAAGAACAAGGCCAGACTTGTTGCCAAAGGATACCATCAACAAGAAGGCATTGACTATGAGGAAACATTTGCCCCAGTTGCTATAATGGAAGCCATCAGGATCTTCCTTGCCTATGCAACATACATGAACTTCAGAGTTTATCAAATGGATGTGAAAAGTGTATTCCTCAATGGGAAACTTAAAGAAGAAGTCTATGTGCAACAACCCCCTGGGTTTGAAAGCAGTGAATTTCCTGACCATGTCTGCAAGCTGGACAAAGCCCTTTATGGACTGAAACAAGCTCCAAAGGCATGGTATGAAACCTTTTCAGCCTTCCTCATCCAAAACAAATTTGTCAGAGGAAAGATAGACAACACCCTGTTTATCTATAGGACAAAGGGAGATGTAATTCTAGTTCAAGTTTATGTTGATGACATCATATTTGCCTCAACAAATTACAAACTTTGCAAACGGTTTGAAAAACTGATGACAAAGAAATTTGAAATGAGCATGATGAGTGAACTTACATACTTCTTGGACTACAAATCAAACAGACTTACAAAGGAATTTCCATCAGCCAAGAGAAGTACACTAGAAACCTACTAAAGAAATATGAGCTCACTGATTGCTCTTCAGTAAAGACCCCCATGGTTCCTCCAAACAATCTTGTTCTTGACCTAACAGGGAAATCAGTGGATCAAACCTTGTTCAGAGGTATGATAGGATCACTGATGTATCTCACTACTTCAAGGCTTGATATACAATTTGCTGTCTACCTACGTGCAAGATATCAGTCTGATCCCAGAGAATCACATCTCACTGCTGCCAAGAGAATTATCAGATGCCTATAGGGTACACTAAACCTTGGTCTATACAATCTAAGGTGTTCAGGCTTTGATCTCAAAGGGTACTCAGAGTCTAACTATGCAGGCTGCAACATGGACAGAAAGAGCACCTCAGTCTCTGGTCAATTTCTTGGAGGAAAACTTGTATGTTGGAGCTCTAAGAAACAACAATCAGTGGCTATGTCCTCAGCTGAGGCTGAATATGTTGCAGCTGCTAGTTGTTGTGAAAATGTATTATGGATGAAAAGTCAACTCAGTGACTATGACATTCACTACAAGACGGTACCCATCTTTTGTGATAACATAAGTGCAATAGCCATCTCAAACAACCCAGTACTTCATCAAAGAACCAAACATACTGATATCAGATATCACTTCATCAGGGACCACATCATTAAAGGTGATATTAAGTTACACTTTATCCCCACTGAATATCAACTAGCTGATATATTCACAAAACCCTTGGATGAACCTATTTTCACAAGACTGAAAGCAGAATTAGGCATGTTTGATATTGAAAATCGGTCCACTGATTGAACAATATCCTCATGGTGTAAATATACTCAAGTCCCTGATCACAACTACACCTTAGTGAGTACCCAAACATATCCTGACTCACTGAATAACCTCCAAACTCACTGAATGAAATCTCATTCAAGGGCTCATGTCACTAACAAAATACATTCAATTCGAAACTAAATGCTCTTAGTACTTAGTTAGTAAATATCCTAGGTTGGTGACTAAACATATTAAATAAATAGAATATATGTTCTTTTTGCCTAACTGGCTACCACTCTTGGGCCCTCACACACCCTTTCACATCCCACTTGGCATTAAATGCCCTCACTCATAAATAATATCTTATGATATTTTATGTGGTGACATTATACCTGCAAAAGCTTCTTTTGCAGTACTACGCACTGTTCACCTCGACTGTTGCAAAAAAAAACTAGGAAAGTGAAGTGGTGGCATTAAATGCGGATATCAAATGTTTCATTCAAAACCGTTTTCAAATCAAGATTTTGGAAATGACAAAACCGATCCCTCGCCACCACTCTATAAATACCCCTCTCTAAAACAAAGAAAAACATACACAAAAATCTTAACGAAACTCTGCTAAAAGTTTCTGAAAGCAAAGTTGTGTGTATCTTCTTGTCAAAAACATTTTTCACAAACTGGTTCTTGTTCAAACCTTGATTAACACCAAGATTATCATCTTCGTGTTCTTCTATTTTCTATAACATCTTAGATATACAGCCATTTCAAACGTTAAAATCTTTTTCTTTGACCTAAATGGCTGCTGACCAAGGAATCATGTACGCACCACAATGGGCAAACATGACTCTGGATGATGTTACCTTTTGATGCGTGGTTTTGCGACCTTACAACAGGTTTTACCTCTCGAGGGATCTCAAGAGGCTTACAACCCCACCAGGCAGTGTACCTGACCGATGTAGTATAGTGTAGTGGTAAGTACGGGGGATTGATCGTTCTCCACAGGGAATAGTGTCGTTAGGATTGAAAAACTACTCTAATAGGTCTAGGGGTGAGAGAAGATTCTTTTTTATGTTTTTATAATTTTATGAAAGCAAGTAAAATCTCGGGTTTGAAAGAGTGGGCGGAATTAGTTGCTAATCAACTAACCCAAATAACTACGAATGTAAATAAAATAAAATAACTGAAAATGAAAAGGTGGTAAAACTTATGTGGAGAGAAATGTGTTTACTTAGATTTCCTTACTCCCTAACTATCTTTTACCGGTTGATTAGTGTGTATTAATTGCGTGGATGACGGGTGTATTCCTTAATACCAATCGTGGGGTGGCGTACGTACTTCCCCAACTCTATGAACTCCTACTTCACTCCTATGTCGAGCCGGCTAAGAAGCTCCTAACATGGGATCACTAGAATTCGCTCATGCATTAAATACAACCATAAAAACCTTAGTACGCATTGGTTCATGTTTCTTAAGACGTTCAAGCAAGTTACCGAATAGGAGGTTAGCCAGTTTTCTTAAGCCTAACATAGATAAACAATCATCCAATACAACTAATAACACACTAATAATCAATAATCAATAGTTAGGTTTCATTAGATCTAAGCAAACACAAAGAAAACCTAGCCTAGCATGTTAAACAAAAGACAAGAACAAGATAGAATCAAACAACACATAGACATATTGAATGATTAATTGATAACTTATCTTCAATGTAACATGGAAGATCTCAAGGCAAAAAGCCTTGAAAAAGCTGCTAAAATCGTCTTAGGGTTTCCTCCCAAAAGGTTACACACAAAGTTCCACACTGATGACAAAAAATTGCAAAACTATATATAGAGATTAAGGGCTGACGGCGTCACGTTATGGATCCTGACGCCGTCACCTCGCCGCTTTTAGGGTTCCCGGATGGCCTTCCTGACGCCGTCCCTCTTTAGACCTCCAAAATCCGTTCTGGCTTATCAAAGCTCGACGCCGTCAGAAAAGAGCTTGACGCCGTCCCTCTTTAATTTAAACCGTGACGACCTTGATCAGATTAAAGGGTGACGCCGTCAGATTTTTCATGCAAAATTCTCTGGCTTATCATGAGTAATTTTCACATCCACCTTTTTCTTGCCAAGCCATGACGCCGTCTGGGGAAATTCCTGACGCCGTCAAAGGTACTTTCTAGCCGATTTTGAGACTTTGTCGTTTTCTTCACTTTTATGCTCCAAAAACGTCCAAAATGCTTCCTTTTCCAGATTTCTTCTCCAAAGTACCTAAAATGACAAAAGGAACGATTTAGGGCAATATTTGATCAAATAAATACGATTTAGGGCTTAAATGACCCCCTAAAAGCGGTACACTTTTCGCTTCATCACCTTTCAAACCGATAATGTAGTAGGCAATTTTACATACCTTAAGGAAGTCCCAGCCTATAAAGAAATTATTAAATTTTTGTACAACTGTCCTTTGAAAGATGCCTTTTCCAGATGCCCCTCAGTGCTCTATAAAAACCTCCTAAGTGAGTTTTGGAGCATTACTGTTGCCTTTCGCCCAAACCCATCCAATAATGACTCTGAGCTCGTCCACTCAGAGAATTCATCATCAAATTCTCAGTGATGAACGGCCAAAGGCCACTGACCTTAGACTTTGCCACCTTTAGTTCATCAACTGGGTTGGACTACAATCAGGGTGAGTATGTTTCTTACCCTTAGACTGACGCTGTAAAGGGTGAGCTGACCAAAATTGCTCATGACTCGAGTTACTTGGATAAAGTCCCAGTAACCAAAAATTCGTTTCCCGTGGCTTGGAGAATCCTGTTCACTTTTGTGATTCAGGTTCTCGGTGGGAACTGTTCATCCTTTGAACAGGTTAATTCTGTTTAGATGATGACGACCTATAGTCTCATGACTGGGACTAAGGTCGAAATGGGTGAGATCATTTACAATGATCTCATAACCAAGCTCATGAGTAAGTCTCGGAACTCCTACGTGTCTTATCCTAGATTTATCTCTTGTACTCTAGAAAGGTTGTTGGGTTCTAACTACACCCAGGATGTAAAAATTGGTTTTACATGTAGCATCCTTCGTCCATCAAAATTTAAAAAGGACCCTGCCCAAGTCTCCCAAATTGAATTGACGGACCACATGATTGCTGTAAACAATAATGTGGACTCAGTGTATCCACCTCCCCCTTCTAAAAAGAAGAAGGGATGGAAGTCTAAGACTGTGACTAAGACCATACCCAAGTCACAGGGCCCTGAGGCTTAAGGATCACAACCTCCTTGTTACACCCCGTGCCCGATTTGACCAAAAATAAAAACTTTACACGGAAACTAACCAACATTAACATACCTTTCGTTACTCTTTTAACAACTGACAAAATTCCATTACCATTCAACTATTTAAAGTATTTTTAAGTTAAACTAGAATCAATTACCTTCGAAATGATTAGTGGCACGACCCGTGACGACTTACGGATTAAAAGATATGAAATTTGGAAATTTGACAAAAACTGGAAAAATCTCATTTATACTCTGACAGGAACATATGGCCATATGCTGAAATTCAATATGGCCATATGCCCCTTTACAATATCCCTGATGCAACCATATGGCCATAATTTTTACAAAGAAAATAATATTTGGTCTAATTCTGGAAAGCCGACTTCTATAACTCGACACGACACCAAAACTTCCAGAATTCATTAAAATAACATAATAAATCATTTTCATAACCATTTGACCCGTTTGCAACCCAACATGGGTATAATTACACTTATTCCAAACACCCCTTTTATCATAATTATAAACACTTAAACCCATTTATATAACGAACCATTATACATACTCAACTTAACAACAAAGGCATAAGTTTGACCCACATCAACATACATACAATCCACTTAAGGACTCACGAGGGCATCAACTTTGACACAAACTCGGTATTCTATACTAAGCACTTATATTCATTACCATAACCTTCTAAGCCACACTTCCGAACCTTAATCCCTAATCCAAGCCTTATCATCCTTTATGCATAAACCAACAAAAATGTTATCAACTATAACGGTAAGCGAATGCTTAGTAGGTAAACGACGATAACATGGTATCATAAATCATTCATACATTACGCATCATATACCATAATCCATTACAACAATAATCATCAACGCATACCTTTAACCACTTTGAGCATCATCATTCCTTATCAACAATACTTAGACATACCTTAACCTAATCCATTCTTGACTATTATTTCCTCGCTAGTTATGCTAAACTAGTCTTAAACCAACTTTCATCTAAACACATATATACCAATCCATCTATAACATAACAATATAAACACATAACACATAATGAAATGAAATCAGTATAACATCACATTATAACTGGTTTACTTACCTTGATTCTAAGCTAACATATTACTTATATAATCACCATCATCATCATCATTCTCATCACCATCATCATCATTCTTGTCATCATCAAAACAAGACCTATTAACACATTTAAGCAACACTATGAATAAGGGTTTGCACAACCCATTTATACCTTCCCATCTTTCATTCTAAATCATCATATTATCATACCTTGATCATATGATGAATCCCCACTTCAATTATAAACCTTAGCCTTATTTAAATCAATCTAAGAGATTACTTACTTGTAAGGAGATCATAGTTTTAGGCTTAACCCTTGGATAAACACTCTAAAGTCTTCATCAAGATCACCATAGTTCATCTTTCCCTCCTTTTTCTCCTTTCTTAAACCGACATCACCAATACACTCTCAACACTTCTCATCTTCTCTAGACATTTATGGAAATGAAAGATAGCTAGATATTTATTTTAGATAGTTGGAAGTTTAGACATTTGGCACATTAGATCCTCCAAGTCCCTTTCTTTATACTTTTGACACATCTAACCTTATAGCACATTTATCACATCACAACTTTAGTCCCTTAGGTCTATTTTCATTATATAAGTGATACGTCATAGTTTCTATAACTACGTTACGCATTCTTTGACTATTACATTGACTACCAGGTTTGACTATAACATAACATTTGTTGTCTAACCAATCACGTTAGACCTTAGTCCATTCCATCTTGGGTGGGGCCTATTTGTATCCGGGATACGGGTCTAACAGTTCTACCCCCTTATTTAGATTTCATCCCCGAAATCTCTCGTCTATTACCAACCAAAACTTAATTCCATCTTACAACATTCTTAGCATCTTCCATAATTTAAACATTCTGTTGTAATGATCTAAGAGATCTTGCAACACTACGCATACTATAACCAATTCCAAACCCTTATTCCACTTTACTTCTCGCTTACTTTTCTATAACCATATTACTTTTCTATAACCATACCTTTCCTTTTAAGGTCATCATAACATTCCGAACACATTTACTATAAGCAAATATATAATTTACCATCTCTATTACTATTATATGACGTTCTAACTTGCTTTATTTCTACATTTCCCGTCAAGGACTATATGTCACTTGAGAAAATCGCATTATTTGACTTTACATAAGTCAAATTTAACCAACACTTTCACATTCTACCATAGCCATTCCATCATTCCATTAACATTCTTACTATAATACTTCATTTACCCGATTTCATTTTAAGAATTTTCATCGAAGACTATGAGTCACTCGTGAAAATTCAGTACTTTAACTTCATTAGGTCAATTCTCGGCTAATACTTTTGCACATTCTAAATACTACTTAACATTTATCACGACCATTACTCACATTTCCGTCATCCACATTGCATACTATAATATCATTTAAAACTTTAATCCTTTCAAATTAGACTCCATCACCTAAATCATAGGTTTTACACAACGACTCCCACTTAAGATCACCATCTAATTATCTATCCCACCTATCTTATTCCGTTAAGACTTCTAACTAGTTCTAGGTTTTCGTTTTCTACCATTTTCCTTACTCATGCCATGTCGGGAACACATAAGCCCACTCATTTACACTTCTTTATTTACATGGAAAGGCATCCCAATCGATGTAAATCAAGAAACATAAACTCATGGTTCGGCGATTCACAATTTCTTTATTTAAATGAAAAGTCGTCCCAATCCATTTAAATAAGGAAATTACCAATCATCATACTTACACACTTCTGACATAACACTCGTACCTATCTGTTACACGCTTTAACTTTTAATCTTTTCATTCTTTTACTTTTCACATTCATCGTTCATAAACCAAACATTTCTCTTTTAACCTTTCTCTTTCCTAGCTTGGATCCATCTTTCCATAGGATTTCATGTTTGGCCATCCTGGAGGATACCATCTTTAACATTCATCCCGAAGGATTATTAACATTCATCCCGAAGGATCATTAAACATTTATCCGAAAGGATCATTAACATTCATCCAAAAGGAATCATTAACCATTTATCCCGAAGGATCATTAACATTTCACACATTAACACCTTAACCATGGATCCAAGCTATTAACATATTAACACACACACTATCACATCCATTTTATTTAGTTAAAGCAAGCGCCATAGGGTATATGAAACCTGCTTATTAAATTTACGCATTTTCTATGTGTTTACATGTCTTACCACAACTTACATTCTTTAACCCTCGTTAACCATTCCTGTAAAACCCAAAAATCTAAAAACATGTGAAAAGACCAAAATGCCCCTACGATCTAAAACTTTGATTAATGAGTTTATAAAATACCAAATAAATTCTAAACTTCGGGAGATGATTAAGATACGAAGTAAAATTTATTCCACAATCGCATTTGACATTTGGGAAGTACCAAAAAAAATTTATGTAAAAACATTATGTACCGAAAATACCTTATGTATATTAATTTTATTATTTAAACTTTATATATATAACTAAAATCATTTAAATGCAAATTAAAATAAGGAAACAATACAATTTGATTGGGTCATTAAATTTCTGCGTTTTGCCAGCCTTATTTCCTCCCTCAATTTCGGTCCATAATACACGCTCCATAACTGACACAATTAATACAAATTATATTCACTTTGTGACTTTCCTTATCCACATGATACGCTCCCTTCTTGCCCATCTAATACATCCGTATCTTTTTCCTCTTATTCTCAAACGAACCAAAAACCACACACACACAAAGTCTGCTATTTTCTTTCTCTCAAAGTCCAAGTGTTCAAAGGAGGTTGCTGAGAAGTAATTCGTGGGTTATGAGGCTGTAACCGTGTAGTGAATTCGTGGGGTTGAATTCGTAATTCATGGATTCCTTGTTCTTGTTCTCTTTTTCCTTGTCTCGTTATCACAAGGTATCACAACTCACTCTTGTTTTCTTTGATCCATTCGTCACACATATATTTGAACGATCAGATATAACCAACACGTCTAAAACCTAAATCGTCTATATGGTAAACCTAACCTGAATCTGCTCTATTCGAGTTACATGTATAAAGAGGCCACATAAAATAACAAGTTTGAAGCCTTATATATCGACATATGAACCTGGTTAATTCGAATCTGTTTTGTTCAAGCTTTTGACCCCCTCACATGCGACAAATCATCTGTTATTAGACATCAGTATAATCGAGCTTAATGGTGTATATCATGTTGGCTTATTTTGTTTATTTCTATGTCGCAACTAAGAATAAAAGGGTGTCGCGGACTGTTTTGTGTCTCTTGATAATACTTGTGTTGTCTCGCGAGGGTTCGTGGGTTAAATCCGGTCTCGCGATGACTTGTTGTCTCATTAACAGGTGAATACGAATGAATGGTTGTTTTGCCAAATGAAATGAGACTGCATGCATGGCGTTATAAAATGGATCATGTGTGTGAGTGTGACGTTTGGAGTTTAAATAAGGAATACATAACATGTGAACCTGATCTAATACGAGAGTAATATAAGAGTGCAGGCATGCTTGTTGTCTATTTTTTTCAAATCGCAAATGAATTGAAAAGGGTACGTTTAACATATGCATAATCACATGAAATGATGAAACGCGTTTGTCGATCTCGTTTTGTTTTGGATCATTCAAACCTTTTTGTACATAAGTCTTTAATCGAGTATTTAAGTTCTAATATGATCTCATTGGTAAGTTCTAAAACCTGTAATGAAACCTAAGAAAAAAAAAAGAAATAGAAGGGACATGCAAGTTGACGTAGAAGTATAGAATTTGTAAAATATAATATACTGTTTTGTATAAGTGTTTGTATACATGTGTGGTTGTGGGGTCGAGTATGGAAGGTGTTATACGCATGTGTAAAGTCCCATTTTTCATGTCTATCAAAATAGTGTGTCGCATGTAAGTTTTGGTGGGTCAATAAAGTTTAAAAACATGAGATTAATGATCGATCATGGGTCGTCGCGGCATAAATAGTAATATCGTGGGTACGTTAATAAATTGCATAAAATTATAACGACGAGGTCCAAAATTATTATCTTAATATTAATTAGTTAAAATAAACTTTAAAATAATTTTATTCGACTTTTAATATTTAATTTTGATAATTTACATTTTAGACCCTAAACTTATAATAATGACATTTTAAGACCCAAACTATTATATTGGTCATTTTAACCTTAAATATTATAAATGGTCCATTATAACCTTAAAGTATTAAATTAAAATTTCGGGAACTTACTAAAAGAGGAAACTTACTAAATTTGCAAACCTGCTAAAAATAGAAAGTTACTTAAATTGGAAAGGTAACAAGAAATGGTAATCTGAACTTGAACCCTCTGGTAATTCTGTGTTCTTCTTCTCCTTTAGGTGTGAAGAAAGAGAGGCTTTGATCTCTGTTCCGTGTTTGTTTTATCTTGTTTTGCGTTGCAATAAGGTACAGATACTCTGCCCTTTCTCAGTAAGGGTGTCTTATTCCCTTGATATTGATTTTGAGTTATGATTCAGTTAATTTTTCCCAAAGCCATTGCTATGTTCCCTTGTGTGAACCTTTGATATTACTTTTGAGACTTTGAGATGCACCTTCTGATACATGACCTGTTGATATGACATTCTGTTTTGATATTGAGACCTGACTCTTAGTTTGATACCCGAGCCATTTTCTGTGTACCTAGCCAGGAAGGTAACCTGGCCATGTCTTTGATGCACCATTGGTATGACTCATGTGTGGGTGAGTGATTTCTCACACCGTCCTTTATATATTATCTGCTATGGCCATTATGACTTTGAGATTATGAATTTGAGTTTGGGGCGTATGGATTGCAATCCTAGATTTGTTTGTTTAGTGGATTTAACCATGACTTTGAGTTTATGACTTTGAGGTGACTGGTGCTTGTGTGCAATACACGCCTTTCACATTTTCTGGGAGCTGATCACTCCACTATTATGATACATGAGGTCACCCCTCATATTATCTGGTTGCCTAAGAGGTATCCCCTCTGATTGTGAGATTATGACTGTGAGATTATAATTTTGAGATTTTGATTGTGAGTTTCTGGGCTTGTGGTAGATGACTATCCTATCCTTCCTTTCTATTATTCTCTTTGCTTATACCTTATGATATTTCCCAGTGCACTATACTTCAGTTCTATTTTATTATCATTGCTATGTCTATGTATCTGTTCACTGAGCTTTTTAAGCTTAGCCGCATTTCTTTTCCTGCGGCAGGTTTTAGTAGGAAGCTGGGTTATGGGAAGAGAGTATTTCTGGACTTAGAAGACTTTGCTTTGTAGATGAGCTGGATTAGAGGCAATTAGAAGAGTTTCACTTTATTTAAACTTAGAAGTTATTATTGTACCTTGTATTTCAGATTTCTCATTGTAACCTTTGGAATACTTTTGTATTACTTATGTTGTATGTCTGCATATGCTTTGATATGTCACCATAATGTGGCACTTCTACCCTTGTCGGGTTGGGGTGTTACAATTCCCAACACCTTAAATATTACTCCTTTAGTCTACTCGATTCTTTTTCCGCATCTAACCTTACATATGTTAGTTCGATAACACATTCATTGACATTATTCATTTATTCTTCTTACTCATTTTTAACATGTTTTACTATTCAACATTTCCACTATAATGATCACCGCTAATGGGGCACATTAGCCGGAATATGATAATTTCAAGTCATTACCTTAAACTCATGCGTACTTATTAGATTTAACTATGAAACACATCGTTACGTTCTTACTTACATTCTTAACTCATCTCTTTTTAGTTATCAACACTTTATCTATACCATTTTCATCTCATTGTCACATCTTATCATTCCTTAATCCCATTCTATAACTTTCGTATTAGTAGACACTTAACAATTAGTGTTTCAATTCCCATCTTGCCTTCATCACAACATACCATAACATCACTCATCATTATCACACATTCACGCTCATACTTAAACGTCAAATACTTTAACTTACCCTTAACCTGTCTCTATACCACTTTGACATCAATCATTAGTTATTACATACCATGAGACCATATATTGGTCATCAACACCATACGGATTATATATCATTACATTTTCCATCTTTAACTCCTTACTATAACGATATCTAGTCATGCTTTTCTATAAGCTATCGTATCATTTACCATTTCTATTCACTTCCCTTTATCGTTACTATATACACATTCACATAATCACCTTACATTCACCGACACCATCCGAAGTGCACGGTGATCTCCTCACCTAACGCATCTAGTCCGCTATGAACTTACATCACTTACACATTAACACTATAAAACATATATCACATTTACCAACTTAAGTTCGCATAACATATCACATCATCCTTCTACTTACTTAAACAATTACTTACCCGCATAACATAATCCATTTCAAAACTTTACACTTACTTTTCCGCATTTCTAAATCTTACATTTAACGCACCTAATAGTGGTTTAAGTCTAGGAAAACCTAAATGCAAACCTAATTCACTTAAACTGAAGCTCTGATACCAAGTTGTTACACCCCGTGCCCGATTTGATCAAAAATAAAAACTTTACGCGAAAACGACCCAATATTAACATACCTTCTATTACTCTTTTAACAAATGACAAAATTCCATTAAAATTCAATTCTTTAAAGTATTTTTAAGTGAAACTAGAATCACTTACCTTCAAAATGATGGGTGGCACGACCCGTGACGACTTACGGATTAAAAGATACTCCTTCCGTCCCATATTAAGTGTTCACTTTCAAAATGCACAAAGTTTTAGGAAATTCGACTAACTACACACTCCACCAATCAAATATCATTATTAACCACAAAAGTCTCATCTCATTGGTTGGAATACAATATGGACACTTAATTTGGGACATCCCAAGATTCCATTGTGGACACTTAATTAATATGGGACGGAGCGAGTACGAAATTTGGAAATTTGACAAAAACTGGAAAAAATCTCATTTATACTCCGACAGGATCATATGGCCATATGTTGAAATTCAATATGGCCATATGCCCATTTACAATATCCCTGATGCAACCATATGGCCATATTCTGAAAATTTCATATGGCCATATGCCTACTGCAGATTTTTACAAAGAAAATTATATTTGCTCTAATTCCGGAAAGCCGACTTCTATAACTCGACACGACACCAAAACTTCTGGAATTCATTAAAATAACATAATAAATCATTTTCATAACCATTTGACCCGTTTGCAGCCCAGAATGGGTATAATTATACTTATTACAAACACCCCTTTTATCATAACTATAAACACTTAAACCCATTTATATAACAATCCATTATACATACTCAACTTAACAACAAAGACATAACTTTGACCCACATCAACATACATGCAATCCACTTAAGGACTCACGAGGGCATCAACTTTGACATGAGCTCGGTATTCTATACTAAGCTGTTATATTCATTACCATAACCTTCTAAGCCACACTTCCGAACCTTAACCCTTAATCCAAGCCTTATCTTCCTTTATGCATAAACCTACAAAAATGCTATCAACTATAACGGTAAGTGAATGCTTAGTAAGTAAACGACAATAACATGGTATCATAAATCATTCATACATTACGCATCATATACCATAATCCATTACAACAATAATAATCAACACATACCTTTAAGCACTTTGAGCATCATCATTCCTTATCAACAATACTTAGTCATACCTTAACCTAATCCACTCTTGACTATTATTTCCTCACTAGTTATGCCAAACTAGTCTTAAACCTCATGTAAACACATATATACCAATCCATCTATAACATAACAATATAAACACATAACACATAGTGAAATGAAATTAGTATAACATTACATTATAACCTGTTTACTTACCTTGATTCTAAGCTAACATATTACTTATATAATCACCATCATCATCATCATCATTCTCATCACCATCTTCATCATTCTTATCATCATCAAAACAAGACCTATTAACACATTTAAGCAACACCATGAATAAGGGTTTACACAACCCATTTATACCTTCCCATCTTTCATTCTAGACCATCATATGATCATACCTTGATCATATGATTAATCCCCACTTCAATTATAAACCTTAGCCTTATTTAAATCAATCTAAGAGATTACTTACTTGTAGGGAGATCATAGTTTTAGGCTTAACCCTTGGATAAACACTCTAAAGTCTTCATCAAGATCACCATAGTTCATCTTTCCCTTCCTTTTCTCCTTTCTTAAACCGACATCACCAACACACTCTCAACACTTCTCATTTTCTCTAGAAACTTATGGAAAATGAAAGATAGCTAGATATTTATCTTAACTAGTTGGAAGTTTAGCCATTTGGCACATTAGATCCTCCAAGTCCCTTTCTTCCTACTTTAGCCACATCTAACCTTATAGCACATTTATCACATCACAACTTTAGTCCCTTAAGTCTATTTTCATTATATAAGTGATACGTCATAGTTTCTATAACCATGTTACGCATTCTTTGACTATTACATTGACTACTGGGTTTGACTATAAGATAACATTCTATTAGCATTAATGAAAAGCGATGGTCATTCTATAGTTAGGAACTTTGTAATGTGTCGTAGATGTTATAATAGTTTAAGTTAAATGGGCTATGGACTTGTATAGTGAAATAGTATAAGTATGTTAAGTAAGCCTTTTATCTAAAGATGTAAATCCAAGTCCATTACAAAGCCCATAGAAAGCCTATGCATATGTTATATGATGGAACTATAAAAACCTCAAAATGGTCTCATTTGGAGGCCTGCTTGAGTGTGTAAGTGTGTGTGTTTTATGAATAAAAACTCTCTTTCTTTCTCTACTTTCTCTCTCTAACATACGCCTATATCTCAAGTCACTAAGGTTAATATCATGTGATAAGTTTGATATATCTAAGCTCCTACAAGTGGTATCACTCGCCAAACAATGATTTAGGAGTCTCTTGTTTTTTTTGGGTTTTAGCACTTCTTTGATTACAAATAAGTATTAGACACCTTTTGGAACATGAAAGTTTAAAGCTTTTTGGTTAAAATTTAATTTTTAAATTCGTACTTTATGTGTTATTCAAAGTTTCTAATAACTTCAAAAATAATTTAAAGTGTTAAAGTTTGCAAATTTCAATTAGTTTTAGTGTTATTAAGGTTAGTTGTACAAGAAAAACGTGTTTAGAAACAATCCTTGGTGGAATTTAAGAAGGTTGAAAATTCTGGTAAAGTTTCGAACTAATTAAAACCCTAAACTTTCTAGCAAGCAAAATTTCTAGTAACTAAACCCTAAACTTTCTAGCAACCTCTCCAGGCATTATCTTCAGGTTATTTGGATTACTCAATGTTTTTCTCTATTATATAAGTTAGAAAAGCACTTCGACTCTTGGGAATACTTCTAATTTGTACAAATTAGAAGTTACAAAACTTTCTAGCAAGCAAAACTTTTTAGAAAGCAAAAGTTTCTAGCAGTCAAAACTTTTTAGCAAGCAAGGACTGAACTTTTTAAGAAGGTCAAAACTTTCGAACAAGGACTGAACTTTCTAACACGGTCAAAACTTTCGAACAAGGATAGAACTTTCGAACAAGGACAAAACTTTCGAACAAAGTCAAGATTTTCGAGCAGTGTCGAGTTTCGAGCAAGTGACAAGTTTCGAGTAAGCCAAAGTTTCGAAGTTGTTGACTTTTGTGGCTGAAGGTTGACTTTTTACGACAAAACTTCAAACGGCCATAACTTTTGAACCGTAACTCCGTTTTCAGCGAAATACTTGTCAAAACGATTGGAACAACCTGAATATTGTGAGGTTACCCCACTACGTTGGGTAACGAAAATTTTGAAGCATGAAATCGTTCTGGAAAGACGTTATCAACGATTTTAAGTTTTAAGACCAAAATTTCACTACAACAAAGGAACTTAACTTTCACCAAACACAACTCCTTTATCGTTGAACCGATCCAAGATCAACTTTATCACACGTTCACAATGTCTTTTTGCACCAATTTCTTGTCATCAATTGATATGGAACCTCTTGTTCAATTTTTTGCTCCATATCCTAAGGCTGAGAAGACAGTGACCGAGACTGAGCAAATATTGACTGAGTCTGAGAAGCTGTTGACTGATAATGGACAAGAAATTGAAGAAAATGAGCTTCCAGATTACTTAAGATCACTTGACCTGAGATTTTCAATTACATTCGCTGAGCATATGAAGCAAAATCCATTGACAGAAAAGGCACAAAGTGTTGAAGATGCACCTGAAAATGCTACGGGTATACAAATGGGGAATCAAATGGAAAATGCAGAGCAGTATACCAAAAATCAGAGGGGTCAGATTGTGAATCAGCATGTGGGTAATCAAAATGGGAATGACTGTTTTATGACTACGATTCAAAAAATTACATCTGAAATTCACAGTAGTGATTTAGGTCATATGGGTAGAGATTACAAAGACAAAGCAATGACAAAGGTACAAAAGCTCCAGTACATGTTGATGCTAGCCAATAAAGAAGAGTCGGGAATACTGTTGACCCCTGAAGAATACGACTTCATTATTACAGCAAGTGCAGCGGAGAATGCAACAAATATCAATGGAAACTGCAACTTTATGGCAAATCAGCAGGAAACAACATCAAGTGATTCTGACATTCCTCCTACTTATAACACAGAACCACTCCATGAGGTACATAATTATAGTAATGATGCTAATCCGTTTGCTCATGAGAAGCCACATTCTGTGCCTCCCGAATCTAATTATGACACATATGTGGGGCAGCAAGTTAATAGCAATGTTAACTATGAAACTCCATATATGGATCCTAATGGAGTTCAAGTTGCACAGAATGGTGCTAATGATGAGGAAACGCATGCTCTCTTTGAATCATTATTGAATAATTGTAGCATTGAAATTGAGAAAGTTAAAGCGGTCAATCGAGAAATTAAAGCCGCGAATGAGAAATTGACCGCTAAGCTTGAGAGATACAAGGAAAATGAAAAAAGTTTTCAGATTGATATAAAACGCGAGTCAGAATTTGAAATTGGTTATAAGAAGTTACTTGTCAAAGATAGGCAATTACAAAACAAATTTGATTAACTTCAAATCAGTTCGACAAAAACCATCAATTCTTTAAAACAAGAAATTTCTGATTTAACAAACCAACTTTCAAAACAAAAATTAGCTTATACCAATCTTAAAAAAGAATGGGATGAGTTGAAAAAGGAATTTGCAAAGAAAGAAGATAAACTTTTGGACGAAATCAGAGTCAGAACATAAGATCGAAAAACTAGAAAACTTACTGATTAAAACGGGTCATTCAAGTCAAACAATTCATATGATTACTAGTCAAACTGATCCGCTTTACCATACAAAACAAAATATAGCTCTAGGTAACAAAACTCCTTGCAATCTCAAGAAAGCTCAAAAAGAACAGAATACTTTGTATAATGGAAATGTTTTGTTTACTAAGCATGATCCTCCTATTGTTCGTGACTATGTGGAAACGATAGAACTTGATGAAGAGAGTCAAACCAAAATGAAACAAAAGAATCCAGACCAGAAATCAATTGATTACAACAAACTGAACAAACTTTCTGGAATTACTTTTGTTCCACAAAAACAAACATCTGGGTTTTCCAAAAGCCCAGGCATCTCAAAACAAGTTTCTAAACCAGTAGTTATTTCCAAATCTCTTTCAAACATGGAACAGATGTTTTCAAACAACATTTTTAACACAAGTGCTGCCAGAGGATTTCTTGATGATATTAAAACCAGACTTGGACAACTTCAAACGACTTTAGAATCTAATATGAGACTGACTGAGAACAATTGGAATTCAACGGTCCATTTACAGCTGAAAAAGATTCTTGAAAGTGAATTTGCACCTCAAATTAAAGCCATTAATGCTAGAGTAATTCAATTTTGAACAAGCATTTTTAAAAGAAACAGTAGACTTTGTCAAGGACCACAAATCCCTGGTAAAGGAAGCTAATGAATGTTTTGAAAACATCAAAATTTTGGAAAATATAAATGATTCTCTCTTCGAAGTCTTTATGTCTACCGATATTATGTCCATCATTTTACAAACATATTCTGTTGAAAACGATGAAAGACTGCGAGCTAAGACCTCCTAAATTGTTTCAAAATATGAAAATACTCTCATAAAGCTTGAAAAAGAAAACTTGTCCTATTTTAAACAACTTGATCGAAAAACTGAGGAATGCAAGTATGACAAACTGTCGTATAAGCGTGCCTATAAGGACATGAAAGAGCAAAATGATCTTTTGAGAGCTCATCTGGACAGTCTAAAAGGGAAGGGTGTGGATACTAATTTTGCAAAACCATCGACTCTGGAGAATCGAAATGCTTCAAAACCGGTTGAAAAACCAAAAATATCTATTTCTCAGGATGTTCCAAACGTCGATGAGAAAAAGGATTTGACAAAACCAGTCACTACACAACCCTTGCCCGTTTATAAAGAAAAACAAAATTTTGTTGAAAGTAACACAAGCGTGATGACACATGGCCTTTCTAGGAAGAGTACACTGAATGTGACCACAACAACTGTTAAAGAATCTGTTGGTTCTAATGACATGGTCCAAAATCACAATCTAGAAGAAGCTAGGAAAAAGGTACAACCTCGAAAAGATGAAATTTTAGGTACAAAACCTAGGGTGATGAATTCTACAAGATTCCAAGGCATTGCTAGTAGTAGTAATGTAACACCCCAACCCGACAAGGGTAAAGATATCACAACAATGAATTCATATCAGATCAAAACACAGCATACATCTACAGTAATACAAAAATCTCAAAGGTTTATAAATGAAATACTGAATCTACAAGGTTACAACGAAAACTTTCAAAACTAATTCTAAAACATAATATCTTCTATCCAAATCTAATCCAGAGTAGCTACCAAGCCTTCTAAGTCCAGAGGTACACTCTCACTCATTTCCAGCTTCCTACTAAAACCTGCCGCAGGAAAAGAAATGCGGCTGAGCTTCAAAAGCTCAGTGAACAGATATATAGATGACAAAAACGATAAAAGATAACAATACAGAAACAAATCAGAAAATACAGATTATACAGATACAGAATTAAAGTGAAAGAATAGGAAAGGAATAAGGGTGAAAGAAAAGAAATGAGAAAGGGATAATGTACAAACCAGGTTTAGGGAAATACAGAAATCCATCACGAGCCCAGAGGTAACAGATAATATCATAACAGAGTAACCATATAATAATACAGAGGGGATACCTCTGAAGTAACAGATAATATGAGGGTGACCTCATGTATCAAATCGGAGTGATCAGCTCCCAGATATATGTGAAAGACGTGTATCGCACACACCATCAGTCACCAGATATAATAATGATGAGGCGAAAAGTGTACCGCTTTTAAGGGGTCATTTAAGCCCGAAATCGTATTTATTTGATCAAATATTGCCCTAAATCGTTCCTTTTGTCATTTTAGGTACTTTTGAGGAGAAATCTGGAAAAGGAGGCATTTTGGACGTTTTTGGAGCATTAAAGTGAAGAAAACGGCAAAGTCTCAAGAATCGGCTAAAAGTTACTCTTGACGGCGTCACAATTAACATGGGACGGCGTCATGCCTTGGCAAGAAAAGTTGGATGTGAAATTTACTCATGACGGGCCAGTGAGTTAGCATGAGAATTCTGACGGCGTCACGCTTTAACTAAATCAAGGGCGTCACGGCTTAAATCATAAGGGGACGGCGTCACGTTCATGATCCGACGGCGTCAAGCCTTGATAGGCCAGAATGGATTTTTGAAGAGCTAAAGAGGGACGGCGTCAAGAAGGTCACCCGGGAACCCTAAAAGCGGCGAGGTGACGGCGTCACAATGCATAAGGTGACGCCGTCAGATCCAAAAATCTATATATAGTTTTCTAATTTTTTGTTATGAAAAGAGAGCTTAGTGTGTGGAATTTTGGGATAAAACCCTAAGACGATTTTAGCTACTTTTTCAGGGCTTTTTGCCTTGAGATCTTCCATGTTTCATTGAAAGATAAGTTATCAATTAATCATTCAATATGTCTATGTGTTGTTTGATTCTATCTTATGCTTGTCTTTTGTTTAACATGTTAGGCTAATTTTATCTTGTGTTTGCTTAGATCTAATGAAACCTAGCTATTGATTATTGGTTGTTAGTGTGTTGTTAGTTGTATTGGATGATTGTTTATCTATGTTAGGCTTAAGAAAACTGGCTAACTTCCTATTCGGTAACTTGCTTGAACGTCTTAAGAAACATGAACCAAACGCGTACTAAAGGTTTTTATGGTTGTATTTAATGCACAAGCGAATTCTAGTGATCCCATGTTAGGAGCTTCCTAGCCGGCTCGACATAGGAGTGAAGTAGGAGCTTGTAGAGTTTGGGGAAGTAAGTACGCCACCCCACGAATGGTATTAAGGAATACACCCGTCATCCACGCGACTAATACACACTAATTAACCGGTAAAAGATAGTTAGGGAGTAAGGAAATCTAAGTAAACACATTTCTCTACACATAAGTTTCTCACCACATTTCATTTTTGTTATTTTATTTTATTTGCATCCGTAGTAATTTTGGGTTAGTTGACTAGCAACTAATTCCGCCCACTCCTTCAAAACCGAGATTTTATTTGCTTTCATAAAAATATAAAAACATAAAAAGAATCTTCCTCAACCCTTAGACCTAATTAGAGTAGCCTTTCATACCTAACGAACACTATTCCCTGTGGAGAACGATCAATCCCCCCGTACTTACCACTACACTATACTACATCGGTCAGGTACACTGCCTGGTGGGGTTGTAAGCCTCTTGGGATCCCTCGAGAGGTAAAACCTGTTGTAAGGTTACAAAACCACGCACATCAAGTTTTTGGCGCCGCTGCCGGGGAATAGTTATTGTTTAGGTTGAATTTTTATTTTATTAGGTCTACTCACTAGATTCTTTTCTAGTGAGATTTTTATTTTTCTTTTTATTAGATTTCTTTAGTCTATCTTTTTCTTTGTGTGTTTGTTCGTAATTTCCATTGACTCTTCCGTTCACCATTATGGAGTACGCGAATCCACCATACCACCAACCACAAAGGCCGTTCTACCCTATTGACATCTCGAATTTCAAACAATATCGAGATGAACCCATATATGATGCATGGACTCGTTTTAGAAATTTACTCCGAAAATTCCCTCATCATAGTTTCGCTTTAGCATCCCTAACCCGAACCTTTTACTATCGTGTTGGCCAATATGACCAAATGCGCATTGAGGATTTTGCCAATGGGGACTTTAGGGAATTAAGTGCTGAAGAAGCATGGGATGCCATAGAAGATTGTGCCCAATATTATTATAGGGTAGACAACCCAACAGACGTTAGTACAAGTCAATTGAATATAAATTTCCTGGATCATGAAACAAGTTTGTTTGGGGATGAATACATTAGTGTTGAGATACCTAAGTGGTTGTCATGTAATGCCATAGTACAAAACAAACACATAGGTTATCTTGATGTGATGGAGGATCTAGCCGAGCATGATCACATTGATCAAAAAGACCTAGGTTTTATGATCGATGACGATGAATCTCAAGAAACACATGATGAATCTTTTGGGCAATTTGAATATAGCAGTCAGAATATTGAGGATGATCCTTATGATTCGGATATAGAAGTTGAGATGCCTAGAGAAGCACTTGAGATACTAGGGAAAATGTTAGGGTTAGATTCTAATAAAACACATGATGAGGATATAGGTGGTCTTGACACAAGGAATGATGAGGTAAGTAACATAAGCCTACCAAGTACCCCACAAGTCCTACCATCATTTGAGGCACACACACCGCCGGTGACTTACCCGGAAGAAGTTGAGGAGACTATAGGAACCCCAATAGAGGTAGAGCCCTTTGACCAAACCCAACTAGAAGAAATGGGTTTGAATGCTTTTAGTGATCACAACCTTTCTTTTAGTTCTATGGAAGTTCCTAGTTTTGATGAGCCGGAGCCTAAACCAAAACCGTTAACTAATCTTTCATCCTTAGATGTGAACTTAGGAGTTAAATTAGGTCCCGATCCACCCATCAAACCATGTAGTCCGGGTAATGTTAAGATTAAGGTAGTAGACTCTAGGCCTTGTAGAGAGGAAGCTAACATAGGAGTGAACCATGACCTTACATGCTTACATCACCCATTTATGATTGATCACAAAAAACATTATGGGTTTAAACCAGGTTTATTAGGTCAAAGTGGATTCTTAACTTGGAGTCTCTCGAAGTTGATAGAAGATGATCCCTTTCTAGGAGAAAATCTTAATCCGCCCACTAACCCAATTGAATTAGGTAAGGTTATGATGATAGGATCCCGCACCTTTAAGCATATAATTCACCCGTCACTCTTTCCTCACGTGGTATATTTCCACCCTAAGGGTGTGTATCGCTACTTTCACCCACACTTAATCCTAAGTGTAGGGAAAACCTCCCCTATTTCCGTTAAATAAGGGTAGAGTCAGGCTCGTGACTCGAACAAAAACAAGCGCTCTTGGGAGGCAGCCCATGCTTTATTTGCTTTGTGTGTTTATTTATTTGCTTGTTTGATTTTATTTGTTTCCGTATGTGTGTTTAATTTTTATTAGTATTGATTCATGTTCAAAAGTAATTTGTGAAAATGCTTTATGTTGTTTTTAACTTCGTCTTAACTACATATAAAGGTATTTTGCAAAAGATAAGTGTAAGGGAAATCTAATTCGGTTTATTAGAACACAAATTAACATGAATCGTAATAATAATAAATTAGCATACATATTAGTGTTTGTTTGAGTCAAATGCTTGTATCGAGTCATAATGATGTTTTGCAGGATTTCCAGGAAGTAAGGTAAAGGTTTTTCCAGAAATTTTCCGGAAACTAAAAATGAAAATTTTTGTCAGGTCATTTCTGATGGCGTCAGGGGTTATAACCTGACGGCGTCAGATTTAATTTTCAGAAATTTTTGAAAGTTTTGTTTTCATAAAAAGTTTTTATTAAAATCTCCAACTTATAATCTCCAGGAATCTGCAAAATTATCATTCCACAAGCATTATATCCTTATATATAGATTTTTCCCGCCGATGTTATGCAGGTTTTCGTGTTTGTTTTCTCAGGTTTAACAGGTTATTTTGGACAAGGAAATGTTTTTGGATCAAGCTTATGGCGATGCATTAGTCATGGAGCTTCAACATTCTCTTTGGAGGAAGATTTAACCGTGTGATTTCACTATCCAACGAGCGAATCAGGGGAGTATTTGATTTCATTCTTTTACTTTATGCTTTTACATCTTGTTATTTGAACATTGGGGACAATGTTCATCTTAAGTGTAAGGGGAGGGTAAAAGTACGATTTTAGAGAATACAATTGCGCTTGATTTTTGTTTGTTTAATAATAGATGTGTAATAAAACTGAGAGAAATACTTGATTAGGGTAATTTTAGTGCCAAATTTAAAATTTTTTACAACATATAGGAGTGAAACTTTGATCTTAATGAGCGTCTCATGGATAGGAGTTATATGACTAGCACAAAAACCGTACCACTAAAAAATTTTCCACCCCAAATATGTGAGGTTCGCCCCTAGAATTGGTAGGAAAAGCATTTATGCTATGATGTGTGTACCGGTAGCACTTAGATTCTAGAACTTGCGTTAGGACCATTCCAAGGCCACAAGTGAGACTACATTCGTGTAGTTAGATTTACTACATGATAAGAGGCATTAGGATTAACCCATTGTTTTACACCTGTGTTTTTTGTTATAATTACTTTGGCTACATTGGTCAAGTAATTCTCCCACACCCTTTGCGTTGTACTCATTTTTAGTACACGATACCCCTAGTACACCCCTCAGAGCCTATCTTTTCGTTTCGACCTTTAAGCATTTTACTTAAAGGAAGAATTTGTTACACCCCACTAAAATGTACACCCAAATCGCCTTAGCCTACCTTGTATGCACTCATCTTTAGTGCATTATTGTGTCAACATTTGTTTAAACCCAAGTTAATTATCTAATTGATTACATGGTTGCTAAGTTGAGTCATATCCTTGTACATATTGTTTTGGGACGATTGGGACTCATGGGTAAAGTACTAGTATGATGGAGTAATGGGGAAGAACATCATTTATTACCCCCATATGTGCTAAATATTTTAAAAGTACTCCAAGTGTTTCAATTATCTTAATTCGAGTCATTAGATTAGTATTTGTAAAGTTATGTAAAAGTTCAAATGTAAGGGGGATGCAATGCCCCTATGATGTATTATTTTGGATGGTAGGGCAAAAGTGTATGCAAAAAAAAAAAAAAAAAAAAAAAAAAAAAAAAAAAAAAAAAATCAAGAAAAACACAAAAAAATGAGAAAATGAAAAATAGAAAAAACATACGGACTACCATCCCGTTTCATTTTATGTTTATCTTTATGTTTTTGTTATTTTGTTATTTTGTTTCTAGCTTAAAATCGAGTCGAGTCTTGGCTTAGCAACATTGTATAGTACATGTAATTGATCAAGATCTTTAACTCGCCACCAGTAAAATATCCCGTATCCAACAAAACCGTGTTTTCCTTTTCCCTACACCTAACGTTATAACCCATTTAAAAGCCCTCTTTGATAGTTTATCTTAGGTGCTTACGCCTAGTGGAGGAGGTTTTCGATCCTTTCCCAAGCCTATGGTAATCTATTTGCTATGACAGGTAGTGAGAGATATTTTCCGTTTTCATTTATGAGATTTATTTTGATGACACTTGAGAGATGTGAGTATCTAAACACTACTTGTGAGGTGCTAGTATGTAATCTCCGTGCTTATTATGATTGAAGTGGAACGATTATTTGTTGTAATTACTTTTATGTTAGCATTAAATGACCCCTAACTTGTATTTTGATTAGAATAAAAGCGCATTTGCTTGAGGACAAGCAAATCTCAAGTGTAAGGGTATTTGATGAGGCGAAAAGTGTACCGCTTTTAAGGGGTCATTTAAGCCCGAAATCGTATTTATTTGATCAAATATTGCCCTAAATCGTTCCTTTTGTCATTTTAGGTACTTTTGAGGAGAAATCTGGAAAAGGAGGCATTTTGGACGTTTTTGGAGCATTAAAGTGAAGAAAACGGCAAAGTCTCAAGAATCGGCTAAAAGTTACTCTTGACGGCGTCACAATTAACATGGGACGGCGTCATGCCTTGGCAAGAAAAGTTGGATGTGAAATTTACTCATGACGGGCCAGTGAGTTAGCATGAGAATTCTGACGGCGTCACGCTTTAACTAAATCAAGGGCGTCACGGCTTAAATCATAAGGGGACGGCGTCACGTTCATGATCCGACGGCGTCAAGCCTTGATAGGCCAGAATGGATTTTTGAAGAGCTAAAGAGGGACGGCGTCAAGAAGGTCACCCGGGAACCCTAAAAGCGGCGAGGTGACGGCGTCACAATGCATAAGGTGACGCCGTCAGATCCAAAAATCTATATATAGTTTTCTAATTTTTTGTTATGAAAAGAGAGCTTAGTGTGTGGAATTTTGGGATAAAACCCTAAGACGATTTTAGCTACTTTTTCAGGGCTTTTTGCCTTGAGATCTTCCATGTTTCATTGAAAGATAAGTTATCAATTAATCATTCAATATGTCTATGTGTTGTTTGATTCTATCTTATGCTTGTCTTTTGTTTAACATGTTAGGCTAATTTTATCTTGTGTTTGCTTAGATCTAATGAAACCTAGCTATTGATTATTGGTTGTTAGTGTGTTGTTAGTTGTATTGGATGATTGTTTATCTATGTTAGGCTTAAGAAAACTGGCTAACTTCCTATTCGGTAACTTGCTTGAACGTCTTAAGAAACATGAACCAAACGCGTACTAAAGGTTTTTATGGTTGTATTTAATGCACAAGCGAATTCTAGTGATCCCATGTTAGGAGCTTCCTAGCCGGCTCGACATAGGAGTGAAGTAGGAGCTTGTAGAGTTTGGGGAAGTAAGTACGCCACCCCACGAATGGTATTAAGGAATACACCCGTCATCCACGCGACTAATACACACTAATTAACCGGTAAAAGATAGTTAGGGAGTAAGGAAATCTAAGTAAACACATTTCTCTACACATAAGTTTCTCACCACATTTCATTTTTGTTATTTTATTTTATTTGCATCCGTAGTAATTTTGGGTTAGTTGACTAGCAACTAATTCCGCCCACTCCTTCAAAACCGAGATTTTATTTGCTTTCATAAAAATATAAAAACATAAAAAGAATCTTCCTCAACCCTTAGACCTAATTAGAGTAGCCTTTCATACCTAACGGACACTATTCCCTGTGGAGAACGATCAATCCCCCCGTACTTACCACTACACTATACTACATCGGTCAGGTACACTGCCTGGTGGGGTTGTAAGCCTCTTGGGATCCCTCGAGAGGTAAAACCTGTTGTAAGGTTACAAAACCACCCAGATATAATAATAAACATATAACATAAACAGATAACAGATAACAGATAACAGAGTCAGAACTAGGATGCATCCATGCGCCCCCGGTGGCCAGAAACTCCTTAACACACTAGATAAAATAAATCAGGGACGGGACAGGTCATCACTCTCCTGCCCTAGAGTCATGCTGTCACACCCCCAAAATCGGGTCCAGCGGAAGCTTACGTGTTGCTGGGGTGCAACTCAATTGGTATCATAACACAAGTGTAAAGAACGGTTTTCACATCAATCATTTAGAATATATTTGAGAAGTCAAAAGTGTTAAATTTACATTATGAAAAGTGGTGCGGAAGTTGGCCCATAAAATAAGTTAAGCGGTCCCAAATGTTTTATCAGAGTCTTCTATGACCATGCCATGCCCTGCCAAAAGCCTCCAGTAGCGTGCTATTGCTTAGTTCCTGAAAATACATGCTAAAGTGTCAACACGAGGTTGGTGAGTTCATAGAGTTTGTTATAAATGAGTTGAAAAGTTCTTCGAGAATGTTTCCACAGCATAGGCATTGTAAATCCACTCAGTTGCAAATCCCGCCCATAACAAGACTTGCAACCTGTGTGTTTACAACCCACTGCTAAAATATAGCTTGAGTAAGACATGTGCGTATACGATATGCATGATATATCACTAGTAGACCTTATGCTGCTCACGAGGAGACTTATGTTCGGCTACCCCAAGTGTTTGATACTTAGGTCCGTGATATGTTCTGTACGGCTACCCCAAGTGTTAGATACTTAGGTCCGCGATATGTACTGTACGGCTACCCCAAGTGATAGATACTTAGGTCCGCGAGTTGCTTTCAAGAATAACGCAAATAAGTTTAACACAATCATGTATGTAAGCAAGCAGTTTAAGCATGTATCTCCCCCAAAAAGTTCAAAACGTATAAAGTAGGGGCTATGAAACTCACCTGATGCGATAGCAACTATGATAATAATGGATAAGATGAAATGAGGCTCGATCTCTAACCGCGACTTGAAGATTAAATGAGTTTGGATGAAAAAGATCTACAACCTTGGAGTTTTTATTTCAAAACTCTAACAAGGATGTTAAAATGGACTTGTTAAACACTTGATCTTCAAAAATTTTATGGTTTCTTCTTCTTGATCTATGTTGGCCGTGGACTAGGGAGAGAAAGAGGGAGAGAGTTTGTGATTTTCTAGTGAAAATGAAGCTAGTTTAGGCTTTATATAGTCCAAGGGCAGTTTGGTAATTTCAATGAAAGGGTATAATGGTAATTTCACTATATTTTCGAAATATCTAGATATTTTTGAGAAAATATCTAGATATTTTAGGTTGGATATTTATCTTTGACATACGGAGTGGGTTTTGGTCCCGCTAATTGCTAACTGTAAGTCGTAAAGTCACAAAACTTAAAACCGGGTATCCTAAAATTCCTAAATTCATGAAAATGTCACGGAAGGTGGAAAACATATATTTCTCTTGTTGGTAATGTTGTTTGGACATATCGGGATGCCTAAATGATGTTTAAACCTTAAGGTAAATCTCGGACACGGTTTCGTGATTCTTGCAGAAATTATCTGACGAGTGCCAAAATCTCGGGTTATCATTAAAATAGTTTAACTTACGAGAATATGAAATAAAAATTTTGGAATGAATAGTGCCAGTAAATAGTAAAAATGAATAGTAACTCGTGAATAGTAAATTGTCGAGGTTCGGGAAAATGGCCTGGAATTACGAGTTGTGACAGTCTCCACCCGTTAGAGGAATTCAGTCCCTGAATTCAGCTCACTCGTTCTACGTACGTATGTTCTCGTGGTCGGGTTTGATGGGGGTAAACTTTCCCATTATCGAGCGTAGTCCCCAAAAGACCTCTAGGTAACCGATTTTTACTTAATCCCACAACTCATCAAACAAGAACTATCATGGGATTAGGCTAAATCGGTTTGAGGTTGTCTATTCAAATTTAATCTCACAACTCATCAAACAAGAACTGTCATGAGATTAAACTGAATCGGCTCGGGTAACAACTTGACTCTTAGCTTGATTTTCGCAACTCATCAAACAAGAACTGTTACTAAATCAAGCTAGGAAACAAGTTGTCTGAAAGAATGGATTCAACATCCTGAAATGAGGTCTTTTGAAAGATTGGCTCGATATTGGAATTGCTTACACCGATCAAATCAATCTGGACATAATTCTATTATAACTACTCTCAGTATTGCAAAATTCATCTCTGAGTCGAACATAGGTGGTCAGGCTATGTCCCACTGTCCCGGGTCGAATATAGATGACAAGTCTATATTCCACCGAGGTTCAATGAATTTTGGAATACTCAGCTTAGTTATACTAATACTATGTCCTTCACATGTAAAGGGTGGTTCAAAAGACTAAGGCAGGTGATCAGGCTTGAGGTCGAATGATGAAACTACATAAGGAAAAGGTGTAACGCTGCGATATGCATGATATGTAAGCATACTTATATGGAATACAAGTATAGTAATCAACGAGAGTAAGTGAGTATAATCTATCTGGCAATAAGATACAAATCTCATTAAATATGTTAGCAACAAACCACAAATGAGGCATCAGCATGGCAGGCAGGCACGTGGCGGTCATAGGGTTAAGTTTTCGTAAAAGTAGCTATAGTTTAGGTTTTAAAATTACCCAATTCTCTATAGCCAAGGCTCTGATACCAATCTGTCACACCCCCAAAATCGGGTCCAGCGGAAGCTTACGTGTCGCTGGGGTGCAACTCAATTGGTATCATAACACAAGTGTAAAGAACGGTTTTCACATCAATCATTTAGAATATATTTGAGAAGTCAAAAGTGTTAAATTTACATTATGAAAAGTGGTGCGGAATTTGGCCCATAAAATAAGTTAAGCGGTCCCAAATGTTTTATCAGAGTCTTCTATGACCATGCCATGCCCTGCCAAAAGCCTCCAGTAGCGTGCTATTGCTTAGTTCCTGAAAATACATGCTAAAGTGTCAACACGAGGTTGGTGAGTTCATAGAGTTTGTTATAAATGAGTTGAAAAGTTCTTCGAGAATGTTTCCACAGCAAAGGCATTGTAAATCCACTCAGTTGCAAATCCCGCCCATAACAAGACTTGCAACCTGTGTGTTTACAACCCACTGCTAAAATATAGCTTGAGTAAGACATGTGCGTATACGATATGCATGATATATCACTAGTAGACCTTATGCTGCTCACGAGGAGACTTATGTTCGGCTACCCCAAGTGTTTGATACTTAGGTCCGTGATATGTTCTGTTCGGCTACCCCAAGTGATAGATACTTAGGTCCGCGATATGTACTGTACGGCTACCCCAAGTGATAGATACTTAGGTCCGCGAGTTGCTTTCAAGAATAACGCAAATAAGTTTAACACAATCATGTATGTAAGCAAGCAGTTTAAGCATGTATCTCCCCCAAAAAGTTCAAAACGTATAAAGTAGGGGCTATGAAACTCACCTGATGCGATAGCAACTATGATAATAATGGATAAGATGAAATGAGGCTCGATCTCTAACCGCGACTTGAAGATTAAATGAGTTTGGATGAAAAAGATCTACAACCTTGGAGTTTTTATTTCAAAACTCTAACAAGGATGTTAAAATGGACTTGTTAAACACTTGATCTTCAAAAATTTTATGGTTTCTTCTTCTTGATCTATGTTGGCCATGGACTAGGGAGAGAAAGAGGGAGAGAGTTTGTGATTTTCTAGTGAAAATGAAGCTAGTTTAGGCTTTATATAGTCCAAGGGCAGTTTGGTAATTTCAATGAAAGGGTATAATGGTAATTTCACTATATTTTCGAAATATCTAGATATTTTTGAGAAAATATCTAGATATTTTAGGTTGGATATTTATCTTTGACATACGGAGTGGGTTTTGGTCCCGCTAATTGCTAATTGTAAGTCGTAAAGTCACATAACTTAAAACCGGGTATCCTAAAATTCCTAAATTCATGAAAATGTCACGGAAGGTGGAAAACATATATTTCTCTTGTTGGTAATGTTGTTTGGACATATCGGGATGCCTAAATGATGTTTAAACCTTAAGGTAAATCTCGGACACGGTTTCGTGATTCTTGCAGAAATTATCCGACGAGTGCCAAAATCTCGGGTTATCATTAAAATAGTTTAACTTACGCGAATATGAAATAAAAATTTTGGAATGAATAGTGCTAGTGAATAGTAAAAATGAATAGTAACTTGTAAATAGTAAATTGTCGAGGTTCGGGAAAATGGCCTGGAATTACGAGTTGTGACACATGCCATCGGTGCATCAATGACACGGACATGAAACCCTCATGCCTAGTGATTGGCTCGGATATCAGACTGTGGTCAAGGTCAGATGTCATATAATAAACAGAGTCATATCTAAGGGTTCATGGCAGAAGGGTCATGTCAACAATTCAGATTAAGATAATAAGGTTTAAATCAGAGTTTATCAGATTAAGTTTAATATCAAAGCTTAAGTTCAGATTAAAAGGTTTATTTCCCATAGTCCAAAAGAGTATATCAAAGGTTAAGAATTACAAGTTTATAGCATTAATCCATTTCAGAAGTTCCTGTCAAGAGTTCATTTAAATCAATCCTTTAATAATGGTTCTCATTGAAATGATCTTTCAAAATAGTTTTCATAAAATGGTCTTCCAAAACTTTTAGTAACTTCCATTTCAAGTGGTATAGCTTCTTTTTAAAATAGCTTTTAATAAAGGTTCAAAATCCATTAGGTTCAGATAAGGATTTAACCGGTTAAGGTTTATACCAAAAATCAAATCAAAGTTTACAACAGATATATCAGGTTAATGTTCAGAACAAGGTTCACAGATCAGATTCAATCAAGATTCACAAATTCAGGGTTCAGAACAAGAGATCAATCAGAGTTCAGGAAAAAGGGTCAGAATAAAAGAATCATAGCAGAGGTTCAAACAAAAAGGTTCAAGACAAACAGATCACAACAGAGATTCACAAACAGAGGGGAACATAGCAATGGTATAGGGAATCCTAATAAGGAAAATGAAATACTGAGAGAAAAGGGAAAGAAACACCGTTACTGAAATAGGGCAGAATATCTGTACCTTATTAGCACAGCAGACAAACAAACAAACACAGAAATCAGATCAGGACTTCTCCTTCTTCACACCTAAGGAAGAGGAAGACAGAATTACTAAAGTTTCTTATTCAGATTATTCCTTTTAGTTTACCTGTACATTTTAAGTACTTTCTATTTTTAGTAACTTTCCAGATTTAGTAAGTTCCCATAATTAGAAGGTTTCCAGAATTAACAGATATTATCATTTCAGATTAGGTTTAACCCTTATTCAGAGATTATTATGGGATAACAATATATTTTATCAAGTTACAGAAGTTTAGGGTTTTAAATGACAATTATACAAAGTTTAGGGTTTTAAAAGTAACTTCATTAATTTCCAAGGTCATTTGTGAAAATACTTCAAGTTACAGAATTATACACTCATTTTATTCAGAATTACACTTTATTCCCTTAAGTTTCACAATTTACAGATTACACCCCTTTAGTTACATAATTTACAAAACCAACCTTATAATTACATATTTTACAAATTAAACCCTACAATATCCATAATTACCAAACAAACATATTATATTTCATAATTACAGAATATACCATCAGAATTTAGTACATTACAGATTAGACCCCTCAGAATTCAGAATTTACGTATTTAGTCCTTTAAGTTTACAAAACATATATATTAAGTCATAGTTCACAACAATTACATAATTAGCCCATAAATCCTCAAAATTACACAACAACCTTCTTATATCAGTATTAACTCAAAATAACCTCAAGATTTCAGATTTACACTTTTGGTCCCTCTCTTTTTTATTTAATTTAATTCGTACCCTTTAAAATCCATTTAATTCATTATAATGCAATATTTACACTTAGGACCCCAAAGTTATATTTTTCCCACATTCCTACAGATGTATGTGAAATTACAAAAATATCCCAGAAGTTTTAAAGTTGGCAAAACAGGTCCTTATACTTTTTACTTTAAATCGGCTAGACTTTTTAGAAACAATTACAAACCCTACTATTTACCAATCATTGCACCATCATTAATTCATCCTTGAAACACCTTTAATGATCAGATTTATGCCCAAGAAACCTAACCCTAGTAACCCCGATTTGTATTTTATTTGTTCTCTTTGTTTTATTAAAATCCGGTTTTAACAATAATTCACCACGTTAAATCTAGGCTTCCAAAAATCAAACTCATATTTTTCCCAGATCATATGACTTATAAAGAGCCCACGAAAAATAAATAGCATGCCCAGAAAAATTGTTTAACATATATTTGATTTTTACGCACGTTTTAGACATCAAAATTACCACGACATGATCTAGGCTATCATAAATTGATCTATCATTTTTCCCAGGTCTATTACATCATATGAGGTCTAAATAAAATAGTTATCATGCCCAGAAATTCGGATTACATATATTCATAATTTACGTGTTCTATGATCATAATATTTTCATACGCATAGATTTGCTTGCATGATTCGATCCACATAATTTATATGAGTCATATAACATGTAAAGATCACAGGAAAATTGTTATATCAATTTTAGAACGTGTGGTTTAGGCGTACAGAATTATACCTTGCGTATGAGCAATTCGACAAGAAAATAGAACCACGAACGAACCAATGAAAACACGCACCAAACCTTATTTTTCCTAGCTTGCTTGAACCTCCAAGAACCCCAGAAAAATACTTGTTCACATCCAGAAATTGTGTAGATGATTTGGTCGAATTTTGTTCATGCGCTAGGGTTTTTAGTTTTGATTTTGCGATTAGGGTTTTTGCTAGAAAATAAAAGATTTGCTTATATCATAAGGAACCGACCTAGGGGGGGCTGATTCAGTATTTTCGGATGTTAGGATCAAATATTTATTTGGGTTGATTTTATATAATCCTTCCTTAATTTATTTTACATATTATTTAATTAAAAAGATTTAAACATTATATTTAGTTAAATTGTGTTATTCGGAATTTTAATAAATAAATGAGTATGATTATTTTTTTGAACATTTAAAATGATGTAACATTGTCTCAGAAATTTGTTTGTTTCAGATATAGTTCGTTTTCAGAAGTTTGGAATTGTTTTAGAATTTTATAAGTTATTTAATTAGGTTTTATGTTATCAGGGGTAATTTGGTCATTTTACTCGTTATCTGAATTTCAGGTATTACAACTTCTTCCCCACTAACAAAAAAATTTCGTCCTCGAAATTTGCAGAAAGCAGAACGAAAAGAGAGCAGAAAACAAAACAAAGACATAACAGACTAAGACGAGAATTGAAGTGAAACGAAACGGAATACAACTAACGGTGAACAGACATATGAAAGATTTGTTTCTCATAACTCGAACTTGCAGATTCCAAAATTGTTTCAGATACTCAGAACAGACTTAATATACTGAATCCAGATCAAAAGAATAACATACCCAACATAATAGATGAAATCAGATTCTCTCGGAAGAGACAAAGAAATACATAGGATTTTGACAGATATGCCGTTCACAGAATTTGATTAGACAGATCAGATTTGAACATACAGAAAATAGGTTATCGATGACATCAATGGCAGAAAGTTCTATAACAGAATCTAAGATTATTATGAGATGTACAGGGGTCAGCCAAACGCGTGACGAGAATCCAGATGTATCAATTCGCACATCGGTGAAAGCAAATTACGCGTATAGGTAGAATGAACTTAAAGTCTCACTAACGCAGACGATCTCAAACAGTTATCAGAATTTCTAAAGCTCTAGGGCACTTCTCGAAATATCCGATGCCCACAACAAGTGCACGTTATATGATGTAAGTATTATCACGTTGGCCAGACGTCATAATACTGGCGTCATATAAATATGCCCTCATGATGGTCATACTTTATCTCAAGTCGTGAACAGAACAGACTTATCTTAATCCGCCTAGATTTCCTACGGTCTCAGAGGTCATCAGAATCCAATACCCTAACTAAGAGGAAAACGAATCACTCGAAAAGTTAACGGAAGTCCCAGAATTTCTATCAGAATTTGGTACATCAGGTCATCCATTATTCGTCAAATTTCAGATAACAAAACCATCATCCGACATACGCAGAATGAACTTAAATCATTCAAAGGATTTATCATCAGGTAACAAATTTTTGAATAGGTCAAGAGGAAATGAATTACGTCATCTATAGCTTCATCCATCACATAATTAATTCTTTCAAACACCAACGTTCGCTTCAGAATTTTCATCCATTCAAACTCATGATCTCAATTTCCATTCACAAGTCTGCTTCTGCTCTCAATTCATCTTAGTACAACTAAAATGATTAGAGAAGCAAGACTGCGAGTTTTGGACAGGTCTTCTAGCACAGTTCAGAATTCACCAACTCAGACTGCTGTAGTCACCAGATGCCTGGTAGTGTTGTCCGCTACAATCTCTGAACGCCAATCAAATCTATTCTTCCAGAACAAAAGGTCCTTCTATTTAACATGCTGTCATACTATGAAAATTGTCCAGATACTCGTGAAAACATGATTCTTATTAGCCAATACTATTGGCAGTATTTAAGACTCATAATGGTCACAATGAGTACGAAAACAGTTTTCATGAATCTTTTTCAGGGATATATTCATATAAAACTGAAATACTTTACGGAAGCTTCTCTCAGTTAGTCCTCTCTCTTCTCAGGAGTTCTTGTGGTTGCTTCTTCAGTCCTTCAAACATTAAATGAGGTTGTCTGATACAGAGTTCACAAGGATAGAATAATTTAATCATTTATACTCGGAAATGAAAAGTGATTACAGTGAGATTACGGTTAAGTTTACGATAGTTGATATGCAGACGCAAAATTTTCTCTTTCTTCTTCATAAACTAATAGGGTTATTCAAGGGGAACACAGAGGTGGACAAAAAAAAAAAAAAAACATATCTCATCATCTTCTCCAGCATCATGGTTCATTAACTGAGATCGGTTCAGAGTCAATTCTACTTCTCAAACGGGAGGAAAACCCAGGAGTTTTATCAGAAAATGCCAGAAAATTTGTACAACAAAACTTTCAATGCCAACACTTTCTAGGGGTGGATACTAATAGGGTGTCCGGAGAATTTGATAATCAAATGAGGTCAGGGTATATATTTCCATAGCAGGGTTAAGCTTAACAGATTTAAGCGGTTAGAGGTTATTATATCAAAGTAGGGTGGAATAGATTGTTACTTTTCAGATGCGGTAGTTTATGATAGCTGAAGAACCAGTCAATTAATAATCACAAGATCTCCAAAATCAAGTATATCCATAGTAAACAGATCCGCAGAACGTATATGGTCACTTAACCAGACGGATAGTTCATATGTCAGAGTCAAGTACATGGTTCAGTATAGTGTGGGGATAGGTACGCGAACAGTTCAAGGTGTTGGAGTTTTTGGTTTAGCTTTTTAGCATAAGTGACAGGTAGGGTGTACATCATCGGTAATACGAACATCGTATAATTGCAGAAGTGAGAATTATAAGATATCGGATATCAGCATCATATGCTTAGTTAACAATTCCATACAGAGACGGTATTTGCATCAAATCCTTCCAAAGGAAAACTGATTTGCAATTAAGATTCATCATTCAGGACGGAATAGTATCAGAGGATACATTTATATCCAGCATGGGTCATGAATTTATAGAATGTGTCAAACACATTAAGGTTAAATGGTCTTCGGGATGGTCAGAAAGATATCAGACTGTTTATCCAACAGATCAGAAATGAAGGTCAAAATCAGGTAGTGGCAGCAAAAGTTTAACAATTGGTAATCATGGCAGGGGTTCCAAAATTGTTTCAAATGCCAAAGGTGAGACATAGAAGGATTGTTGAAACTTAAAGACCTTGATAGATCTTCGTGAGCTCGTGGATCGTTAGTAATGTTTATGTAATCACAAACACACTAAAAGAAAGTCTAAGTTACTTGTATTCTATAGCGGAAAACAAACACAAGTAAGAACACGATTACTAAGAACGATTTGATCCTCTATGGATCTTTTAATTAATACTAAAAATGTTTTTCTAAACTCGTACATAATACATAAAGACGTGTTCCTTTTATAGACAAGGAACCCTAAACAACCCTAAACCGTTTCACAAGAAACGTATAATCTAAAAACTCTCTAAGATATGCAATATCACATTCTAAATAAACTCATGCATATCCTAACTAATAACAAAATACGCGGAAACTATCAATCAGCAGAAACACATTCCGCACAATCTATACTTCGGCAGTAACATTCTTCAGCAGAATCACAAAGCTTCAGCAGTAACCATCAGCAGTAACCATCAGCAGAATTCTTCCTTAGCAGAATTCCCAACAATCCTCCCCTAATCTTGAATTTGACATGGTTAAGTTCAAGATTTTTGATAGATCTTCCACACTTTATTATAAGAGGATTGAGTTCGAACATCAGCAGCAAAGAATCAAATGAACCACATCTCTATGAATGGCAAAACTTGAAACTCCAGGTCTTTGCAGCAACAAATGACATAATGTACATCAAAACAATTTAGTTTCATACTATTCTCATCACATCCAGGTGTGTTAACTCCTGTGAGAGGTGAATCATTGAAAATAATGGATTTGATGTCTCTTTACCAATAGCCATCACTACTGGAGTAGCCAAATGTTTAAGTTCGAAAACTATGGTACACTGATAACCATCTGATTTATTAGCAAATCAGCAGCTATAAACGGATTTGAGATGTCTTTACCTGTAGCCGTTTGCTCAGGACTAGCCAATCCTTTGGTTTCAACTGAACCTTGGTGAATTGAATACCAAATATGGATACCAAATGTCTTTACCACAAACCATACTTTTGTGGACTAGCCAATTCTTTGGATCCCAGAAAGGGTTACATCCATGGTGAATGGAGAACCATTTCAACTCTCAGCAATGAAGCAAGGGTGAGTTGAGTACCCTATAGCTTTTAGCAAGCTATTATAGCTATCAACAGATTTGATGTGTCTTTACCAAAGCTGTACCCTTTGGACTAGCCAACTCTTTGATGGACACAAGTCACATCTGGTGAGTTGATAACCATCAACAGAGTTATACAACAAACCTGCATAAAAGTTAGTATACAAAGGAATTTTTTTTTTTTTTTTTTTTTTTTTTTTTTTTTTTTTTTTTTTTACTAAGAATGAAAATAAGAGAGAAATGAAATAAAGAAATAGAAAATATACAAATAATATATAATACCAGAATCAAGTAGAAGCTTGTTGTTGCAGAAGCTTGGACTTGATAAACCCAACCAATTGTTCAGCATGTGTCCTATCATTAGCAACTGGATTTGGAGGAATTTCCAACTTCCTTTGGAGCATGCGATTCATCAGTGTCATGGACAATGGATATTGTTGATCAGAAAACATACATACTCTTATCCCAGACTCAGTCTCTACCACATGGACATTGGGAATGGGATAAAATCTCCAAGTATCAACTTTCCACCTATGGGAAGTCTTCCAAATCGAATAACCTTTCCCCTGTGGAGTTTGGGAGTCAAAGAGAACCTGAAGATCTCCCAATAGATATAGGCCTGCACCTTGTGGAGTATGTAGAGCATAATACTCAGTGACCAATTTGTAAAGAGTCTGCAGATCTTGTCTATCCACCAAATGAAGAATTTCTTGCAAGAAAGTAAAATTCTTATAGGATTGATCTTGCCTGTAGATAGTGTTAAGTTGTCCATCTGTGATAGTCCATCTGATCAACACATTGTATGATCCTTCAGGAAAAGTGTCAGAAGTTCCTTCCTGAATAAATGAATAATCAGTAGCTTCTAGGTCTACTTGCTTTGAAGAACTACTCATTTGAGCTCTAAGAATCTGCTTAGCCAATCTAACTGATCTTCTACTTGCAAAATGTTTGCCTATATGTGCCATTCTCTTCTTCCTTCTACCTGGGATGTAAATCCCTATAGAAACATCTTCAGTAGCAATAGAAGAAGTATCTTCAGTAGGAATAGGAGAACTTGGATCAGAAACCCCTGTCACATGCAACCTGTCAGCCATTTCCCTGGCCTGTTTACCCGTAGCAGCTGCCTGTTCAGCTTGTTTAACCTTTTCTGCATTATAATTTGACAAGGATGAATCTTCATGATCAGCAGATGTTGCAGCAAAAGTTTCAGCAGAATTGGGCGTAGCTTTATGTAGAGACCAAGAATCACATTTGGAGGCGGAGGAAACATGATAAACTCGAACTAAAGATTAAACTTTGAATTTTCGGTTTATTGATTGCCGAGGTGTGTATGTATTCTAGAGAGAGAAGTCTAGAACACACACACACCTCGTGTGTTACAAATGAATCCTCAAACCCTCCTACACAACTAGGAGGGTATTTATACAAAGATATCTATGCCATATTGGCAAGACTAGTCCTCGTATTTACAAACTATGCAATTCCCTACATATGACAAAACTTTAAAGCTAACAATCTCTCCCCAAAGTGATGTCATACGGGAATTGCTTACAATGTTCCCTACAAGTAAAATTCAATACAAAAACATGAGAAAGATCTTCAAACTTCATTACTTCGTTCAGCTTGCATAATCTTCTCAGCCGCCATTTCTTTACTTGCAGACGAACTAAGTGAGCAAATCTAATTAGGGTTTAATTCAGAGTGCCCTGTGTGCTCTCCCCTAATTAGCGCTCTCCCCCAAACGGAAAACCTCATAATTTGAATGCCCTGAGTGCCCTGCAGTTCGGGGGAATATGGTATCAACATCTTTATCTCACCAAATGCATCCCAGTTATTTTTCCCATGAGAGATCAACCCGTACATTTCTCTCCCCTGCTGGTTGCGATTAATCGTAATCAGCATACTGATGTGTACGTGAAATACAAACTGGAAGCCCTTTATAAGGAATCATATCAGCCCGTGAGAAGATGTCGATATACCCAATCTAACCTCCTGAATCAAAACAACGGCTTCATGTAGTGACTACTGATGGAGAAAACCCACTATTACGAACTTGAGACTGAAGTAGAATAACCCAAACTTGTGACTTAAACTTGCACGATAGTGTGACTAAGAACCTATACTGAGCACTACAACGTAACTCCTTAAAGCATATAGGTCGTTTCATATACCCATCCATCCTTCCTTAACTGTATATGAACATCTCTTGAATTATCCACATCTTTGTGTGACACTGAGTACTACAACGTATCTCCTTTAAGTGATAGTTAACTAGGTCTTCGTCCATCCTCCCCTTGACCTATGAAAACTAGATAACCCAAGACTTAATCACTATTCCCATGAGTGCCCAAACAAGGATCTCGAAGAATCATGCATCCAACCAACCCCGATATCTTCAAGATACTAAGTACACGTACCCGAGATATTCCACTTCAACTTCAAATAAGTAATAATGAATCATCATCCTTGTAGCCACAGCTGATAATTTGACCATTGTCATCTGATTGTGAATCTTGATCAGGATCTTTTTGGCTATACGTGGTGATGTTGAAGGTGCCGTCCGACAATTTCAATTGTGATTTTGATGTGAAATATGCCATAAAATGAAATTCTAATGAGGCCCGAAAAATTTGAGTTTAAGAAATTTTTACGCCGAAAATTCCCCGAAAAATTCGAATTTTGGCCAAAAAATTTGAATTTTGGGCCAAAATTTTCACTTTTGTACCAGAATTTGAATCTCGCGTAAAAATGGACCGTAAAGTCTCCTGTGAAAAATAAATTTTACTCAACTTTTCCCGCCAATCGCGATAAGATTGTCCAATCGCGATAACAGTGAAGATGGTCAACTGCGATAAACCTCAAATGCGATAAACCTCAACTGCGATAAACCTCAAATGCGATAAATCTCAACTGCGATAAACCTCAAATGCGATAAATCTCAACTGCGATAAACCTCAACTGCGATAAAGCTAAACAGCGATGCCAAATGCGATAAGGCCAAATGCGACACCTATCGCATTTCTCATACAAGAAATGCGATAATCACTACGAATTGCGATAACCTCGCTGCTTTTCTTCAATTGCGATAAAACGCAACTTTTGCCCACTTTTGTTGACTTTCTTCCACTTGCAACCTTATCACATAAGATTTTCTACTGACAATCTTTCACCAACTAGAGCAACTTGACCAATAATTCATAAACCAATGAATAAGATATTCAATATATTCCAAAACACAAATCTTATACAAAGATAATGTGATTTTCGATCAAAGAAGCTTAGAACACACAACTTTCTGCCTTTGTTCATGCGTATGAATCCAGAAAGACCATAAAAGCTCACGTTTTTTATGATAAAAACGCATCAGTTGGGTTCATTAAACACACAACGAACATAAATATAGCACTAAACTCGGCTGATGAAGAAAATGAAGAAAAACCGAGATAAAACACAACAAAAATCACCTTTATCACCTTAAAAACACCACGAGCAGCCACCCGGTTAGCTCTTGATACCAATTGTAGAGACCAAGAATCACGTTTGGAGGCGGAGGAAACATGATAAACTCGAACTAAAGATTAAACTTTGAATTTTCGGTTTATTGATTGCCGAGGTGTGTATGTATTCTAGAGAGAGAAGTCTAGAACACACACACACCTCGTGTGTTACAAATGAATCCTCAAACCCTCCTACACAACTAGGAGGGTATTTATACAAAGATATCTATGCCATATTGGCAAGACTAGTCCTCGTATTTACAAACTATGCAATTCCCTACATATGACAAAACTTTAAAGCTAACACTTTAGAAGAAACAGGAATCCCAGATGATTGTCTCTCAGAAGCTTCATCAGCAGCAATGGTAGGAGTAACAATAGGCTCAGCAGATTGTAAGTCTTCAGGAGTATCTTCAGCAATATCAGTAGAAGGACTCAGAGGTACTTGATCTCCAGGAGATGAAGTACCTATCTCCACTTGCTTCAGTCTTTTAGTACTTGGAGCTTCCAAACTAGCAGCAGTCCTCTTAGGTTGAGTAGCAGAAAAATGAATAGACTTCATAATCTGATCCTAAATCCTATTCAACTCAGAATCAGACAAAGCCCAAACTTGCTTCTTTGTCAAACCATAACTGTACACAGATGTATACTGATTATAGACCACATTCCTCCGATATTGTTTCTTCTCTGCTTCAGTCTGAGGTCTATCTCTCTTAGCTTGTGCTTTCTGAGCAGCAATAGCCTTCCTCCTCTCTGCTGCAGCTTTCTTCCTCTGTCGCCCAAGAGCTACCATTTGTTCAGCAAAGTTATTACTATCAAAGTTAGCTTCTAAGATACTTTGAGCCAAATTAGGATTGGATGCAGCTTGTTGAGTGTAAGAGTCCCATTGTGCATCAGTAAAATGAGCTGATTGCTCATCTAGCTCTCTTTGCCTTTCAGGAGGCAAATCTGAAGTAAAATGATCAGCCATCTGTTTTGCTAAAGCTTGACTCTTCACAAGATCCTCATATTCTTTAAACAACCTTTCTTGCTCCTTTCTTTCTTCGGTACTAACAAGATATGTACCAAGATCTTCTTCAACCATCCTTCCTTGCTCATTCCCAGAAGTATCCATACTAGTAACTCTTGCAATATCTCCTGTAGAAACTCCAATAGAAGCATCAGCAGAAACATGTTGAGTTGAAGATTCAACATGTGGAGCATGAACTTCATCAGAAGTATCCAAGACAAAGGATCTTCCAGCTATAAACACTTCAGCAGACACCTTGGAAGATCTAGTATCAGCAGAAGTCATATGATCATCATCAATATGTTCTTGAACAACAGACAAACTTGGCATTGTAGACTCCTTGCTCAAATACTGTCTTCTCCTTTTTCTGGAGAACTTAATCTGATCCCTTTGATGAGAGGATTCAGCAGCTTTAGGTGAATGAGTAGAAGTCTGCTTAGCAGCTTCAGCCAATAAATCAAGATGATCCCAATAACTAGCCTCCTGCTCATCATCAGATGCAAACACAAACTTCCTCTTCTTTTTCTGTCCAAGTTTATCCTCTAATTCTTGAACCCTTCTTTTCAGCACCACAATCTCATCACCAAGTGATGTTTTAGTATCTGCAAGTTCCTTCTTCAACTTCTCAATTTCTTGAACATTCCTGTTGAATAAAGTATACAGAGAAGTGAGAGTAATAGGGTCCTCAGCTCCACCAGCAGATGTCTCAGTGGTAAAGGGAGCTTCATTGGGCCTTTCAGAAGAAACATTTATATTCTCAAAATTAGAAGTGTTCTCATCTATTGGGTCTCTAAAGGGGCTAGGTGTGGACAGTCTTGGAATCTCATCTTCAAGAGGTGTAGGAATATTAGTATCAAGAGACTGAATTGTCTCCTCAACCTCAGGAACAAGCTCTTCAGGAGCTTCATGAGATGGTGATGGAATAGGTGAAGGTGTAGGTAGGTCAGTAGAAACAATAGGTACTTCAGCAGCTAAGGATGGGCCCTCAACCCTTTCTACTGATGGAGTACCATCAGCAGTATTGGGAGCTGGTGGAGCATCAGCAGTATTCCCTCATCAGCATCATCATTGCCATGTGGCAACATAGCTGGTAGAAGAGGGTGATGTTCCCCAACATAATGAGTTCTCATAGAAGCAAACAACTTGGCACTAAGGGCTCCTATGGGATAATGACCTCTATCCTGGGTATTTATGTCTAATATTATCTGAATAAATCTAGGGTACATTAAAAACTTATGCTTTTTCTTTTGAATATTTTCTACCATATTATCAAAAATAAACTTAGAAAAATTATAAGTCAAACCCTGTGAAAGACACATTATACCACAAGCCACTTGAGTAGAAAATTGATCCCATCCTCCGGATTTGTTGCTGATACATTGAAGTAATGTATGTACCAAAAATCTCCACTTGGGACAAAACTTGTTTTTCAGCCACATAGTTGTATCCACACTTTGATAACCTGCTGCTCTTAGACCAGTAAGAATCTCTTCAGTGTGAGTGTGATAAACCCCATTTTCATCATCCAACTGCAATCTTTCCCTAATCAAAGCTTCAGTCACAACATACTCAGTTCCATCTATCTTTGCTACTATCTCTGTCTCAGACCGCTTCTCAGCAGATGCCCAAAATTGTTTGACCAAAGATTCATGTACTATATCCGGATAATGAGTCAAAGCAAAATGAATCTTTGATCGCTTTAAGAAATCAACCATTGGGTCATATATTTCCTGTCCCTTCGCTTTTCCCAGAAAAGCAACTTTATTGTGATCCTTCTTGAATTGTAGGGACTCCATTGAAGAAATTGTGAGAGAATGAAGAATAGGTTTAGAGTACTTGAAGAGGGAATTAGTTGTTTTGGGCGAAGATTATATGAATAGGTTATAAATAGAAGTTACCCAATTATGGTCAAAAGTTATCGGAACAAATGGTTGACCTTATCTGACGTGTAAAGTAACTTCACCATTCAAAATCAACCCTTCAGCAGAAATGATGGTCAATCTGCTGAAGTGAAGAGTCAATCAGCAGAATCAACTCAAGAGAATAATATCTTCGGTAAAGATCTTGAGTTTTAATTTGCCACCCATCTAGCATTAATTAGCATTTCCACTTGACTTCGCCTATAAAATAACCCCAATTCACAATCCGCACAAATCACTTAACCCTAATTTACCATCAAACCTTCATCCAATCAAAATCACTTATCAACACAATGAATAACCAACCCGAAGTCATCGATCTTTCTTCTGAATCATCAGCAGATTCAGGAGATAACAAACCTCAAACATCCATACAACCTTCACATAGAATGTATGGTATCACCAAAGAACAAGCCCGCAAGAAAAGACATGATGTGGGCTCTTCAAGCAGACCCAACAATCCACCCAAACCTCCATCATCATCTTCATCATCTGAGGATAGTCGACCTCTATTTCGATATCCTCACCAAGACGAGCCACCTACAAGGAAATCCCCTTTTCTTCCTTCTTCAGAAGATGATAGTGTGGTAGATCCAGATGATTCACCTAGGGGCTCTGATGACTCCACAGAGCGTCTTGAGCTCAATCTTCAATAGGTTGGTAAGAGAGGAAGAGGAGAGGGAAGCAGCATCAACCAGGGAAGAGAATCCCCAACCTTCACAACCCCAACCAAGGCCACACACCAGAAATCCACCACTCCCAAAGACAAGGGAAGTGGTTATTGGTCTTCCTGCTCCAAGGACTGGTGTTTCATACCATAGAGACACAGGAAAGGGCAAGAGTGCAGAGGTGACTGGAAAGGGAAAGGGTAAGATGGAGTAGATGATGATGAGATGTTGCCAAGGACCAAAGATATAAAACTAGGTTCTTCAGCATCTTCAATCATGTCTGTTAGTCTTCCTGGTGCATCAGTAGTTGATAGGAACTTGTGTCTATGTAGATTATTTTGTATAGGATTGGTCTTTATGAAGTTGTTTGTAAGCTGTAATCTCTTTTGAATGAATGAACAACTTTTCTTTGATTATTACTTGTACTATGTTTCAGTACTTCCATTCAGCAGAAACACTCTTTAAGCTTACTTGACCATGTCCCATAAAAGTAATCTTGGTGAACTTCAACTTAAGATCATCAGTATCAAGGCAGTTCTGCAAAACATACACATAACAGCAAACAAACCAAACCATACAAACTAAAATTACATTAGTGGATTAGTGTGTTAGCAAACATAATCAAAAATCTATAAAATAATACAAACTTTACAATCACAATCCTCCCCTGAGGCATATGCCTCCCCTGAGGCCTATGCCTCCCCTCAAACATAGCATTTAAGGGTTAACCATCCCAATATGGACCACTAAGTGTTGAAACCTAGGTCCATCAAAAGCTTTAGTCAGTAAATCTGCCACATTATCATCTGTGTGAATTTTAAGCACCTTAATCAAATGTTTTTCATATGCATCTTTTATAAAATGGTGCCTAATCTCAATATGCTTAGTTCTATTATGAAAAACTGGATTTTTAACTATGCATATGGTACTTTGGTTATCAATAAAAATGGTGGTGTTCATGAAATTAAACCCATAATCCAACAATTGATTTTGTATCCAAAGAACCTGTCCACAACAATTGGCAGCAGCAACATACTCTGCTTCAATAGATGAGGTAGCAACAATGGTTTGTTTCTTGCATTGCCAAGAAATCAACCTTCTTCCAAGAAATTGGCAACCTCCAGTTGTGGATCTCCTATCCAGATTTGCACCAGCATAGTCACTATTCACTATAAGCTTCCAACTTGAAAGGAGACTCTTTTGGGTACCAAAGACCTAGCTTGGGTTGGCCTTTGAGATACTTAAAGATCTTCTTGACTGCATGCAGGTGGGAAGTGAGTGGTGTGACCTGATGTCTAGAACAAGCACTCACAGCAAATGTGATGTCTGGCCTTGAAGCTGTCAAGTACATTAATGAACCAATCATGGACCTGTATAGGTGAACATTCACTGCAAGGATCTGGTTCAATGTTATTCTTTGGTTTAGGAGCTTCATAGGGTGTAGTGGCAGGTCTAACATTCTCCATATCAAACTTCTTCAACATATCATAAACATACTTATCCTGACTAATAAAAATACCATCTGGTTTCTGCTGAACTTGGAGACCCAAAAAGAAAGTGAGCTCCCCCATAGCACTCATCTGAAACTCTCCCTTCATTAATTCCTCAAATTCCCTGCACCAAGCTTCTTTAGTGGAGCCAAAGATAATGTCATCCACATAAACTTGAACAAGTATGATATCCCTGGAATTCTTCTTAATGAAGAGTGTTTTGTCTATAGCACCTCTTCTGTATCCATGCTTCAGCAGAAATGATGAAAGCCTTAGCATACCAAGCTCTTGGTGCCTGATGAAGGCCATAGAGAGCTTTGACAACCCTGTAAACATGCTTTGGATTATCTGGGTCTTCAAAACCTTTGGGTTGAGAGACATAAACCTCCTCATCAATTTCTCCATATAGAAAAGCACCTTTGACATCCATCTGATACACCATGAAACCCATATACGATGCATAGGCCAAGAAGATTCTGATGGCCTCAACCCTAGCCACAGGAGCAAATACTTCAGTATAATCAATGCCCTCCTCTTGTCTGAATCCTTGTGCCACCAATCTTGCTTTGTTTTTAACCACAATACCCCTGGCATCTCTTTTATTTTTCAAAATCCACTTGGTACCAATGGCAATCTTTCCTTCAGGTAGTGGTACCAATAGCCAAACTTTCTGATTCTTGAATTGTAGCATCTCTTCCTGCATTGCTTCAAGCCAGCTGGAGTCTTCAAGAGCTTGACTGAACACATGTTGGTTCCACTTGAGAAAGATAACAAGCAAACAGACAATGCTTAAAGTCTGTGTGATTGTCCCTTTGCTGAGATGAGACATAAGAAAGAAAAGCCACTTGACCATACTTAGAACCTTTCACAGAGCTTCTAGTTCTAACAGGTGCTTGAAGGTCACCAAGAATGTTGGATTGAGGATGAGCAGTATGTATCCTTTTGGTTGCATTGGGGTTGACTTCAATTGTGTTATCAAGATTGGTCATGTTTGGTCCAAATTCACTGTCATAGGAGGCTGAGTTGAAGATACCAGCTTTGGGTGAGTGATTTCCAAGATCAGAAGGACCTGGAAAGCGTGTATAAGGTTCCTCAAAGTCTGTGGACACACTATTAGTCATTGGAGAACCTTCAGAAGACCCACCAGTAGATTTGGCAACCTCAGCAGAAACATGAGAGGGATCAGCAGAATCCTGGTTTCCACTGAAGGGTTGTGCTGACTCCTCACTAAGTCTTTCAACTTCTTGATTGGCTGCAAATTCTTGTTTCTTGAGTCTAGCAAGGTCCTCTGCATAGTGTGACAAATCTTCAATCTCCCCAGAAGTATCTCCTTCAACATGGTTAGGAGGAAAAGAGGGAACTACAATAGTATGTTCATCATGCTCAGACTCACTTCCTGAGTCCTCTTCCAGGGTACCTGCATTGTTAGTAGGAGACTCTTTTGTACCTGTAGATTGTTCAGAAACATATCTAGTATAACCCAAATAATCAGTTAGGTAATCCAAGTCAAAATACCAAGGATGACCTTGTCCTTGAACATGAGGCTTATTTTCTAGGTATCTCAGATTAAGGGTCTCCTCTATCTTTTTAGAACTTAAATTATATACCCTATAAGCCTTACTATGAGCTGAATATCCCACAATAAACCCCTCATCTGCCTTTTCATCAAACTTTCCTAAGGGATCACTAGTGTTCAAAATGGTCACCTGACAACCAAAAGGTTTAAGGTAATGAATATCAGGAACTTTCCCAGTGAGAAGTTCATAAGGTGTCTTGATATGAGGTCTAGTGATGGATACCCTGTTCAAAACATAACAAGCAGTACTTACTGCTTCAGTCCAGAACATAGTGGGTAATTTAGAGTCTGCAAGCATGGATCTTGCTGCCTCTATTAAGGTCCTATTCTTTCTTTCTGCAACCCCATTTTGCTGTGGGGTTCTTGGAGTGCTATAGTCCCTTTTTATCCCCTTAGACTGACAAAGTTCTATTAACACAGCATTTTTGAACTCTGTCCCATTATCACACCTAATCCCTTTAACCTTTTTATTTAGCTGGTTTTCAACAAGGGTAATATACTCTTTTAAGATTGGATATGTTTCATCTTTAGTTCTCAAAAAGAATACCCAACAAAACCTGCTATAGTCATCAGTGATCACCAGGCAGAAAGATTTGAGATCAATACTCCTGACTTGAGCTGGACCAAAAAGATCCATGTGCAGCAACTGAAGAGGTTCTGAGATAGTGCTCACAGCTGTAATGGCTTTGTATGAAGCTCTGTGTTGCTTCCCCTTGTTGCAAGCAACACAATTGTGTTCATTGGTGAAGATTTTGGAGGGAAGCCCATGAACTAGACCAAGCTTAGATAGTTTGTTAATGGTCTTAAAATTAACATGAGCCATCCTTCTATGCCATTTAGTTGACTCATCCAGGGATGCTTTAGCCACCAAGCATGTCAGATCACCTTCAGGTTGGACTTCATTCAAGTTGAATGTGTACAAATTGTATCTTCTGGGAACTTTCAGCAGAATTGTGGTATCTTCTGGAAGCTTGAATTCTTTGGAGAGTACAAGACATTCATCCTCTGAGAAGAAGACCTTGTTCTTTGTATCACATAATTGAGATACTGAGAACAAGTTGAAGTGTTGCAGTTCCTTCACATAGAGCACATTTGCAAAGTCCAAGTGAGGTGTTCTGATGGTTCCATACCCAGTGATTTTGCCATCTCCTCCACCAAAGGTCACATTGCCTCCTCCTTGAATGGGTACAAAATCATGCATCATATCCCTGTTACCTGACATACTCCTTGAACAACCACTATCTATAATGCCAACATCTTTACTTTTCAAAGGATGATCCTACATATACAACAAAATTATACAAATGTTAGTACACATTGGAGACTCAAGTCATTACTGACTTGAGCCTGCCTTGTGGATCATAAGAATTAGGCCATGTAGATTGATAAGATCCACCATTGTTCTTGGACTTTCTATTAAGATTAGGTCTCTTGTGAGTCCAAAAACAACCTGCTGAGGGCTTAACAGCAGTATCCCAATATCCCATACCCATATTCATTGGGTCAATAAAGCCAGGCCAATAACCATTCTGAAAATAAGAACTAGTGGGTTGCACAAATGGTCTAGTAACATATCTTCTCCTAGCAGACTGAAAATTTCTATCAGCAGAATGTTTCTCAGGAGAATGTCTATCAGCAGAATGTCTATCAGCAAAATTGCTGGCCCTATGAGATGCCTGTGGGACATATGGTGGAATATTCTGAACATTTGTCCACATTGGTCTAGGTTTAGTCTGACCAACACCCATTCTTTGCTCATGAAAATCACAATCCTTGATTAGATGAGATTTACTTCCACACACAAAACATTTCTTCTTTTTAGAAGATTTATTAAAAGAAAAAGATGTTCCATTACAAGTAGAATTATTCAAATCACTAACAGAAACAGGATTGTTTTTGACACAATAAGAAACATTATTTTGCAAAGAATTAAAAGACAAGTCTTCAGAAGAAACTGTCTTGGACTTGACATCCTCAGCAGCAATTCTAACAGACTTGTAGGGTGTCTTGGGTGTAGGCTTGGGAGAGGTCTTTGTAGGGTCTGACTTTTCACTTGAATCACAACTGGTATAGGTGGTAGACCCTTGGTCAGAGGACTTGTCACTGTCAGAACAAGAGACAAAGTCAGCAGAATTAGAGTTAGGGTCTGGCAAGTCACTTGACTTTTTGCCATAAAGATGGTGTGATCCATCAAAGTCAGAGGTGGTGGTGCTAGATGGCATGTGTTCTCCCCTAATTGGTCCAGGCACAGCATGTAATTTACCTTCCTTGACAAACTTAATAGGAACTTGATAGTCTACAGGTTCAGGGTCAAAAACACTATACTTATTAGGGTCATATAATTGATCTTTCCCTATGTAGTCACCATACCCTAAACCAATCTTAGTTTTTACAGACATAGAACTATTAACTAACCTGTTTAGATTTTTAGATGAATCTTTCCATTTATCAAACCTAGCCAAGCTATTGTCTAGTTTAGTCTGCACTTCCTGTTTTTCTAACACTACCTCTGCTTTTTCTTTCTCAGTACGCTTTAAATCATTTTTAGCACAAAGTAAATCTCTCTCTAACACCCCTATCTTTTCATCATAAGCAACCTCATTCTTCTGAAACCAAACTTTTTGTCTTTCTAGAGTTTTTAAAGAGTGTTTATAAGCCTTAACATCTATATAACATTCATTATATTTAAGTTTTAATTCATCATATTCCTTTTTAAGTTCATTATACCTTTCACTACAACCAAATATACAATTTTGTACCTGAGATATGCCCATAAAGGCAGTGTGACTATGCTTATCTTCTGAAGAACAGCTAGCCATTAATCCATTCACTTCAGTATTATCATCATTCTCAGGTTCATGCACCTTCCAGTTGATATGATCATCCAGAGTGACCAAGGCTTTGGGGTTTTCAGCATTCACTTGATTCTTCTGATAGCTTGAATACCGAACTTCATCACCAGTCTTCCTGTCCTTGCATTCTCTAGAGAAGTGACCCAACTGACCACATGAATAGCACTTGATCTTCCGTCTATCAAACCTAGCTGGATCTCGTCCCTGAAACCCGAACTTTCTTCTAGACTTCTTTTCAAACCTCTTGACATTCAAAGTAAGCATGGCCACCTGCCATTTTAAATTCATCTCTTCCAAATCAAGAGGATCCACCTGTTCAAAATCCTCAAAAGCCAGATGCTGCTGATGTTCATAATCAGCAACAAAAGAGTGGAGTATATCCTCCATTACTCCACTGGATTGTGGTTGAGAGTAGGAAGATATTACTGAGGAGCTTGAACTTGAAGCCTGAGTCTGCTTGTTGGAGGTGGTGCTCACAAAAGCTGAATAAGTAGGGTTTGATGAACGAACGGGGCTTCTAACATCAGGCTCAAGAGTTTTGAGTTTGTTGTAGAGATCATCAAAAGAAAGCATATCAAGACCTCCTTTTGTTTTGAGTGCAATGCTCACTTGTAGCCATGAGGGAGGTAAAGATCGCAGGAACTTAGCATTGCAGTCCTCATTATCAGGTCTAGCCTTCAGCTGGTTCATCTGGCTCAAAATTTTATGGAATCTATCATACCCCTTGTGAATTCCTTCCTCTTCAGTTATTTGGAACTCTTGAAACTGCTGTTTCAACATCGACTTCCTCATCCTTCTTGACTCATCGTTCCCACCAAACCTAGCCTTGATTGCCATCCAGATATCTTTTGCTTCCTCCATGTAGTGAAACTCTCCCATGTGATCATCTGGAATAGCCTGAAGGAGAATGGTTCTCACTTTATTTTCTCTTTGTACTGCAAGAACCTCTTCAGCAGATTTAGGAGGAAGAATCGAAACAACACCATCAGCATCTTTGGTGTGCTTCTTCAAACTATTTCCTTTACGGACAATTTCCCAAAGATTCCAATCAATATTGGTGATCCAGTTCTGCATCTTCATCGCCCATAATTCATATTCTTCCTTCTTAAGGTAAGGAAACTTTGCATTGCTGTTGGTGAGATTGAGTTGTTGCATAGATGTGGTGTTTTGGTTGTTATTGTTGTTGTTGCTGTGAACTTCAGATTCATCGTCTGATCCAGGCATTGTTATTGTTATAGGGTGTGAGAGGGTGTAAACGTAAAGGTGTTCTTAGTAACACAGAGACTCTCACGAGGCTCTGATACCACTTGTTGAAACTTAAAGACCTTGATAGATCTTCGTGAGCTCGTGGATCGTTAGTAATGTTTATGTAATCACAAACACACTAAAAGAAAGTCTAAGTTACTTGTATTCTATAGCGGAAAACAAACACAAGTAAGAACACGATTACTAAGAACGATTTGATCCTCTATGGATCTTTTAATTAATATTAAAATGTTTTTCTAAACTCGTACATAATACATAAAGACGTGTTCCTTTTATAGACAAGGAACCCTAAACAACCCTAAACCGTTTCACAAGAAACGTATAATCTAAAAACTCTCTAAGATATGCAATATCACATTCTAAATAAACTCATGCATATCCTAACTAATAACAAAATACGCGGAAACTATCAATCAGCAGAAACACATTCCGCACAATCTATACTTCGGCAGTAACATTCTTCAGCAGAATCACAAAGCTTCAGCAGTAACCATCAGCAGTAACCATCAGCACAATTCTTCCTTAGCAGAATTCCCAACAAGGATAGTCGTCAATATTAAATGATCAATCAATCAATCCTTATAAGGATAAAATCAAGGTTACTGTCAAAGAAAGACGGATCAATAAAGATAAATCTTATCGTTCGGAATGAGAGGGAAAGCATTTTTATCCTCGTGGTCAAACGCCACAAAACTTCTCATGGGAACAGAGATGGTTAAGACGGAATCAAAAGATTCATAGGTGATTATCAAAAGCAAGAAACAAATAACAGAATGTATCAAGTGTATCATCATCATGGGGATTCTCAGATTTGCCCAAATAGGCATCAAAATGATTAACAGAAGGTTCAGAGGTCGGAGTTCAAATCGGAAGGCAGGGATCAAATAATGTCAGATAATTACTACGCAATTTCCAATGCTTCAGATTTTATTTAGGTTTCACTTCTTAGGTGGTGCAAGGCATAAGCTCTAAATTTCCAAATGTGATTTTAACCAAAAGCAAGACACGAATCAGAGTGGTGCAGAAGCAAGATACTTAAGCAAATGACTTATAGTCTACCCATTCCTCACTGGTCAGAATTTAAGTTCCTATAGGGAAATCCTAAAGCAATTTCTCAAAGGTTGTCCTACGAGCGCCTATAGTGGAAACTTAGTGACCCAGACTTCACAGGTCAAGGGTAAATGTATTACGAGTCGCAGCCTGTGATCTCTGATACCATAAATTGTAACACCCCAACCCGACAAGGGTAAAGATATCACAACAATGGATTCATATCAGATCAAAATAGAGCATACATCTACAGTAATACAAAAATCTCAAAGGTTTACAAATGAAATATTGAATCTACAAGGTTACAACGAAAACTTTCAAAACTAATTCTAAAACATAATATCTTCTATCCAAATCTAATCCAGAGTAGCTACCAAGCCTTCTAAGTCGAGAGGTACACTCTCACTCATTTCCAGCTTCCTACTAAAACCTGCCGCAGGAAAAGAAATGCGGCTGAGCTTCAAAAGCTCAGTAAATAGATATATAGATGACAGAAACGATAACAGATAACAATACATAAACAAATAAGAAAATACAGATTATACAGATACATAATTAAAGTGAAAGAATAGGAAAGGAATAAGGGTGAAAGAAAAGAAATGAGAAAGGGATAATGTACAAACCAGGTTTAGGGAAATACAGAAATCCATCACGAGCCCAGAGGTAACAGATAATATCATAACATAGTAACCATATAATAATCCAGAGGGGATACCTCTCAAGTAACAGATAATATGAGGGTGACCTCATGTATCAAATCGGAGTGATCAGCTCCCAGATATATGTGAAAGACGTGTAACGCTCACACCATCAGTCACCAGATATAATAATAAACATATAACATAAACAGATAATAGATAACAGATAACAGATAACAGAGTCAGAACTAGGATGCATCCATGCGCCCCCGGTGGCCAAAAACTCCTTAACACACCAGATAAAATAAATCAGGGACGGGACAAGTCATCACTCTCCTGCCCTAGAGTCATGCCATCGGTGCATCAATGATACGGACATGAAACCCTCATGCCTAGTGATTGGCTCGGATATCGGACTGTGGTCAAGGTCAGATGTCATATAATAAACAGAGTCATATCTAAGGGTTCATGGCAGAAGGGTCATGTCAACAATTCAGATTAAGATAATAAGGTTTAAATCAGAGTTTATCAGATTAAGTTTAATATCAAAGCTTAAGTTCAGATTAAAAGGTTTATTTCCCATAGTCCAAAAGAGTATATCAAAGGTTAAGAATTACAAGTTTATAGCATTAATCCATTTCAGAAGTTCCTGTCAAGAGTTCATTTAAATCAATCCTTTAATAATGGTTCTCATTGAAATGATCTTTCAAAATAGTTTTCATAAAATGGTCTTCCAAAACTTTTAGTAACTTCCATTTCAAGTGGTATAGCTTCTTTTTAAAATAGCTTTTAATAAAAGTTCAAAATCCATTAGGTTCAGATAAGGATTTAACCGGTTAAGGTTTATACCAAAAATCAAATCAAAGTTTACAACAGATATATCAGGTTAATGTTCAGAACAAGGTTCACAGATCAGATTCAATCAAGATTCACAAATTCAGGGTTCAGAACAAGAGATCAATCAGAGTTCAGGAAAAAGGGTCAGAATAAAAGAATCATAGCAGAGGTTCAAACAAAAAGGTTCAAGACAAACAGATCACAACAGAGATTCACAAACAGAGGGGAACATAGCAATGGTATAGGGAATCCTAATAAGGAAAATGAAATACTGAGAGAAAAGGGAAAGAAACACCCTTACTGAAATAGGGCAGAATATCTGTACCTTATTAGCACAGCAGACAAACAAACAAACACAGAAATCAGATCAGGACTTCTCCTTCTTCACACCTAAGGAAGAGGAAGACAGAATTACTAAAGTTTCTTATTCAGATTATTCCTTTTAGTTTACCTGTACATTTTAAGTACTTTCTATTTTTAGTAACTTTCCAGATTTAGTAAGTTCCCATAATTAGCAGGTTTCCAGAATTAACAGATATTATCATTTCAGATTAGGTTTAACCCTTATTCAAAGATTATTATGGGATAACAGTATATTTTATCAAGTTACAGAAGTTTAGGGTTTTAAATGACAATTATACAAAGTTTAGGGTTTTAAATGTAACTTCATTAATTTCCAAGGTCATTTGTGAAAATACTTCAAGTTACAGAATTATACACTCATTTTATTCAGAATTACACTTTATTCCTTTAAGTTTCACAATTTACAGATTACACCCCTTTAGTTACATAATTTACAAAACCAACCTTATAATTACATATTTTACAAATTAAACCCTACAATATCCATAATTACCAAACAAACATATTATATTTCATAATTACCGAATATACCATCAGACTTTAGTACATTACAGATTAGACCCCTCAGAATTCAGAATTTACGTATTTAGTCCTTTAAGTTTACAAAACATATATATTAAGTCATAGTTCATAACAATTACATAATTAGCCCATAAATCCTCAAAATTACACAACAACCTTCTTATATCAGTATTAACTCAAAATAACCTCAAGATTTCAGATTTACACTTTTGGTCCCTCTCTTTTTTATTTAATTTAATTCGTACCCTTTAAAATCCATTTAATTCATTATAATGCAATATTTACACTTAGGACCCCAAAGTTATATTTTTCCCACATTCCTAAAGATGTATGTGACATTACAAAAATATCCCAGAAGTTTCAAAGTTGGCAAAACAGGTCCTTATACTTTTTACTTTAAATCGGCTAGACTTTTTAGAAACAATTACAAACCCTACTATTTACCAATCATTGCACCATCATTAATTCATCCTTAAAACACCTTTAATGATCAGATTTATGCCCAAGAAACCTAACCCTAGTAACCCCGATTTGTATTTTATTTGTTCTCTTTGTTTTATTAAAATTCGGTTTTAACAATAATTCACCACGTTAAATCTAGGCTTCCAAAAATCAAACTCATATTTTTCCCAGATCATATGACTTATAAAGAGCCCACGAAAAATAAATAGCATGCCCAGAAAAATCGTTTAACATATATTTGATTTTTACGTACGTTTTAGACATCAAAATTACCACGACATGATCTAGGCTATCATAAATCAATCTATCATTTTTCACAGGTCTATTACATCATATGAGGGCTAAATAAAATAGTTATCATGCCCAGAAATTCGGATTACATATATTCATAATTTACGTGTTCTATGATCATATTATTTTCATACGCATAGATTTGCTTGCATGATTCGATCCACATAATTTATATGAGTCATATAACATGTAAAGATCACAGGAAAATTGTTATATCAATTTTAGAACATGTTGGTTAGGCGTACAGAATTATACCTTGCGTATGAGCAATTCGACAAGAAAATAGAACCACGAACGAACCAATGAAAAAACGCACCAACCCTTATTTTTCCTAGCTTTCTTGCACCTCCAAGAACCCCAGAAAAATACTTGTTCACATCCAGAAATTGTGTAGATGATTTGGTCAAATTTTGTTCATGCGCTAGGGTTTTTAGTTTTGATTTTGCGATTAGGGTTTTTGCTAGAAAATAAAAGATTTGCTTATATCATAAGGAACCGACCTAGGGGGGCTGATTCAGTATTTTTGGATGTTAGGATCAAATATTTATTTGGGTTGATTTTATATAATCCTTCCTTAATTTATTTTACATATTATTTAATTAAAAAGATTTGAACATTATATTTAGTTAAATTGTGTAATTCGGAATTTTAATAAATAAATGAGTATGATTATTTTTTTGAACATTTAAAATGATGTAACATTGTCTCAGAAATTTTTTTGTTTCAGATATAGTTCGTTTTCAGAAGTTTGGAATTGTTTCAGAATTTTATAAGTTATTTAATTAGGTTTTATGTTATCAGGGGTAATTTGGTCATTTTACGCGTTATCTGAATTTCAGGTATTACAAGTAAACCATTACCTAGGAACACTCAACAAAAGACTAGGGATTGGCTTGCATCTAAGAGTAGTTGCGCAAAATAAAATGCGAAGCACGTAGAATGAAACACTAAGAGTTCAAAATCTTCTTCGAACAAAAAGCAATTTCCAAATGAATGTAGTGACAAAGTTAAGGTTGCTGTATTAAACAAATGTTCAATTTGTCTGTCCTACATATCAAAAATGTGTCTTTTCAGCTAAAAATGATTAGAATACAAGCAAATCCCAAGTGTAGGGATATTTGATAAGGATTTATTTGGTACCTTTTTCAGGGGTCATTTAAGCCTAAAATCAAGTAAATATGATCAAATATTTTCTCAAATCGTTTATTTGTGTATTTTAGGTACTTGGGACGAGAATTCTAGAAATCGGCACTTTTGGAGCATATTTGGACAAAAAAGTGAAGAAAACAAAGAAGTGGCGAAAAACCTGTTAGACAATAGTTTCTGACGGCGTCATATGCTACAACGTGACGCCGTCCCATGCAATTCAAGATGGATTTTCTAGTGTTAAGCTAACAAGTGACGGCTCAGAGAGTTTTGAAGACTTTATAACCTGACGTCATCAGGTGTTAAAAAAAGATGGACGTCATGATTTAAGTTAACAAGAGACGGCTCAGAAGGATTTTACAAGTGACGGCCTCAGGTCCCTTTCTGACGCCGTCAGAGCGGCGATTCCACAGACGAAACCGTAAAACACGACGAGTTGACGGCATCAGAGGCTATAACCTGACGCCGTCAGAACTGTATTCCTATATATATATTTTCGAATTTTTTTATTGTAAAGGTGTGACATCTTTGAAGAATAAACCGTAGTCGAATTTGGGCAGCTTTGTAAGGGTTTTTCAACCCTTGAACCTTATGCTTTATTGAAGATAAGTTATTCGTTTCATCATTCAATATGTCTATGTGTTGTTTGATTAATTGTTTATCTTTTCTTCTATCTATCATGCTAGCTTAAGTTTGCTTGTGTTTGCTTAGATCTAATAAAACCTAGTTATTGAATATTGATTTGTTGTCTCTTGTTTAGTTGATTGTTATCGCGTTAGGTTAAGAAAACTGGCTGACCTCTTATATGTAACTAGCTTGAACGTCTTAAAAACGCAACCGTAGAGTGCACTATTGGTTTTGTTCATTGTATTTATTGCGTGAATTACGGCTTATAGATCCTAAAAAACTTAATGGATGTTAAGGGATTTAGGGGAGACTAATATTAATAGAATTGTGGACTTCGGCACCTCCCCACGACCAATAATAAGGAATACGACGCTTCAACTAAAACAAGGATGTGAAAATTCAACGAATCAATAGGAGATAACTAAGGATTAATTAAATCTAAGTAAACATGCTTTTCCTATCATAAGAAGTTCACCAATTTACTTTTTCTTGTTCTTTAGTTTAATTTTAGTTTTATAATTAGTCTTTAGGTTAGTTGATTAACAAATAATTCCGCCCACTCCTTCAAAACCGAGATTTTACTTGCTTTCTAAAAAATATAAAAATACAAAAAGAATCATCTCTCACCTCTAGACCTATCTCGTCGTACATCTTGACCTAATGACACCATTCCCCTAGAGAACGATCAATCCCCCGGATAAACCTATACTACACTACAATGATCAGGTACACTGCCTGGAGGATTGCAAGCTTCTCAAGATCCCTTGAGAAGTAAAACCTTTTGTGTGTACGCAATCCTCGCATCACTTCACCATCTCAAAAGCCTGAAGAATCACCATTTCAGGCTAGTTCTGATCATGACGATCAAGAAACTGATCAAGCTGAGCAAGAGCCACAATCTTCAGGGTCCGAGTCTTTATGTTTACCTGTACTCAAGCAGAATGACAATGTGCAACCTCTCACTGAAAGGCAGCTAGTTCAGTATCTTCAACAAATTGCAAAATCATTATTCAGGAAGATCACTACAGACCAATGGCAACAGCATAGTGAGGCAGCTGTCAACTATACTGACCTTAGGGCAACCATTGAGGCATTCTCTGCTGAACGCATTGACCATCAAGCACGGATCAAAAAGCTCTTCTCAGGCTCACTGACAAATCTGAAAAAGTATTTGATCAAGTTTCTTAACTTCTTCACTGGTGTTACCAACAGCCTGAGTTCTGTTAAGGAAGCTGTCAAAGATGACCCTGCTCTTACCAAGAAGATTCTTGATGCCTTAGAGATTTACATCAAGAATTCTACATCTCTTACTAAGCTCATCTCCCTGCTCAACAGCTTTGATCTTCAAGGCCTCAGCTCCTCCCTGAAAGACATCACCACCACCATCAGTCTCCAAGAACAACATCTGGCATCAGTGGCACAATCACAAGCATCCATGGCCTGGAATATCGAATCTAGGATGACTGCCATTGAACGTTCTCAGGCTACTCTCCCCCATGATTTTTCTATTCTTCGCCAAGATACCTTAGACATCAGGTCCATGATGACTGAATTGTATCAGGCTTTCAAGGGACCATCCTCTACTCCCTTAGTTAATGTGCCTAAATCAACAGTTACTTCCACTCAGGCTGCAACACCTGTTAAAGGGGAGAAGATCACACCAAAAGTTTCTATCACTCCAATCCAGCAACTTTTCAAGCAGTTAGACCCTCATAAGACATCTCCCTCTCAGTCTAATGGGGAGCATGTACAATCTACAACTGCATTGGTCATCTCAACATGTAACACCCCAACCCGATAAGGGTAGAAGTATTACGTTTTGGTGACATATCAAAACAAACACAAGCATATGACTTAAATAATACAAATGAATTTCAAAGGTTACAAAGGGAAAATCTGAAATATAAGGTTACAAATGAGAACAACAATAAATTCTAAGTCTAAAAATGTAATCACTTCTAGTCATCTCTAATCCAGAATAGCTATCAAAGTATAGTCTTCTAAGTCCAAAGTACTCTCCACTCATAAACCAGCTTCCAACTAAAACCTGCCGCATGAAAAGAAAATGCGGCTAAGCTTAAAAATCCCAGTGAACAGATACATACAAACAAAGCAAAAGATAAGGAACAAAGAATATCATATAGTGCATTGGGGAAACGGAAGGCATAGAAAAATGAATATCAAAGTGTAAGGAATGGTCAGTAATCAACCCCCTAGCCCAAACAAATCGAATCAAAATCATAGCGTATCATCAGTAACCATAGAGGAGCGACCTCTCAAATATGTGAAGGACGTGTATTGCACACAACATCAATCACCAAATCAAATCATATCATATAATATACAAAACAAATCTAGGATGCATCCATACGCCCCCGAATAAATCATATTGGCCATAACAAATATAAAGTGCGCATATCATAATCAAAATGAGACGGTGTGGAACATCACTCCACCACACTAGAGTCATGCCATTGGTGCATCAATGACACGGCCATGTTACCTTCATGGCTAGGAAAACATAATGGCTCGGGTATCAAACTGAAAGGTTCAAATGTCAATCATATCAAAGTTCATATCAAAGGTTCATATCAAATGTATCATATCAAAGGTTCATAAGTTCATAGCATAGGTTCATCATTAAAGTTCATAGCAAAGGATCAAAGCAAAGGTTCATAATCAATGGTTCACAAATCTAAGGGAGCATAGCAAAGGCATAGATCAAATAAGAAAGTCATAACAAGAAGGTTCAGATCAAAGGCATCATAATCAAAGCTAATATCAAACCAATGTGAACGAATCATGAGAAACCTTAAGAGATAAGGTCAGAATATCTGTACCTTAGACCGCAAGTGAAAACATAACAGAAACCTAAAGATCGGAAGCAAACTCCTTCTTCAGCGAATCTACACGAATTCATGGTCGTCTTAGTTAATAACTTATTTTAAATCAGATTTCTCATTTTAGTCGGCTTTCCTTTTTTTTGTGACTTTCCTTTTATAGCAGTTTTCTAAAAGTTGTAACTTTCCAAAAATAGTAAGTTTCCTTTTAAATTGTTAAACCATTTTAAATAACTTTCTATTTTAAGCAGGTTTCCCAATATTAGCATATTTCCATATTTGGAAAGTTTCCATATTTAGTAACCTTCCAGATTAGTAACTTTCCATAATTAGTAACTTTCTATTTTTGGTAACTTTCCGTATTTAGTAAGTTTTCATATTTTAACAAGTTTTCCGATTTAATAATTTTCAGGGTTAAAATGCCAATTAAATAACTTTTAGACTTAATTTGATCAACCTTATTGTTTAGGGTTAATATGGCAACTTTTAATAGTTTAGGGTCTAATATTTAAATTACATAATTATATGAAAATTTTCATATTTGTATACTTTAATCAAATCATTAAATATTCCAAGCAACTAACCCTTACCCATTTACTAAAATCCTAACTTGATATACTAAACGACTCGATGGCACTTTTTTACTAATTTTAATGTGACCAAAACTCACCAAGTTACTCCTTTGTTACCCATTTTACACGACACTCTAACACACACCCAGACCACACCTCTGGTTACTCATTTCACAGCCCCCATACGCAGCCCACAAACACAATTTACTACCAACACAACACACCACTCGATTCCATATTAACCGGCAAGTATCACCCCTAAGAACAATTGTATTTGACGCTTGCTAACATACAAAAATCATACACGATACCTTGAAATGACTAGGCCATGATCATCACTGTTATACATGTATTATTTCTCAGGTTCTTACGCCATATTCATACTTTGTTACTCCTTCATATATTCGACCAAATCACACTTTTACATGATCAAATGTCCAGACCATAAGCCTTCATATAGACATACAACTGGTTTGTTATTTTATGTGCTCTAATGACTTAATTCCAAGCAAACAAACTGATTTTAAAACAGTCCATGAACCTCCTATACGACACATACACTGGTTCTATATATCATGCATTACAATTTCAGTTTCTCCTTGATTATACTTGATCGACATGTATTCTTTTGTATCAGATTATTAGACCTCAAAACTAATTTTAATAGTAGACTTAACAGTATATATAGCGACTCATGTAATTTACCTTTCAAAGACCACAATCTATTATTTTATGTACTCAACCCCATGCTTTATTTTGTTATTCAGATTTAACGAGGCGAATATATGATATATTAGCATGGTTGTTAAGGTTCATGTCACATGTTTCACTACTTGTTTATATATGCTAGATAAGTGTTGACTGGCTGGAATAACAAAGGGATGATGGTGTTACCTTCAGGTTGGAAATAACGAGACTAACAGAGCACAAAAGAGACCCACGAATCACAATGCAAAAGACCCAAGAACACCATGATCAAAAAACCTTCCAACTCTTCTTCTTCTTAACCTTGAGGTTGAACAAAATGTTAATGGTGGCTGCTAGGGTTTCGGTGTGAAGAAGGGTATAAAGAACCGCATCTTTAGTGAAGGAAACATGAGAGAGAGCGTAGGTATAAGTGGGAACAGATACCGTGTATTTTGGACTTTGGAATCAACACAATCTTATAATTTTTAATAAATATTTTATCCTTTTCTCTTGTGCTTATCTCTTGTTAAACGTGTGAACCTAGGGGAACATAAGGTCCAATTTTTGGTTCAAGTGACATAGGGTGATAAGGTGGAACGAATTTTTGTGGAACTTAGGTTACGATGCATTTTATTTTAGGTATTTCATTATAATGTATAGTTTAAGGTTTAATAATATTAGTGTGTATAATCTATAGTTCTAAATGTAGATGACTTAGTACCAAACTTAGGTTATGTGTTGTTGTATTTCAAATCTCATGATATAACTTATAGTTTTCTTAGGTTATGGATTTCTTAATTCTTTCATACCTTTACTTGTGTTCTTATAATTCAGATTTTCTTTTCGAAGGGTAAAATGGGAATTTCAGATGAATGTAAATTTTGGGTTTTACAACTGTTCCCCTCTAAAAAAAAATTTTCGTCCTCGAAAATTCAAGTGAAACGAAACGGAATACCAACGAACCGTGAACGGAAATATGAATGACTTGTTTCTCATGACTCTATCTTGTTGATCAAAATAGCTTCGGCTTCCTCAGAAAAGACATACCATACTGAATCCAGATCAAAAGAATAATATACCAAACGTAACAGATGATAATCGTATTCTCTCCGAAGAGATACAGGGAATACGTAGGATTTGACGGATATATCATTTGTGGAATTTGATTAGGCAAATCAGATGAGAACGTACCGAATCGCAGAAATATAAGGGTGATAAATATGCTTAACTCTTCGGATTTTCAAATAGTCTCGTCTTCAATATAACCTTTCTAAGGTATTCTCATAAACAGATAGGTCTTGTTTTCTCAGAATCCAAAATCTCATATCTTAATTCATAACAGATCATCATGAATAGATTCATCGAATGTGAGACGTATATATAGCAAAACATAGGTGTACTCCTTCATAGTAACAGATCGAATCCATACAGACAGAAAACAGATTGTTTAATAACATCAAACGGCAGAAAGCTCTACAACAGAACCTAAGATTCTCATCGAAAGCACATAGGTCAACAACCGCATGTCGAGTATCCAAACGTATCAAGTCTTATATCGGTGAAGGCAGATTAAACGCATAGGCAGAATGAACCTAAAGTCTCACTAATGCAGATAATCTCAAACAGCTATCAGAAGTTCTAAGGCTTCTAAGGCACTCCTCGAAATATCCTATGATCACAATAAGTGCACGTTATATGATGTAAGTATTATCACGTTGGCCAGACGTCATAATACTAGCATCATATAAATATGCTCTCACGATGACCATACTTTATCTCAAGTCGTGAAATAAGTAACTTATCTTAACCACCTAACAGTCCTTCTATCCCTTAGGGTTGGTCCGAATTGATCATCATTACGAATTCAAAATCAGAGAAACAGAACGTACAAATAACGTAACAGAATTAGTAAGCATCAAATGAAGCATGTCGTCAAAAGTGTCAGGTCTTCCACAATTCATCAAAATTCTCATATCAAAACCGTCATCCAACATACGCAGAATGAACACAGAACGGAAATACTAAAAGAGAACTTAAATCATTCAAAGGATCTTATTCTCAGTTAACGAAAGCTTGAGCGGTTAAGCAGAAGTGAATGACATCATCAATAACTTCATCCTTCATAGAATCAACTCATCCAAACACAAAGGTTTGCTTCAAAATTCGTCTATTCAAATACAAAATTTCAAAATTTCTTCCAAGTCCGAGTAGTCTGTCTACGCTTGTCCATCTGATCATACGGTGAGAAGGGATTATAAACTTGAGTCTGGTCCCTCAAGCCTTCGACACCTCTTCTTGAAACTGTGGTGTAGTAACGTGAATCTCTGACATGATCACTGTGCATCTTTCCATCTGCAAATCTGCTTCTGCTATCAATTCATCTTAGTACAACTAAAATGAATAGAGAAGCAAGTCTGCGTGTCTTCGACAGGTCTTCTAGCACAGTTTGAAATTCGCCAACTCGATTTCATTCTCCTTCTATTTTCGCCTCCGTGTTTGTCTTGCAAGCACTGTTTTCCAGGCTTTAAGGTAAACACCGTTGCTGTCGACTCCAGGTTATGTGTTGAATAGTTCGTCTCCTACGGTCTGGTTGTCTTGAAACCCGAACTTTAATCCCCACGTGCTGCATGAGGTATAATCGGGTCCCTTCTCAGTTTCTCTCTTCTTCTTATATGCTTCTTTCACGGTAACGCCTGTCGCGAACATCTTCTACTACTCTTCTACAAGGTTTCTAACTCCGATAACGGTCTTCAATCTTGGTCCTTTATGTGGGAAACTCTGTCTTCACAGGATACATGGTAGTGTTGTCTACTACGATCTCTGAACGCCGATCAAATTTTCTCTTCCTGAACAAGGGTCATTCTAACTTAGTACATAAATAATCTTCATGTTTCTCTTTCGTCTCTGAATACAACACAATGTCATACTATGACAATTTGTCCAAACATTCGCGAAAACATAATTTCATCAGATGCATAAGGATAGTTGACATATTAGCCAATACAATTGGCATCATTAAAGCTCATAATGATTATAACGAGTACAAAAGTAGCTTCAGGAAGCATCTTAGGGAAAACTTTACATACACTTCATGTCACTTTCCTTCTCCTTTACGAATAAAACTGAAATACTTCACGGAGGTTACTCTCGATTAGTTAACCCCCTTCTTAGAAGTTCTTGTGGATGCTTCTTTAGTCCTTCGAAGCCAAAAAAAGGCCATCTGATATGGAGTTTCAAAGGTAGATCAAATCAATCATTGATACGCGGAAATGGATAATGATTACGAATAGTGATACGGTTGAGTTCACAATATTCGATACGCCGCCGCATACTTCCCTCTTTCTTTTTCATAAACCAACACGGGCATCCAAAGAGAAACACTGAGGGGAACAAAATCATATTCCATCAGCTCCTTCAATCTCTCAACTTCTATAGCACCATGGTTTTGTCAACTGAGATTAGTTTAATGCCAACTCTACTTCCCAAGCAGGAGGGAATACCAAGAGGTTCATCAGAAAACACCAGAAAAATTTTGTACAACAAATACTTCCAATGCCAGAGCTTTCTAAGGGTGGATACTAATAGGTGTCAGGAGAAATTTGACAATCAAATGAGATCGGAGTAAGTATTTCCATAGCAGCATTAATCTTAACAGATTTAACTGGTTGAGAGTCATCAAAGCAAAAGTAGAATGAAGTAGGTTGCTAAAGGTCACATATCAGATACGGTAGTTTATGGTAACTTTATGAGGGGCCAGCCAATCCATAACCAAAAGACTTCAAAATCAAATATATCAAAAGTAAACGGATTCATAGCACAAATACGGTTGTCGACCAGACGGATAGTTCATATATCAGAGTCAAGTACATGATTTATCAAAGTGTTGAGATAGATAAGTGAGTTGTTCAGGGTGTTGGAATCTTGTTAGCTACTTAACACAAGTGATAGGTAAAGTATGTATCATCGGTAATACAAACATCGTAAGGTTGTCAAAATTGAGACGTATGGGATATCAGTTGTCAGCATCATCATGCTCAGTTAACAATTCCATATTGAGATAATATTTTCATCATATCCTTCCAAAGGAACTGATCGGCAAACAAAGCTCATCATTCGAAGGGAGGGAACAAATCTCCATATATTCATGGTTAATAATTACCAGAGTTCTCATAGGAGTAGTAATGGATTATGCAGATTCAAGTAGTATCAGATGATACATTTCATATCCGACATGAGTAATGAATTCATAGAATGTGTCAAACACATTATGGTTGAATGACCTTCGGGATGGTCGGAGAGGTATCAAATTGTTTATCAAACAAATCGGAGATGGAGATCAGAATCAGGAAGTGAAACTTAAATGGTGTAAGGTATCCATGTAGTTCCCGAGGTATTCCAAACTTACTTAGTTACTAAGCTTAGGTTGCAAAACTTTCTAATCTCCGAATCAAAGTTCTTATAAGACACAGCTAAGGGCAGAGGCACGAATCAGAGTGATGCGGAAGCAATGCTACTTACATAGATGTCCTAGTCTACCCATTCCTCACCGGTAGTAATTTAAGTTCCTATGGGGAGACCTTAAAGCAAATTCTCAAAGGTTGTCTTATGAGCGCCTACAGTGGGAACTTAATGGTCCAAACTTCAAAGGTCAAGGTTTAATGTACTACAAGTCGCAGCCTGTGCTCTGATACCATAATTGTAACACCCCAACCCGATAAGGGTAGAAGTATTACGTTATGGTGACATATCAAAGCAAACACAAGCATATGACTTAAATAATACAAATGAATTTCAAAGGTTACAAAGGGAAAATCTGAAATACAAGGTTACAAATGAGAACAACAATAAATTCTAAATCTAAAAAGGTAATCACTTCTAGTCATCTCTAATCCAGAGTAGCTATCAATGTATAGTCTTCTAAGTCCAAAGTACTCTCCACTCATAACCCAGCTTCCAACTAAAACCTGCCGCATGAAAAGAAAATGCGGCTGAGCTTAAAAAGACCGGTTAACAGATATATAGAAACGAAGCAAAAGATAAGGAACAAAGAATATCATATAGTGCATTGGGGAAACGGAAGGCATAGACAAATGAATATCAAAGTGTAAGGAATGGTCAGTAATCAACCCCCGAGCCCAAACAAATCGAATCATAATCATAGCGTATCATCAGTAACCATAGAGGAGCGACCTCTTAAATATGTGAAGGACGTGTATTGCACACAGCATCAATCACCAAATCAAATCATATCATATCATATACAAAAAAAATCTAGGATGCATCGATACGCCCCCGAACAAATCATATTGGCCATAACAAATATAAAGTGCGAATATCATAATCAAAATGGGACGGTGTGGAACATCACTCCACCACACTAGAGTCATTCCATTGGTGCATCAATGACACGGCCATGTTACCTTCATGGCTAGGAAAACATAATGGCTCGAGCATCAAACTGAAAGGTTCAAATGTCATATCATATCAAAGTTCATATCAAAGGTTCATATCAAATGTATCATATCAAATGTTCATAAGTTCATAGCATAGGTTCATAATTAAAGTTCATAGCAAAGGATCAAAGCAAAGGTTCATAATCAATGGTTCACAAATCTAAAGGAGCATAGCAAAGGCATAGATCAAATAAGAAAGCCATAACAAGAAGGCTCAGATCAAAGGCATCATAATCAAAGCTAATATCAAACCGATGTGAACGAATCATGAGAAATCTTAAGAGATAAGGTCAGAATATCTGTACCTTAGACCGCAAGTGAAAACATAACAAAAACCTAAAGATCGGAAGCAAACACCTTCTTCAGTGAATCTACACGAATTCATGGTCGTCTTAGTTAATAACTTATTTTAAATCAGATTTCTCATTTTAGTCGGCTTTCCTTTTTTTTGTGACTTTCCTTTTATAGCAGCTTTCCAAAAATAGTAACTTTCCAAAAATAGTAAGTTTCCTTTTGAATAGTTAAACCATTTTAAATAACTTTCTATTTTAGGCAGGTTCCCAATATTAGCATATTTCCATATTTGGAAAGTTTCCATATTTAGTAACCTTTCAGATTAGTAACTTTCCATAATTAGTAACTTTCTATTTTTGGTAACTTTCCGTATTTAGTAAGTTTTCATATTTTAACAAGTTTTCCGATTTAATAACTTTCAGGTTTAAAATGCCAATTAAATAACTTTTAGACTTAATATGATCAACCTTATTGTTTAGGGTTAATATGGCAACTTTTAATAGTTTAGGGTTTAAACTGTCATTTTAGCAAAGTTTAGGGTCTAATATTTAAATTACATAATTATATGAAAATTTTCATATTTGTATACTTTAATCAAATCGTTAAATATTCCAAGCAACTAACCCTTACCCATTTACTAAAATCCTAACTTGATAAACGACTCGATGGCCCTTTTTGACTCATTTTAACGTGACCAAAACTCACCATGTTACTCCTTTGTTACCCATTTTACACGACACTCTAACACACACCCAGACCACACCTCTGGTTACTCATTTCACAGCCCCCATACACAGCCCACAAACACAATTTACTACCAACACAACACACCACTCGATTCCATATTAACCGCCAAGTACACCCCTAAGAACAACTCTATTTGACGCTTGCTAACATACAAAAATCATACACGATACCTTGAAATGACTAGGCCATGATCATCACTGTTATACATGTATTATTTCCCAGGTTCTTACGCCATATTCATACTTTGTTACTCCCTCATATATTCGACCAAATCACACTTTTACATGATCAAATGTCCAGACCATAAGCCTTCATATAGACATACAACTGGTTCATTATTTTATGTGCTCTAATGACTTAATTCCAAGTAAACAAACTGATTTTAAAATAGTCCATGAACCTCCTATACGACACATACACTGGTTCTATATATCATGCATTACAATTTCAGTTTCTCCTTGATTATACTTGATCGACATGTATTCTTTTGTATCAGATTATTAGACCTCAAAACTAATTTTAATAGTAGACTTAACAGTATATATAGCGACTCATGTAATTTACCTTTCAAAGACCACAATCTATTATTTTATGTACTCAACCCCATGCTTTATTTTGTTATTCAGATTTAACAAGGCGAATATATGATATATTAGCATGGTTGTTAAGGTTCATGTAACATGTTTTACCACTTGTTTATATATGCTAGATAATTGTCGACTGGCTGGAATAACAAAAGGATGATGGTGTTACCTTCAGGCTGGAAATAACGAGACTAACAGAGCACAAAAGAGACCCACGAATCACAATGCAAAAGACCCAAGAACACCACGATCAAAACACCTTCCAACTCTTCTTCTTCTTGACCTTGAGGTTGAACAAAATGTTAGTGGTGGCTGCTAGGGTTTCGGTGTGAAGAAGGGTATAAAGAACCGCATCTTTAGTGAAGGAAACATGAGAGAGAGCGTAGGAATAAGTTGGAACAAATACCGTGTATTTTGGACTAGGGAATCAACACAATCTTATAATTTTTAATAAATATTTTATCCTTTTCTCTTGTGCTTATCTCTTGTTAAACGTGTGAACCTAGGGGAACATAAGGTCCAATTTTCGGTTCAAGTGACATAGGGTGATAAAGTGGAATGAATTTTTGTGGAACTTAGGATACGAGGCATTTTATTTTAGGTATTTCATTATAATGTATAGTTTAAAGTTTAATAATATTAGTGTGTATAATTGATGCGTGGTTTTGCAACCTTACAACAGGTTTTACCTCTCGAGGGATCTCAAGAGGCTTACAACCCCACCAGGCAGTGTACCTGACCGATGTAGTATAGTGTAGTGGTAAGTACGGGGGATTGATCGTTCTCCACAGGGAATAGTGTTCGTTAGGTATGAAAGACTACTCTAATAGGTCTAAGGGTTGAGGAAGATTCTTTTTTATGTTTTTATATTTTTATGAAAGCAAGTAAAATCTCGGGTTTGAAAGAGTGGGCGGAATTAGTTGCTAGTCAACTAACCCAAATAACTACAAATGCAAATAAAATAAATAACTGAAAATAAAATGTTGGTGAGAACTTAAGTGTAGAGAAATGTGTTCACTTAGATTTCCTTACTCCCTAACTATCTTTTACCGGTTGATTAGTGTGTATTAGTTGCGTGGATGATGGGTGTATTCCTTAATACCAATCGTGGGGTGGCGTACGTACTTCCCCAACTCTACAAGCTCCTACTTCACTCCTATGTCGAGCCGGCTAGGAAGCTCCTAACATGGGATCACTAGAATTTGCTTGTGCATTAAATACAACCATAAAAACCTTTAGTACGCATTTGGTTCATGTTTCTTAAGACGTTCAAGCAAGTTACCGAATAGGAAGTTAGCCAGTTTTCTTAAGCCTAACATAGATAAACAATCATCCAATACAACTAATAACACACTAATAACCAATAATCAATAGCTAGGTTTCATTAGATCTAAGCAAACACAAGATAAATCTAGCCTAACATGTTAAACAAAAGACAAGAACAAGATAGAATCAAACAACACATAGACATATTGAATGATTAATTGAAAACTTATCTTTCAATGTAACATGGAAGATCTCAAGGCAAAAAGCCTTGAAAAAGATGCTAAAATCGTCTTAGGGTTTTCTCCCAAAAATTCCACACTAAGCTCTCCTCTCTTTTGACAAAAAATTAGAAAACTATATATAGACTTTTGGATCTGACGGCGTCACCTTATGGAGTGTGACGCCGTCACCTCGCCGCTTTTAGGGTTCCCGGATGACCTTCTTGACGCCATCCCTCTTTAGCTCTCCAAAATCCGTTCTGGCTTATCAAGGCTTGACGCCGTCAGACCTTGAACGTGACGCCGTCCCTCTTTGAATTAAGCCGTGACGCCCTTGATCAGGTTAAAGCGTGACGCCGTCAGAATTTACATGCAATTTTCACTGGCTTATCATGAGTAAATTTCACATCCACCTTTTCTTGCCAAGCCATGACGCCGTCCAGAGTAAAATCTGACGCCGTCAAAGGTAACTTTTAGCCGATTTTTGAGACTTTGTCGTTTTCTTCACTTTTATGCTCCAAAAACGTCCAAAATGCCTCCTTTTCCAGATTTCTCCTCAAAAGTACCTAAAATGACAAAACGAACGATTTAGGGCAATATTTGATCAAATAAATATGATTTAGGGCTTAAATGACCCCTTAAAAGCGGTACACTTTTCGCTTCATCAAATACCCTTACACTTGAGATTTGCTTGTCCTCAAGCAAATGCGCTTTTATTCTAATCAAAATACAGGTTAGGGGTCATTTAATGCAAACATAAAAGTAATTACAACAAATAATCGTTCCACTTCAATCATAATAAGTACGGAGATTACAAACTAGCACTTCACAAGTAGTGTTTAGATACTCACATCTCTCAAGTGTCATCAAAATAAATCTCATAAATGAAAACGGATAATATCTCTCACTACCTGTCATAGCAAATAGATTACCATAGGCTTGGGAAAGGATCGAAAACCTCCTCCACTAGGCGTAAGCACCTAAGATAAACTATCAAAGAGGGCTTTTACATGGGTTGTAACGTTAGGTGTAGGGAAAAGGAAAACACGGTTTTGTTGGATAAAGGATATTTTACTGGTGGCGAGTTAAAGATCTTGATTAATTACATGTACTATACAATGTTGCTAAGCCAAGACTCGACTCGATCTTAAGCTAGAAACAAAATAACAAAATAACAAAAACATGAAAATAAACATAAAATGAAACGGGATGGTAGTCCGTATGATTTTCTAGTTTTCTTTTTCTCATTTTTTTGTATTTTTCTTGATTTTTTCAATTTTTTTTTTTTTTTTTTTTTTTTTTTTCATACACTATTGCCCTACCATCCAAAATAATACATCATAGGGGCATTGCATTCCCCTTACACTTGAACTTTTACATAACTTTACAAATAACTAATCTAATGACTCGAATTAAGATAATTGAAAAACTTGGAGTACTTTTTAAAATATTTAGCACATATGGGGGTAATAAATGATGTTCTTCCCCATTACTCCATTACACTAGTACTTTACCCATGAGTCCCAATCGTCCCAAAACAATATGTACAAGGATATGACTCGACTTAGCAACCATGTAATCAACTAGATAATTAACTTGGGTTTAAACAAATGTTGTCACAATAATGCACTAAAAATGAGTGCATACAAGGTAGGCTAAGGCAATTTGGGTGTACATTTTAGTGGGGTGTAACAAATTCTTCCTTTAAGTAAAATGCTTAAAGGTCGAAACGAAAAGATAGGCTCTGAGGGGTGTACTAGGGGTATCGTGTACTAAAAATGAGTACAACGCAAAGGGTGTGGGAGAATTACTTGACCAATGTAGCCAATGTAATTATAACAAAAACACAGGTGTAAAACAATGGGTTAATCCTAATGCCTCTTATCATGTAGTAAATCTAACTACACGAATGTAGTCTCACTTGTGGCCTTGGAATGGTCCTAACGCAAGTTCTAGAATCTAAGTGCTACCGGTACACACATCATAGCATAATGCTTTTCCTACCAATTCTAGGGGCGAACCTCACATATTTGGGGGTGGAAAAATTTTTTAGTGGTACGGTTTTTTGTGCTAGTCATATAACTCCTATCCGTGAGACGCTCATTAAAATCAAAGTTTCACTCCTATATGTTGTAAAAAATTTTAAATTTGGCACTAAAATTGCCCTAACAGGTATTTATCTCAGTTTTATTACACATCTACTATTAAACAAACAAAAATCAAGCGTAAGAGCATTCTCTAATCGTACTTTTACCCCCCCCCCCTTACACTTAAGATGAACATTGTCCCCAATGTTCAAATAACAAATGTAAAAGCATAAAGTAAAAGAATGAAATCAAATACTCCCCTGATTCGCTCGGTGGATAATGAAGTAACACGGTTAGATCTTCTTCCAAAGAGAATGTAAAAGCTTCATGACAAATGCATCGCCATAAGCTTGATCCAAAACATTTCCTTGTCCAAAATAACCTGTTAAACCTGAGAAAACAAACACGAAAACCTGCATAACATCGGCGGGATAAACTCTATATATAAGGATATAATGCTTGTGGAATGATAATTTTGCAGATTCCTGGAGATTATAAGTTAGAGATTTAATAAAAACTTTTTATGAAAACAAAACTTTCAAAAATTTTCAGAAAATTAAACCTGACGCCGTCAGGTTGTAAAGCCTGACGCCGTCAGAAATGATCTGACAGAATTCTCATGTTACGTTTCCGGAAAATTTTTTGGAAAAACCTATACCTTACTTCCTGGAAATCCTGCAAAACATCATTATGACTCGATACAAGCATTTGACTCAAACAAATACTAATATGTATGCTAATTTAATATTATTACGATTCATGTTAATTTGTGTTCTAATAAACCGATTTAGATTTCCCTTACACTTACCTTTTGCAAAATACCTTTATATGTAGTTAAGACGAAGTTAAAAACAAAATAAAGCATTTTCACAAATTAGTTTTGAACATGAATCAATAATAATAAAAATTAAACATACATACGGAAACAAATAAAATCAAACAAACAAATAAATAAACACACAAACAAATAAGGCCTGGGTTGCCTCCCAAGAAGCGCTTGTTTTTTTTCGAGTCACGAGCCTGACTCTACCCTTATTTAACGGAAATAGGGGAGGTTTTCCCTACACTTAGGATTAAGTGTGGGTGAAAGTAGCGATACACACCCTTAGGGTGGAAATATGCCACGTGAGGAAAGAGTGACGGGTAAATTATATGCTCAAAGGTGCGGGATCCTATCATCATAACCTTACCTAATTCAATTGGGTTAGTGGGCGGATTAAGATTTTCTCCTAGAAAGGGATCATCTTTTATCAACTTCGAGAGACTCCAAGTTAAGAATCCACTTTGACCTAATAAACCCGGTTTAAACCCATAATGTTTCTTGTGATCAATCATGAATGGGTGATGTAGACATGTAAGGTCATTTTTCACTCCTATATTGTCTTCCTCACTACAAGGCTTAATGTCCACTACCTTAAACTTAAGACTACCCGGACTATATGTTTTGATGGGTGGATCGGGACCTAATTCAATTCCTAAATTTACATCTAAAGATGGAAGATTAGGTAACGGTTTTGGTTGAGGCTCCGGTTCATCAAAACTAGGAACTTCCATAGAACTAAAAGAAAGGTTGTGGCTACAAGTATTCAAACCTATTTCTTCTAGTTGTGTTTGGTCCAAGGGCTCTACCTCTATTGGGGTTCCTATAGTCTCCTCAACTTCTTCCGGGTAAGTCACGGGCGGTGTGTGTGCCTCAAATGATGGTAGGACTTGTGGGGTACTTGGTGGGCTTATGTTACTTACCTCATCATTCCTTGTGTCAAGATCACCTATATCCTCATCATGTGTTTTAGTAGAATCTAACCCTAACATTTTCCCTAGTATCTCAAGTGCTTCTCTAGGCATCTCAACTTCTATATCCGAATCATAAGGATCATCCTCAATATTCTGACTGCTATATTCAAATTGCCCAAAAGATTCATCATGTGTTTCTTGAGATTCATCGTCATCGATCATAAAACCTAGGTCTTTTTGATCAATGTGATCATGCTCGGCTAGATCCTCCATCACATCAAGATCACCTAAATGTTCACCCTGTATTATGGTAGTGCCTAACCATGACATGCAGCTAGGTGGCTCAACTCTACCCTCATCCTCAAACAAACTTGTTTCATGATCCTTGAAATTTGTGGTCAATTGACTTGTATTAATGTTTGTTAGGTTGTCTACCATATAATAATATTGGGCACAATTCTCAATAGCTTCCCATGCTTTCTCAGCACTTAATTCCCTAATATCCCTGCCGGCAATATGGTAAATGTCCCTTTGGGCATGTCGGTCGACATGATTGTAAAAGATTTGAGTTAGGGACCAAAAATCGAAGTTATGATGAGGGACTTTTTGGAGTAAATATTTAAAACGAGTCCATGCATCATAGAGAGGTTCATCTTTATGTTGTTTAAACATCAAGATGTCATATGGAGTGGGTGAATTACGTGGTTGGTGGTATGGTGGATTCGCGTTCTCCATAATGGTGAACGGAAGAGTCAATGAAAATCTTATACGAACAAAAACACGAAGAAAATAGATAGACTAAAGAAAACCTAGAAAAAGAAAATAAAAATCTCACTAGAAAGGAATCTAGTGAGTAGACCTATAAAATAAAAATTCAACCTAAACAATAACTATTCCCCGGCAGCGGCGCCAAAAACTTGATGCGTGGTTTTGCAACCTTACAACAGGTTTTACCTCTCGAGGGATCTCAAGAGGCTTACAACCCCACCAGGCAGTGTACCTGACCGATGTAGTATAGTGTAGTGGTAAGTACGGGGGATTGATCGTTCTCCACAGGGAATAGTGTTCGTTAGGTATGAAAGACTCTCTAATAGGTCTAAGGGTTGAGGAAGATTCTTTTTTATGTTTTTATATTTTTATGAAAGCAAGTAAAATCTCGGGTTTGAAAGAGTGGGCGGAATTAGTTGCTAGTCAACTAACCCAAATAACTACAAATGCAAATAAAATAAATAACTGAAAATAAAATGTTGGTGAGAACTTAAGTGTAGAGAAATGTGTTCACTTAGATTTCCTTACTCCCTAACTATCTTTTACCGGTTGATTAGTGTGTATTAGTTGCGTGGATGACGGGTGTATTCCTTAATACCAATCGTGGGGTGGCGTACGTACTTCCCCAACTCTACAAGCTCCTACTTCACTCCTATGTCGAGCCGGTAGGAAGCTCCTAACATGGGATCACTAGAATTCGCTTGTGCATTAAATACAACCATAAAAACCTTTAGTACGCATTTGGTTCATGTTTCTTAAGACGTTCAAGCAAGTTACCGAATAGGAAGTTAGCCAGTTTTCTTAAGCCTAACATAGATAAACAATCATCCAATACAACTAATAACACACTAATAACCAATAATCAATAGCTAGGTTTCATTAGATCTAAGCAAACACAAGATAAATCTAGCCTAACATGTTAAACAAAAGACAAGAACAAGATAGAATCAAACAACACATAGACATATTGAATGATTAATTGAAAACTTATCTTTCAATGTAACATGGAAGATCTCAAGGCAAAAAGCCTTGAAAAAGATGCTAAAATCGTCTTAGGGTTTTCTCCCAAAAATTCCACACTAAGCTCTCCTCTCTTTTGACAAAAAATTAGAAAACTATATATAGACTTTTGGATCTGACGGCGTCACCTTATGGAGTGTGACGCCGTCACCTCGCCGCTTTTAGGGTTCCTGGATGACCTTCTTGACGCCGTCCCTCTTTAGCTCTCCAAAATCCGTTCTGGCTTATCAAGGCTTGACGCCGTCAGACCTTGAACGTGACGCCGTCCCTCTTTGAATTAAGCCGTGACGCCCTTGATCAGGTTAAAGCGTGACGCCGTCAGAATTTACATGCAATTTTCACTGGCTTATCATGAGTAAATTTCACATCCACCTTTTCTTGCCAAGCCATGACGCCGTCCAGAGTAAAATCTGACGCCGTCAAAGGTAACTTTTAGCCGATTTTTGAGACTTTGTCGTTTTCTTCACTTTTATGCTCCAAAAACGTCCAAAATGCCTCCTTTTCCAGATTTCTCCTCAAAAGTACCTAAAATGACAAAAGGAACGATTTAGGGCAATATTTGATCAAATAAATACGATTTAGGGCTTAAATGACCCCTTAAAAGCGGTACACTTTTCGCTTCATCAATAATCTATAGTTCTAAATGTAGATGACTTAGTACCAAACTTAGGTTATGTGTTGTTGTATTTCAAATCTCATGATATAACTTATAGTTTTCTTAGGTTATCGATTTCTTAATTCTTTCATACCTTTACTTGTGTTCTTATAATTCAAATTTTATTTTTGAAGGGTAAAATGGGAATTTTAGATGAATGTAAATTTTGGGTTTTACATAACAAATCCTTCATCTACAGCTGAAGCCACATTCTCAACAGTCATAGTTGCAGTGCCCATACAATCATACAGACCACCTTCCACTGAAGCTCCACACACTGAACAACCATCTTCATCAGCTCAAAAGGATAAAGGCAAAGGCATTCTTATTGTCATTGAGCCTGAACAACCAATGTTAGTGCCAGCATCCAAGGAAGTTCGTCAGGACCCTGATGAACCTATCAGGGTACCTTACATGTTATAAAGGAAGCTGCACTTTCTGACCCAAGATGAATTGGATGTTCACATGGAAAAGGAGGATCAAATAAAGAGAGTAGCTGAAGAAGAAAAGAGGTTACACTGACTGAATCAGTGATAACTCGTGTGATCCAAGAAGAAGCCAAGAATATTGAAATTCTACCTCAGCTAGCCATCACTAAAAAAGCTAGGGAGAAATTTAAAAGGGCTCAAGATGCACAACATAAAGCTCTCAAAAGAAACCATTTGGATAGACTTCCGAAAATTACTGAGAGAAGGAAGCAAAAGATTGAGTAGTACAACTGAAACATGACTCAAATACGAAGGCCTGAACTAATCACTGATGTATGGATCCAGCCTAAGTCCAATCCATCAGTCATCAAGGTGTACAGAGGCACTGACAAAAGGGAGTTTGAAGTTCATGATCCCTTTAAGTTTGCTGATTTTGGGATCAATAAGCTAGATGAATTAGGTCCAATCCTTGACAAAAAGAGGAATGTAATTGTTAAGGACCTGATGAAATCTTTGGGAAAAAGGTATGAAAAGCTGAAGGAAATGCCAAATGAACTCAAAATTCAGTCTGCCTTTCCATCCCCAGCTCTTCAACCATCTGAGGCTCAATCCTCAAGTAGAAAAAGGAAACATGTTGAAGCTGAATCTGAGATCAAAGTCCCTGGCCTTGATTGCATTAGAAGTCTTCCTGAGGGTGTTCCTTTTGTAAAAAACATGGTCATTGAAGAAACTGAATACGATATCTTCTTCATTGATGAGTTTAAGAATGAAGCTTTTCAGAGATGGAGTGACATCAACAAAGCTGGACTTGATGCCATTGTTTCCCACTTAGTAATGGCTTCTCTGGTCAAAACCCCTGAAAATGCAAGATTCTGCATGGGCCTAAGAAAGTTAATTGCTGACCATCCTGATCAAGAAAAGCTGAAGTCTAAGAAGGTGAAACTTGAAGCCTTGGGATATTACATGGACTGAGAACACTGATGCTGTTGAACTATCCTTATTTTGCTTTCTAGTAGTAGTTGTTATGACCTATGTAATGAATGAATAAATGATATTTTTATGTTTATCAGTGTTCTTTAAACTAACTCTAGTAAACTTCAGTGTAATAAGAAGACCTTTACTCACTTACACTAAACAAAACACTTAGGTTATATTTATATCCAAATAGGGGGAGACTGTTAGGTCCATTCAGTAACCAAGTTCCCTTAAACAGGGATTTAAATAGAAAATAACCTAAGTGATCGATAACCTTAAACGACATTTAAGTCACTAAGTGAATAGTCACTCAGTGAGTCACCTTTAGGATACTCAGGACAAGCCTAAATATAAAAGGCTTTCCACTCACTAAGACTGAACTCAGTGAATGATACTTGAGTCAAAAAAGAAGGTGACGGGTTCAGTGAGTGATGAAAATAACTCACTGAACCCCAAATCTCCTCAACGACTATGAAGACTGAGTACTTAAAAAGACTGAAGACTTAAGAAGACTGAAGCCTGAAGAGCCTGAAGTAAAGGCGGGATAAAGCGGGACAAGTTTGAAATGCATAAGGGGGGGTCCTTATCACTAAAGTCAAGCTTACCCTGAATGGAGTAAAACTAAAGCAGTGTCATCACTACTCATTAGAAAGCACCATTGTCTTATACCAAATGAAGAATTGTAACAGTGACAAAATGTGTAAGCATTTGGTTAATACATATAAACCGTAAAAACATTTATTTATATTTTACGATTTTCTTATGTTTTGTCGATAACAAACGTAAAATCATTTTTACCGAAACAAATAAAATACGTAAAGTTTTGAGCTTATAGTTTACTAACTCATTTCACTAAACAAATAAATCATCAAACATTTTTAGTTAATTAGTTTTCCAAAACCATTTTTATGAAACACTTATAAGTAATATTTGTTACTTGCATTTTCCATAAAATACATTCTTTGAAAACAACTAGCTAAAAACAACGTACTAGTTAATAAAGTTGGACTATCCAAACCCAAAACCCATGTCCAAGACCCATGACCCATGGAGCACAACCCATAACCCATAACCTATGTGCTTGACATCATGCATGACATCACAAATGGGTAATATCCATGACCCATGACCCAAATTCCATAACCTATGATCCAAGGTCCATAACCCATGACCCAAGATGTCTTTGACATCAGGCATGACATCACATAACCCATGGACCTTGATCCATAACCCATTACCCGGAATTGTAAACCAAAATCTGGACTGGTACTACCAGATGGTCGGATCCTTTAGATTACACTTGTCGGATCCCTTTTCCAAGAGATCCGCCGGATTTGGGTGAACAGTGGCCAAACTTGTCTATAAATAGTGAGCCATTTTTTATTTCTTCCACACACCTTTTGTCACATACTTCTCTCTATATGTTTCTCTCACAAAACTCAGATCCTAGATCTTTCTTGTAGTCTTTTGTGTTATGATTCTCTAGATTCCTTCTAAAGGCGAGATCACTACGTTTAGAGTCGAATTCGAGCAACCTCCAAGATATGGAATGCCAGACTTCATCATCATCTCAAGATTACATAAGTGACTTTTGTTAGTGATTCATCTCAAGTATATCCAAGACATGGTGTGTGCTTTGGTGTAGTTGAATCTTGGATCGCCAAGACACGTTGTGAAGAGTGATGCTAGTGGAGAGTGTTTCTCTAAGTCGTGTACATCAAGATTTTGAAGATGATTTGTGGTGGCTCATGAAGATCTTGGTGTAGATGTTAGAATTCGAGGTTTGATACCTCAAGGTAGTCTCGGTACAAGACATTGTAGTTAAGGTTTGGTGCCTCAAGTCTTTGTTGTGCAGATTGGTGTAGTCGAGGGTGATCACCCAAAGTTGTGTCGTGTAGATTGGTGACATTGGAGATTGGCTCTCCAAGTTGTGTTGTGTTGTGTTGTTGGGTTGTGGTTCCTCCTTTGTAATGGAACCCGGTATCTAGCCTTGTACCGGATAAAGTGTAGGGGAAGAAGGTTTGGCTCTTCCTCGTGGAAGAGCTCGGTATTTAGCTTTATACCGGATAAAGTGTAAGTGACGTTGTGAAGGCTTCTCCACCAGTGAAAGGAGTTTGTGTTGTGTAATGTTTACGAAACCTCGATTTGGGTACTCGGGGAGTGGAGTACGGCAAGGAAGGTGTCCTTGTAGCCGAACCACTATAAACACTCGTGTTATGGTTGTGTCCATCTATCTCTATCTCATAGATTAGTTTTTATATTTCTATATCTAATCGTCAATATCCAACAAACCTAAATAGATTGACATAAGCCGATCTAAAGTTTTAAAAAGAAGTTTTAATCGGTAAAACTATTCAAACCCCCCCCCCCTTCTAGTTTTCTACAATTGGCATCTGAGCTTTGTTACCAAGTTTCTTAGAGTATATTGTATTTTAAAAACTTGATATAATCCGTGTATGTTTGAAAACTACAATGAAGGAAAATCTTTGAAAAAAATGACACCAAAAACATTTTTTTTGCAAAAAGAAAAAAACTTCTATTTCTTGGATATTGATGTTTCATCTTGTCACTAACTATGTTTCTTAAAGAAATTTCATGATAGGATTCTTCATAACTTCATCTAGTTAAAGGAAAAAATGAAGTATGCTAATATAGAAGAACCAAAAAGAGCTTCAAATCTGTACTACTAAAAAGTGTGCAGTCATCTTAAGAGCTAGTGAATTATTTCAACCTCATCTAGGAAAAACAAAGCAAAGGTATGGTTTCTCACAAGACAAATAAAGACATGCTAATTGTATAGAGTTGAAATACATATGTGTCTTCTTTCTTTTCATACGCAACTTTTAAAAAGAACCCAGTGGATACTAATCATCTTTACATCCTACCTGGTAAAATACCTGTCTCAGTCATCAAAACTTCTAATTGACTCTTTAGAAATTGTACTAGGATTCTTGGTTCAATAAGTTTTAAAACTCTCAATGAAAACTTGTTCTTTTCCCTCTCTTTACAAAAACAAATCTATCTCTTAAAATCCATACTAGTGTTTCTAGTATTTCATATTATTCTATGTTCACTCTATTACATCTGATGTATGTAAGAACATAAACATATTCTCGTTTCTCTTTTTGTGAACAACCTTCCAAACTCTCATTCTAATCCATAGGATCTAGAATCTTAAAATAACCACAGAATAATTATCAACATGTTGTAAAAACCGATGGTCTGAAATCTTCCTACAACCCGGAATCCTCCATTATAACGGTCCGGATCCATTTTAGAATGGATCCGGAAGAACCGGCGTAACAGACACCTCATCTCATTTTTCTTCTCTTCCCAAATGACCAAAAACACATATCTCTTCATTTTAGGTTATCACCTTCCTTAATCTCAGACTTCCAATCACCTTCTACATCTTCCCAAACCCTCTCTCTTTTGAGCATGGTTAATTAAAACATTCCTACCAACTTAAGTATGTAAACTTAAATTTTCTCTCATCTCATACGGATGATCTTTTGAAATAATAGATTAGCATTGTTAATCTTCCAAATAAGTTTTCTAAAACGACAAGAATGTACATCGGATCATAACTCACACTTGGGTTGATGATGTACTATCCCATTTTCTCGTCCATGATCGCATTCCAAACTTCATAGTAGGATTGACAACTTGATTGTTTCATCCGAGATACTCAAGTAAATTATTTTGCAATGCAAATATAATTGGTCATATCCGAAAATCCAAACTCGAGCTTTCCAACAACATATGTTGAACTTTGTAACACCCCCGTTTTTGATATTCGCAGCGGAAATATAGGTTCACAGTCATGATAATAGAAAACGACTCGAAAAGAGACGTTTTAAATAAATTGTTATCATTCATCTATTTAAATCAGAGTTACATATAGAGGTCTCAGCGGGAAGCTTCGAAATACGTTATAAAAGTTACATTATTAGTTGAATGATAACGAAATAGACACTTCTTTTTATAAGAATAAAGTCCATGCCACTCCGTGCCAAAGCGTACTTCCAGTTACCTGAGATAAACATGCTTAAAAAGTCAACACAAAGGTTGAGTGAATTCATAGTGTTTAAAGTAATAATTAGTTTTGAACACAAGCTAAGTTTAAGTAAATCAGGAATATCACAGTTCGGTATATTGCACTAAGCCTCATGACACGCAAAACGTTAACAGGTTTATATAAATTACCCCATAATTAAATGTAGGTAACCTTGCCCCGTGTAGGAGTCTGCCTGAAACTCTTTATTAAACTCAAATATAATGCATTTGGCTACTTATCCAGCAACACAAATGGGTCGTCAACTGCCAATAGATCTATTCATTATATTCGCGCTCACCCGAAAGTGATTAATGGTGCATGATACTAGGGACTTTTAAAATAAATAGGCAACAGTTAACTTAGGCAATAACAATCAAGAAAGCATACAGAAAATACTTGTGTTCGGTTTAATAGCATGTATCTCCCCACAAGTTTAGAAAACATATAAAGAAAAGTGGGACTATGAACTCACCTGAACAGTCTGGACGGAAAACAAAGTTGATAAACGTCTCCAGCTCGCAACCTGGGTTGGTTATATCAAGTTTTCAGTAATCATTTCTGAATATATAAGTTTTATTATTCGTTCCGTTTGGTTGTTAGATAGATATTTTGTTTTGTTTGTTCGTTGGTTCATTAAATATAGTTTTTGTTCGTTAGTTCGTCATATTTTGCGTTCGTTCGTTATCGAAATAAACGTATTATGATTATAAATTTTCTTATTAGATCGGAAAATAGAAATAAAAATAATAGTTATGAAAAATTACACTTTAATCCCTAAGGTTTGGTTAAATGACAGTTTACACCCTGAACTTTTGGAAAATGACAATTTCTACCCTTAGGTTTCAAAAGTGACACTTTTTACCCTTAGGGTTCAGATTGACAGCAAACATAGTCCCTTTTATAATTTTAATTAGAGTTTTGGCAAGATTTACCCCTGAGACTTCTAATTTGTCACACTCGACATCCTTGTTTCACAAAAACGCATTATTTCTCACAAATTATGGCGAAACCTTTTACGACTCCTTAGTAAACTTAAATATCAATTTATAAAGACCATTTTTACAATTTCCTAGGCCAAGGTTCGAACCCACGAGCTCACAAATAATTTTTAAAAGGTGCGTTTGGCAGTTTTGTCGAGACAGAAACACCCGACAAACAAATGACTAGAACTCACTCGTTTCTTAACGAAAACACTTCGTTCTTTTTCCTATAGTTAGCTATTTAAGTGGTTTACATGTGTGCAAAAACCTAGAAATTTAGAAGCTCGTTTAATAGTCGAACTTTGGGTTACAAGACCCATGTCTGCTGCTGTCCTTTTTAAAAATCTGTTCTGGAATTAAATAAAAACACCCCTTTTTATGCGTTTTCATGACTCGAGGTCTAAAGACTTTTTGAAGGAAACGCCGTTCCGGACAACTTTCATGTTTTAAGTTTTCGACGAAACGGAGCAGAAATGCCTCGTTTTGCGCAAACTCGTCTGCTGTCACAGAAAGTTTTTATAGTTTTTATTCAACTTCAATTTGCTATAACTTTTGACTCGTTTACTCATTTTTAGTGATTCAAATTGCTACGTTTTTCTAAAAATATTCTATTTAACAATATGTGAGTGTCCTATAGTCTAGTGTTCTTAAAATATCGAAAAGAAAACAAATAGAGAGTGTTTGTTTGGTTCGTACAGAAAACAAAAGAGAAAAATTAAACTTTTTACTTAGTTTTTGATTATAGCTTTTATTAGAGATCATTAAGGTAGTATATTAAGTGTACTTAGAGCATATGTAAGATAAGGAAAAGGGTTGAGAACTCACCTTAGCAAAATATGTGTCGATTAGGGTTTTTATGGAACTAGGGTTTCGAAATGCGACCACCAATGCGTCTAGCTTACTTCTTGGCTGCCTAGGAGTGTTCTTGATCCTATTTGAAGGCTATGATGACAGAAATTTGGGTGTAGATCGGCTGTGAGTTTGGTTCGATGGTGTAGAGGTGATGAGAAGGGTTTTGAGTGATTTCTATTTATAGAGGGTGAAGTAGGGTTTCTAAATAATTCTAGTGATGGTATTGGAGAGTGTGTGCAGAATTTTGGTGAGGTGTGAGGTGAGATTGGACGCCACATGAGTAGGAGGGGGAAGGGATGGTGTGGAAGCTTACTATCCATACAAATGTGTCTTTTCTAGAAGGAGGGGGGTTGTGGCATACTAGGGTTCATACAAATGGATCCTTAGGGTTTAAGTAAATGAAGTATGATTTGTGTTCTAGTCCAATTCGAACTAACCTAAGGTTATGGAGTGGGATTTGGTTCGACTAGGCTTAAGGGGTTTGTACCTTGGGCTTAGTTGGGTAGTACTCTAGGGTTTAAGGTGTAATTAGGGTTCCTAAGGTTGTAGGATTTTTATAAATGAATTTTGGAGTTTAAGGATATAAAAATATATGTATCGATTTATGTTTATGTGTAAGAAAATGATTTTTGTGCTATGGGTGGTTGTACTCTAGGCTTAGGAGGATTGTACTAGGGTTTAGAAAATAAGAAAAATATAATTTTAATATTTTCTTAATTTTATATAATTTTCATATAATTTTTATTAGAGTTTTAAGATGATTAAATGGATTTTTAAGTTTTTGTGCATTAAAGGGTTGTACTTTGAGTTTGAGAACTTGTACACTTATTTTATAAATAAATGAACTTATTTTAAAAATTAATATGTGAAATGATTACAAAGTATGTATTTTAAATAAGGTTTTTATTTAAAATTAGTTTTTATGCTTTAAAGACTTGTACCTTAGTTTAGAAGACTTGTACTTATATATTTTATACAAATATTAATTAGGGTTTGTGGTTTTATTACATATAATAATAGTTTTGTGAAATTAGGGTTTTATCGGGAGTTATAGTGGAATTAGAGTTTCTGTGCTTTGGTGACTTGTACATTAGTTAGATAAATTATATTTTAATATTTCTAGGGTTTTGTTATTTTTATATGTTGCTATGGTAGTTTAGGGTTTCATAAAACTCTTATTAAATAAGAAACGTTTAGTTTTAATCGTACGTTAACGAAATAACGTAAAGTGGTAAATGGAATCTCATAAAATTTTAGGTCAAAGATATTTATATGGATAAACATTAATTTAGTTAAGGTTGGGTTGCAAGCGAGCACATTTATCGAAAATATGATCTACGTCACATAAGATAATAGTTATAATCAGGAAATAAAATAAAAAAAATTTCTACGTGGAAAAAGGATAAGTATAGTTTTATTGTAAAGTCATATTTTTACCAGTGGTTACAAACTTGCTCACTATATTTGTTCTCCATTTTTGTTCTCCATATTGTTCTCCATATGGACTCTTTTAAACATCTTCGTCACCTTAGTTATTATACATTAAGTTGAGTTGCATTAGACATAATATTAAAACGAAGCCAAGTATCATCACTGTTACTCTTCAATAGGCCATTATTGGAATACAAATTTTCCTTACCTAAAGAATGAATACTGGAGAACTTATTGCACTAGAAACTGAATTTGACCTTGCGGTCGAATTGCTTCCAGGAGAGAAGTTTGGTATACCCGTAAAAATGGCCGTATTTAGCCTTAATTGAACACCGCTAGTAATAGTCTCATATTAATTCTTTCACTTGAAAAATCTCTATTCCTATTCTTTCCTAAAGTAAGTTTACAATGGCAATACTTTGCGTCGCCTTAGGATTACAAATCAAACAGGTAGTAAATTTGATCTTTCTTTTATTAGTCAATCAAAACCACTTGCCTTATCAAGCGATTATCTCGCGTTGATAGAGAAGAGCTACATGACTTCAAGGATGAAGTTCATTATATGCTAATCACCATCCGTAATGACTATACTTAGTTCATTGCTTCCATTGACCGAAACAACCTTCTAAACAATTCACTTTCTTATCTTCTTTGATGTTGAACTTATTATGTTGGATGTCCACCAATTATAGGGGAGGGAAATTCATTCACATAATTGTCTTTTAAGAACACATATACATGTGTCTCTTACTCTTTAAATACCACCACATAGGTAAACATCTCTTAGCTAAAATCAACTCACAAAACCACACTTACTTTAAGCCTTTTAACCCAACACTTATTTTTCATCAATATTTCATTAAAAGAAGAACACATCATGTGTCTCATCTCTCTCAACCTTCCAAGCCTTATTACACTAGTTATCCATCTCCTATTAGTCACATTTGAGCTGACCCTGAGGTTAGTCGCTCTTTTGATCCCTTAAGAATAACTTAAGTTTCTTCCGAGATGTTTATGATTTATCATTTCCAAAATAACCACCATTTTTTAGTTCCGCTTCTTGCATCACCTTTCTCTGAACATTATACACTCACTTACACAATAAATAAATTTTTCATAAATTTATTTCAACCATTTTAATTCTTATAATTTTTAAAGAATTTTCAAATTTTCCATTTCACCTTTCCCTGAATCCTACAATCATTAAACACCTAGTGATATGATTATCTTCACCTCTAATCACTTATTGGTTTTCTTTAGCCTTATTTCTTCTCTCTAGAGTCCATTAATGGCAACCCCTCATCATTAGTCTTAAACCTCTCAGGATTTCTTCATTTAAGACACTCTTTCACACTCATTACAACAAGAAACATAAGGCTGCAATAGCTAGATCCTAATCATTTTCACTTCTCATCTATTCTGTTAACCGGATCTTTTGGCTAAAGCTAGTCGGATCCCTTTGGAAAAGGATCCGGTGGATCCCGGCAAACAGATACAGGTATGATCAATCAAAGTCTTCCAAAACTCAACTTTATCCATTCAAGCACTCCACATTGCCTTTAATATATCTCCTAGAATATTGTATCACTGTAGTTGACCTTAGTGCATGCAAATGATTGCATTTTGAAGGATTTTAGTGGTTTAGGCTTTAATTTCCTTACTTGACTGTTCCTTATATAAACCACTTGTGTTTGTACTTCTATTCTCTACCTATCAAAACACCTTCTATTAGGAAACCTCTCTCTAAATACATCCAAACTCCTACTGAATCAACTCCACCACAATTCCTTTCTACTAACCCACCACAACATGCTTCCATTGAACCTACACTTGCTACTATCAAACCATCACCATCACTTGCTTCTATTAAGCAACACCTCAAGCTTCACCTCTTGAACCCCAACTCCTTTCTTTTACTACACCTCATTCATCAACTCATCTATACTTAAACTCCTTGGAGGTCTTTCCTCTTATACCTTCTAATCTACCACTATTGCCAACATTCTCGTCTAATGAGAGAATGACCACCCAACAACCTTCTTCTCACAACATAGGTGTTGACATCAATGTCTCACCACCACTAGCACACATACCTTCTTTTCCTCCACCATCAACCAAACAACATAGATGTTGACACATCTCTACCTCCTCTACTTACACATACATCTCCACCAACACCCGTTGTGCATCCACAACCTTCTTACTTAGGACAACCTACTTCAAACATGCCTCAACAACCTTCTATCCTAGGTCCATATATAACTTCATCACCACTACAACCTAGTCATGATGAAACATGCTATCATTGCCATCAAACTCAAACCTTATTTCATGAACTTCGTAATGAAGTACATTTCATGTTCTATCACCTCCTTGAACGTCTTGATGACATTAACAAACCAAACCACCCTTAGAAACCTTGAAGTGCAGGCACAAGTAGTCTATATCCTCTAGTCTTAGGCCTTAACTATGTCATTAGGATTTTCTTTCATGTTAGATCATTTTCTTAGTTTTTAGGGAATTGACCAATGTTGTATCATTTCTATTAAATGAATCTACATAATTATGTGCTTCTTGTTTATGTGAGTATGATGGTGTGATTTTAACTTGTTTTCATACCATTTTTCTATCTTTTACTGCTGCTAACAAGTTGCATGTAGCCGAATCCCTCAGTTTATTCCATACGGATCCTTTCTCAAAAGTATCTGGCGGGTCCGGGCACTCAGATACTAACAGAACTCTTATGCAGTTCAATTTTCAGCAAAGGGACAACATCTACTTGTTTTCTAACCTTTGTTTTGTAGATTTTCAAAAATACACATGGAGTACTTGACGCCCTCAACAAGGGGGAGCTTTCGTTCAAGCAAAACCATTGCAAAAACTTGCAATGATCACGTCTTAGTGTTCCTAATTACTTGACGCCCTCAAAAAAGGGGAGCAACTAAGCACTCCTTACTCTCTTTACTCCATTTTACACCTCTCTTTCATTTATTTTTCTAAAAACTTGCATTCGGGTTAGTTTCTTCTCGACACTCTTTTTGTTTCGACAAAAAGGGGGAGAAAAGAGTAAAAACTTAAATTCAAAACTTACGAATTTTATCGTTTTACTTAAAATAATTTTATGTTTTGTCATCAACAAAAAGGGAGAGATTGTTAATACAAATAAACCGTAAAAACGTTTATTTATATTTTACGATCTTCTTATGTTTTATCGATAACAAACGTAAAATCATTTTTAACGAAACATATAAAATACGTAAAGTTTTGAGCCAATAGTTTACTAACTCATTTCACTAAACAAATAAATCATCAAACATGTTTAGTTAATTAGTTTGCCAAAACTATTTTTATGAAACACTTATAAGTAATATTTGTTACTTGCATTTTTCATAAAATACATACTTTGAAAACAACTAGTTAAAAACAATGTACTAGTTAATAGAGTTGGACTATCCAAACCCAAAACCCATGTCCAAGACCCATGACCTATGGAGCATAACCCATAACCCATAACCCATGTGCTTGACATCATGCATGACATCACAAATGGGTAATATCCATGACTCATGACCCAAAGTCCATAACCCATGAACCAAGGTCCATAACCCATGACCCAAGATGTCTTTGACATCAGGCATGGCATCACATAACCCATGGACCTTGATCCATAACCCATAACTCGGAATTGTAATCCAAAATCCGGACTGGTACTACCAGATGGCCGGATCCCTTAGATTACACTGGCCGGATCCCTTTTCCAACGGATCCGCCGGATCGGGGTGAACAGTGGCCAAACTTGTCTATAAATAGTGAGCCATTTCTTCTTTCTTTCACACACCTTTTGACAAATACTTCTCTCTATGTGTTTCTCTCACTAACCTCAGATCCTAGATCTTTCTTGTAGTCTTTTGTGTAGTGATTCTCTAGGTTCCTTCTAAAGGTGAGATCATTACGTTTAGAGTCGAAGTCGTGCAACCTCCAAGATATGGTATGCTAGACTTCATCTTCATCTCAAGATCACAGAAGTGACTCTTGTAGGTGATTCATCTCAAGTATATCTAAAACATGGTGTGTGCTTTGGTGCAGGTGAAGCTTGGATCGCCAAGACACGTTGTAAAGAGTGATGCTAGTGGAGAGTTTTTCTCCAAGTCGTGTAGATCAAGATTATGAAGATGAGTTGTGGTGGCTCATGAAGATCTTGGTGTAGATGTTAGAATTCGAGGTTTGATACCTCAAGGTAGTCTCGGTACAAGACATTGTGGTTAAGGTTTGGTGCCTCAAGTCTTTGTTGTGTAGATTGGTGTAGTCTGGGGTGATCACCCAAAGTTGTGTCGTGTAGATTAGTGACATTGGAGAATGGCTCTCCAAGTTGTGTTTTGTTGTGTTGTTGGGTTGTGGTTCCTCCTTTGTAATGGAACCCGGTATCTAGCCTTGTACCGGATAAAGTGTAGGCGACTAAGGTTTGGCTCTACCTCGTGGAAGAGCTCGGTATTTAGCTTTGTACCAGATAAAGTGTAAGCAACGTTGTGAATGCTTCTCCGCCGGTGAAAGGAGTTTGTGTTCTCTTGTGTTTACGAACTATCGAGTTGGGTACTCGGGGAGTGGAGTAGGTCAAAGAAGGTGTCATTGTAGCCGAACCACTATAAACTCTCGTGTTATGGTTGTGTCCCTCTATCTCTATCTCATAGATTAGTTTTTATATTTCTATATCTAATCATCAATATCCAACAAACCTAAATAGATTGACATAAGCCGATCTAAAGTTTGAAAAGGAAGTTTTAATTGGTAAAACTATTCAATCCCCCTCCCCCTTCTAATTTTCTACACATTTTGTCCAAAGTAGCTTAGATCATTGTTGGGAACACATTTTGTATTAATTCAAGTATTGATCATATTGTAATAGGTTGCTTTGGCCTTTAGGTTTGTCATTAGGCCCCGCTTCACCAATGTTGTCAATGATCTGGAACGTCATAACATACCTCTACCAAAGATTGCTATCAACTCCAAATTTCTAGGATGTCTTGGACCAGACTGGCAGAAGTATGTGACATTCGTGAGGCAAGCCAAAAAGATTAATCAAGTTTCATATGGGCTTTTGTATGATTATCGCAAGCAACATTAAACTGAGGTAGACAAGGACATTGTAGCAAGAGGAGGTTATTCACAGGTACCAAATCCAAACTCTCTTGCTTTGATAGCTCAATCATACTTTCCACCATCAAATCAAGAATTTGTTCCACAACCTTCTCAACCAAGTTTCCAACCACAACCAAACAATCAAATTGTTCCTTATGAAGAACCATCTCAAAATTCTGATAACCAACTGGTCCCATACAACAATACCAACTCCATGTTCTATTCCAATGCTGATTATGATGAAGAAGACGATGTGTTCAACTCTCTCAATGAAGGATTTGCATTAATTGCAAGAGCATTCAACAAATTCTCTAACAAGTCAAACTATCGTCTTCGTTCATCATCAAACACCAGGAACCAAGCAGTCGTTAATGATGGACGGGTTGAGATTCAGAATCGGTCTTCTGGTAGAATTGGGTCAGGAAACATGGGAAATTATGGTACAAAGTTTAACTCAGGGGGACAGAGGTTCCACACAGCTGGGGGAAGTAGAAATACTCTGGGGAATGCTCAAAAGGGAATTCAGAATGTTGGCACTAACAGAAGAGGAATTGCAAACACGTCAATCACTTGTTACAACTGTAGAGGAAGTGGTCATATGGCAAATGCTTGCCCTATGCCTAGGACTCAGGGAAGTGCATTTCATAAAGAAGCTCTTCTGACGGCTCTCAAGGATGAAAAAGCTGAAGGAATGTTGACTCAGAACGAGCAAAGCTTTATGGCCAACGCTTATTCCGATGATGAGATGGAAGACTTGGAGGCCAATGCTGCAGTGATGCTAATGGCCAACATGCAGGAGATAAATGTGAACGAGACAGGCCCGGTCTATGATACCGATGGCTTATCTCAGGTACTTGAATCATAATGCCTTATTCATGAGATTGCTTCACCATCTGCATCTTCATCTTCACAAGAAAATCTTGTTCAAAATGATTCATCATTTTCGTCTCAAGGAGATGATCAAATAAACACTGTTGTTTCATTCGATGATGATATTACCAATGTTTCATTTGATGATCCAGTTGATGATGAAAATCATGATCATCTTGAACAAGATGATCTTATGCCTGATCAAGATTCAGAGCTTATGACCTTATTGCTGACCACCCAATCACAATTGAATGCACAAAAGTCACAGATTGATAAATGCAATGAAATTAACCAGAACTTAAAAGCTAAAATTGCAATGTTAACAAAGGACAATGAGTGCTATAAAATACAACTTTCAAGTTATGAACAACAAGCACAACGTGAGAAAGGCTTTGAGATTGCATTCCAAAAGACATACGTTCAGGTCAAGGATTTAGAGCATCAAGTTCGTGAGCTAACTGTTTCCAAGGCTGATTTGCTTTCTCAAAAAGAACAAGAGCAATTTGAATTCAAAAAACAAATTGACATCTTGAATTCTGAGTTGTTAAAAACTCAAATAGAGCTTTCAACATCTCAAAATGATCTTCTTGTAGAAAAGCAAGCCACTAGGAAACGAGTTGACTCATATCTTGAGGAGATTGTGGACTTGGAATCCAAGCTCAAAGGATTTCAGAATGTTGTATATAAAACGGGTAATTCAGTGACACAAATTCAAAGATTAACTGTGAAACCGAGTCCTAAAGGATTTGGTTTTTCAGTTAGAAGTGACCAACCACGTTTTTTTTCAAAAATCACTCAAAGATAATCCTAAGTTATACAATGCAGAATTTTTGTTTGATGATACTTTTCAACGTACTGTTGTGTTTGGTAATGATGAAGAAACTGAATATCTTGAACATAAGATTGAGAGTCGATCAAAGTCAGAAAAAGAATTTTCAAGAGTTCCATATGATTATTCAGCAAGACCTCACATCAATAAATCTTTTGTTCCTCCTAAGGACAAACCAGAACAAACACTGTTAAGAACTGAAACAAATCCTTCTTCTGAAGTTGCTCCTGTTACCACTCCTGTTACACAAATCAATGGTCCAAACGATACTGTAGATCCACAAATGCCTCAACAATGTTGGATTCTTCGATATTTTAAGACATTTATGGATGACATTAAACTTTTGGAACAAGTGATAGAATTTAATTCTGAAATCAAAATCTCTTCTTTATTTTCTCCTGCTGAGAAAGAAAAGAGAGAAATTTTTCAGAATCAATTTTTACCACATGTTAAACACTTGAGACTTTATGCAACAATGTGGGAACAGGAACTACAGACTGAAGTTGGATCAATGATGAGTATTTTTAAAGCTAAAGATGACAAAATTGCAAAACAAAAGTGTCAAAAGAAAGCTTTAGAAAAAGAGGTTGATCGACTCTTAGAACGTGTTTTGTGTAATGATGTGATTTCTGTGATTATGAATTCTATCATTGAATCCTGTCATGCAATGCTTGTTGATGATCACGCTGTGAATGTTGGAATGTTGCAAATTGAGATTGAAAATTTGGTAAAAGAGAATGAGAGTCTTAGACATATCAACTTTGATGTGGAAGATAAGTGTGAAAAAGAAATTTTCAAACTTAACAAAAGACTGGAATGGTGTCAAACTCAAAGTGTTGAATTCAAGTTAAAGTACAAAAATCTAAAAGAGTCTTTGTCTTTCCAAAACAGTCATGCTTCAGAAAGTCAGAATAAAAATGAAATTGATGTTTTGCGAAATAAACTGTTTGAATATGAGAAAGACATAGATGAAGTATCTCAAAACAGAAATGACACTGTCCGGTTAAACAGAATTTTGGATTCAAAAAATCAAGAACTCCAACACATCATTGTTGATTTAAAAAAGAAACTCAAAGTTTTAGAAAAAGGAAAAGCTGCGATTGCCACAGGAATGTACTCAGTAGACAAGCCAACTAAGCAAGCATCAAATCAAGCCACTAATGTGAATACTTCCACTTCCACAGGACTAGGAAACACCTCTAAGGCTAGCAGATCAAGAAACACAAAGAGACCAAAGAAATTTAGTATATGGCGCCCTAAGAGTGGACTATCTAAAACTGAAGAAGTAGGAGTTAATGTTAGCACTTTGAATAAAAACCATGATATGTCAAAAGTAGAATCAAACTTGTCTAATTCTAGTTCTATAGATGATGTAATGAATGCTAAATCGTTGAATGTTATGAATGATATTATGGTTGATGCAAGTTGTGTATTTTTTCATGCTAGTATATTATCTGGAAATCATGAGAAATGTATTGCTAAAACTCTGTTAAATCGCAAAAAGAAATGATCTAGTGGCATTTCCTCTAGGCCCACTACTGCTGCCAAGTCCATATTAGGAAAACCACCACTAGTAGTTTCTGAAAAATCTGTTCCCAAACCCATAGATACACCTAGGACAAGCAAATCACCAAGTACATTTATTAGGAGAAAGCCTGAGACTAGTTGGACGTGGCAGCGTTGGTTGCAAAACACATCTAGCTTTAAATGGGTACCTAAAATGCTTAATACATGTGTTGCTAACCAAACGGGATCCACCGTTACCAAACTTGCCTCTGTGTCAACTTATGATGATGCAGGTGATCCAAATTTTTCTATGGATTGTTGATAGCGGCTGTTCCCGACATATGACCGGCAATCTCAAGCTTCTTGTAAACTTTGTTGCAAAGTTCATTGGAACGGTCAGATTCGGGAATGATCACTTCTTTGCTATTATGGGTTATGGAGACTACGTAAATGGGAACATCGAAATTAGCAGGGTTTATTACGTTGAAGGCCTTGGTCACAATCTTTTCTCAGTCGGAAAATTTTGTGATGGTGATTTGGAGGTAGCATTTAGGGAGAAAACTTGTTTTATTCTGGATCTTCAAGGAAATGATCTGATGAAAGGGAAACGCGGCACCAGTTTATATACAATTTCCTTTGAAGGCATGACAGCTTCCTCTCCTATATGCTTACTTTCAAAGGCACATCCCACAAAGGCATGGTTATGGCACAAACGGATGTCTCATTTGAACTTCAAGACGATGACCGATCTTGCTAAGAAAAAGTTGGTCGACGGTCTTCCCAAATTCAGATATGCCAAAGATCACTTGTGTCCTGCCTGCGAACAAGGAAAGAGTCATCGTGCCCACTTTCTTCCAAAAGCAGATCACAGCACAGATCATGTCCTACAACTGCTTCATATGGATTCGTGTGGTCCTATTCGTGTTCAAACCATCAATGGGAAACGGTACATCTTGGTAATAGTAGATGATTTCTCGAGGTGGACTTGGGTCTACTTTCTTCGTACCAAAGACCAAGCACCTTCGATGATCATTACTTTTCTCACGAAGATTCAAGTTCAGGTTCGTAACTCTGTCAGAATCATCAGAACAGACAATGGTACTGAATTCAAGAATCAAACTCTTCGGGAGATCACTGAGAAAAATGGTATTGTTCATCAAACGTCAATTGCTCCCACCCTTGAACAAAATGGAGTAGACGAAAGACGCAACCGTACGTTAGTGGAGGCAGCAAGAACTATGTTGATTAATGCCCAATTACCAGACTACCTTTGGGCTGAAGCTGTCTCAACTGCTTGTTACACCCAAAACCGATGCATGATCACCAAACGCCATGACAAAACACCATATGAGCTTATTCATGGTCGAAAACCTAATATCAATTACTTTCATGTCTTTGGAGCTCTCTGCTATCCAAAGAATGATCATGATGATTTGGGGAAACTGAAAGCCAAAGCAGACATAGGAGTATTTGTTGGCTATTGTGAGAATTCGATAGGATTCAGAATTTGGAATCACCGTACTCGGGAAATTCAAGAGACAATCCATGCTAATTTTGATGAGCTCACAGAGATGGCTTCTGAGCAAAACAGCTTAGAACCCGCACACAACCGTCTCAACTTTCCTGAATCTTCAGCTGAACCATTACCGTTCAACAAAAAGGATATAGAAGACTTGTTTGCTCCTCTGTTCGATGACTCTCTAGTTAATCGTGCCTCTGCTGTATCCACCAATTCCGCTGCTCAAACTGTAAACAATCAAGCACCTGATACACCAGCAACTACTTCCACAGCAGTTGCTGACGACGCACCTCAACCAGAACCATCATCGTCAGTAGATCAAACACCTTCCACTTCTACCCCTACAGCTGAAGATTCCCCCCACAACTCTGCTGAAGTACCCATACCAACATGTTATGACGGAGATGCATTCTTTAATCCATTTGCACCTGCACCAACCATTCCTGATATTGCAGAATCTTCTACACGCAATTTGGAACCATCAAACCTGCACCATAATTATCAACACTATCCATCCACTCATAAATGGACAAAGGACCATCCCTTAGTAAACATCATTGGTAATCCAAAAAACCCAGTCATGACAAAACAAAGACTCCACACAAACGGTGAAACCTGCATTTATGCAATCACCGCTTGTCAAGCCAAACCCAAAAACATTAAGGAAGCCCTTACCTATGACAACTGGATTGAATCCATGCAAGAGGAATTGGAATAATTCAAGTGGTTAGAAGTTTGGGAACTGGTAGAGAGACCAGATGGGGTTTATGTCGTTGGATTGAAATGGATCTGGAAAAACAAGTTAGATACAGATGGTACTATCATTCATAACAAGTCCCGGCTAGTCGCAAAAGGATTCAGTCAAGAAGAGGGAATCGACTTCGAAGAATCGTTTGCTCCAGTCGCAAGGCTTGAGGCTGTTCGCATGTTCCTGGCTTACGCGGCTCACAAGAACATTACTGTCTACCAAATGGATGTGAAGACTGCATTTCTCAACGGCCAACTCCGGGAAGAGGTGTACGTATCTCAACCAGAAGGCTTCGTGGACCAAGAACATCCGAATCACGAATATCGGCTTAAGAAAGCCCTTTACGGCCTTAAACAAGCCCCAAGGGCCTGGTACGACAAGTTATCTGCTTTCTTACTTGCAAACCATTTTACTAAAGAAACTGTGGACCCGACTTTGTTTATACAAAAACACGGGGAGGACATTCTCATCGTACAAATTTATGTCGATGATATCATTTTTGGATCAACACATAAAAAATATTCAAATGATTTCGCAAAACTAATGAAAAATAACTTTGAGATGTCCATGATGGGTGAACTGAAGTTCTTCTTAGGACTGCAAGTTCATCAATCACCCAGTGGTATATTCCTTAGTCAGTCCAAGTATGCTCAGGAAATCCTGAAAAAGCATGGTATGACCAGCTGTGACACCTATAACACCCCTATGTCTTCCTCATCCTCGAAGCTAGATGCTGACATACATGGGACACCCATTGATCCTACAAAATATCGTAGTATGATTGGGTCAATCATGTATCTCACAGCTAGCAGACCAGATGTTGTATTTGCCACGTACCTTTGCTCCCGATATCAGTCAAGACCAACTGAGCGGCATTTGTCAGCCATTAAAAGAATCCTTAGATACATAAAGGGAACCATTAATTTGGGGATCTGGTATCCAAAGGATTCTGGATTTGAACTTGTCGCATTTTCAGACGCTGACCATGAAGGGTGCTTCGACACACGTAAAAGTACATCAGGGGGAGTACAGTTTTTGGGTGACAAGCTCGTCTCTTGGCAATCAAAGAAGCAAGACTGCACATCACTATCGTCTACAGAATCGGAATACGTCGCCATGTCAGCATGTTGCGCTCAAGTCATTTGGATGCGATCTCAGCTGATGGACTATGGGTACGTCTTCAACAAGATTCCTATGTACTGTGATTCCAAGAGTGCCATCGCTATTTCCTGCAACACGGTCCAACATTCCAAGTCCAAGCATATTGCTCTACGCTATCATTTCATCAAGGAGCATTTGGAAATGGGTACTGTTGAATTATACTTTGTGGGTACTGAACACCAATTGGCGGACTTGTTCACCAAAGCCTTGCCCCATGCAAGATTTGTGAAACTGGTTCACCAAATTGGCATGAGGTGTTTGACTCCAGATGACTTAAATACTTTTCTTCTTCAAAATTAAAAAGAGTCAAACATCAAACTATCTTTGTAACTAATTATTGAAAAATACAAAAAGATTTTTCATTTTTTTTATATATTTAAAAAAAATAATAATAAATAAATAAATAAAATCTATAAGTGTGCAAAAGTGAAACCGAATCAAAATATGTTCTCGTCCTTTCAAATTTTTTATTAATTTCAAATCACGAACATATTTTGAGGGGGAGAAATTTTTTCACATTTATACTTTTCTAATCTTCATCAATATCTTCATCATAAAAATCAAAAGGACTGAAAGTGTCATGTTGTTAAAAGATGTATCAAAAGGACCATAAGTGAACCAGGATTCTAGCAAAGGATTATAATGTGAAGTATTATTTGCTTGAGGACTTGAGATATATTTGGACACAAGTTTGAGGACTACAATTATCAAAAATACAAACAAACTTAAATAAAAGAAACAGACTGATTTTAGTCAAACACACAACACACACAGTAATTCACACTCACTTTCTCTCTCACCCTAAAATCCTCCCAGCCCGCCAAAAACCCATAAGTCTCAAGAATTAAAGAATTTTTAATTTCTGATAATTTGTAAGTTTTAATTTAATCCTTTAGGCACTATAATCATTTTTGTGGTTGCTTCTATGATTGAATATTAAGATTTGCGAATTAGGGTTTATAGAACCGATTTGGGCGTTTTGTGTTGGTTGTTATTTGATCTAATTGTGTTAGTGTAAAACGTTCATGACATGTTTGTATGTATGTTGCACATGCTTAATTAGATTATTTAACCCCAGTAGGACGGATTGAGTGTTTTAGGGTTTAAGGCGGTCGCATATGTGAGTCTGTGAACACCAGTGATGTGCTGTGATTGACTGAATGTTGTTAAACGCTTATTTTTTCAATGTTGGTTCATGAGATAAATGAATAGATTTCTTGTTTGATATATGTTGAGATAATTGTGTTTGTGGGATTGCTTCACTTCATGTTTCTGAGTATGTTACCATTGGTTAATTTGCTTCTTATAATCAATAAGGCTAAATTTGTTTAACCTAGGGTTCATGTGTTGCGATAGTACAAAGGAACATTATTTGTGCTGAAAAGAGTGTTGATAATATGCTTGTGATTGATTAAAGTGTTGATAATATGTTTGTGCTGAAAAGAGTGGTTGTTTAACCATAAGATCATGATGTTTATATGGTTATCAGTTTCTATGTGCCTTTGAATGTTCATTATTGTGCTGAAAATTTGATAATCGAGCTTCTATGATAAAGTTTGTGATCGAGATTATTGTATTTGATCGACTTTGTCTCCGAGTTAGGAGATAACAAGTCAACCTAGTCGAGATACTCCTAGTCGAGACACTCCTAGTCAAGATTAATCCTAGTCAAGTAACTCTGACTAGTCGAGTAACTCTGACTAGTCGAGTAACTTTGACTAGTCGAGTAACTCTGACTTAGTCGAGTAACTGACTTAGTCGAGAAACTCTGACTTAGTCGAGTAACTTTGACTAGTCGAGTAACTCAGACTTAGTCGACTAACTCAGACTTAGTCGAGTAACTCAGACTTAGTCGAGTAACTTGATTAGTGGAGTAACTGGATTAGTCGAGTAACTTGATTAGTCGAGTAACTTGATTAGTCGAGTAACTTGGTTAGTCGAGTAACTTGATTAGTCGAGTAACTTGGTTAGTCGAGTAACTTGATTAGTCGAGTAACTTGGTTAGTCGAGTAACTTGGCATAGTTGAGGAACTGATTTAGTCTAGTTACTCAGATTTAGTCGAGCTTCACGATTTAGTCGAGATTCTCTAATAAGGTTGATTGATTTCTAAAGTTGATCAAGTATCTATAATCAAGATTCAAACTATCAAGTTTCTGTATTAAGATGATTGAGTTCATGTGCTGATCTTAGGTTTATTCTAATCATATTGCTATGTTGTACTTGGTTGACATATGGTCTGCTTGATTGATGTGTATGAGTAATATAACTAATCACATTCACTAACACAAATACTATATACCTTTGCGTATTGTTGCTGGTGTTTATGTTGATCAGGTGAATCATGTCTCGAACTATGTCACAAGCATCAATTATCAAAAAGAAAAACACACCAACAAAGGATGAACAAAAGATCAGTCACTCCAATTCAATAGTTGATTTCAAGAAGCTCAAATGTCATGAATCTGGTCAGATTATAGCAGAAATTCTCGACAGACACTTCATCCGACCCACACTGACAAACACTGAAAGTGTTCCTCTAATCTACCTCAACCAGTTATGGGAATCAATGGTTGTCAACAAAGATGAAGAAAGCATCACTATCACCCTGGACACCATAGAGATCACCTTCAAAGTTGAGACTCTAAGGAATGTTCTTGAACTCCCAAAATAAGAAACTGACACTTTGAAGAAATTTCAGAACAACCCTACCTTTGATGATATGGCCAGAACACTTCAGATTCTAGGGTATGACGAAAAGGAAAAACCACTCACCTCTCTTTACAAAGTAGAAAAAAGATTCTTCCCTCAACCCTGGTTAACCGTGTACTCCATCATCATTCACTGTATCACTGGGAAAACCTCGGGATTTGAACGCCCTAGAAAATAACACCTACAATTTTTCTGTGGAGTGATCAACATGAAACACTTGAATTTTGCTCAGTACATATGGAATGATATGGTCTTCCTAAGTCATAAATTTCATCAGAACAAGGACTACAAAGTTCCTTTTCCACGATTCACCAAACTCCTCATTGCTCATTTCATGAAAATTCATCCTAAGCTTGTACGACCTGACACCGAAAAGATGCATACTGAACTAGATGACCATGTTCTCACCAGAATAAAGACACAAAGTACATTCACAGATAAACAAGAGGCCAGAATTCCACCAAACATGTTAAATGAAGAACTAATGTCGAAAGTATGATGAAGCAGTGAAAGCCAACAAGGTGGGATTCATACCTAAAAGGGAAAAATCACCGAAAGGAAAGAGTAAATCAATCCCAGTTCGAGCCACTATCTCTAGATCAAAGAAATCCACTAAAGCTGAGAAAAAAAAAGTGGTTTCTAAACCCTCATCAGCAATGCAACTTCGTGATGAGGAGGAAGAAGAAGAAGTGGACCTCAGAAAAGGCAGAAAAAATAAAGATATTGAGAAGATGAAATCTATGTTATCTGAATCAGACAAGGGATTGAAACCGGGCAAAGGAAAGCAACTCAAGTTAACTGACACTTAATTTTCCCCGATCGAACCACCATTGACAAACAAAGAAGAACAAGAACAGGTGAAACAAGCATCAAAAGAAAGTTTAATAAAACATAGAGAAGATGAAGAAAGACGTGAGAAAATGAGAAAGGGTGAAGGATCTGCTTCACATCATGAGGAAGATGTAACACCCCCATTTTTGAGATACGCAGCGGAATATAAGCTTTGGGGTGCTACTTCATGGTTCACAGTCATGAGTATAGAAAACGACTCGAAAAGAGACGTTTTTAATAAATTGTTATCATTCATTTATTTAATCAGAGTTTACATATAGAGGTCCCAGCGGGAGGTTTCGAAATACATTATAAATGATACATTATTCATTTGAATGATAACAAAATGGACACTCTTTTAAAAGAAAGTCCACCGCCACTCCGTGCCAAATCGTACTTCCAGTTACCTGAGATAAACATGCTTAAAAAGTCAACACAAAGGTTGAGTGAATCCATAGCGTTTAAAGTTATAATCAGTTTGAACACAAGCCAAATAAGAGAAATCAGTTATATCACAGTTCGGGAATATTGCACTAAGCCTCATGACACACAAATGATAACGGGGTGCATTTGGTTACTTAACCAGCAACACAAATGGGGTGCATTTGGTTACTTAACCACAACACAAATGGGGTGCATTTGATTACTTAACCAGCAACACAAATGGGGTGCACTTGGTTACTTAACCAGCAACACAAATGGGATATCTTAGGCAATATTAATCATGAAATCATACAGAAAATACTTATGTTCGGTTTGTAGCATGTATCTCCCCACAAGTTTAGAAAAACGTAGTAAAAAGTGGGACTATGAACTCACCTGAGCAGTCTGAATGGAAAACAAAGTGAAAGAAAGTTGATAAACGTCTCCGGCTCGCAACCTGGGTTGGTATGTCAAGTTCTTTAGAAATTGTTTCTGATTATATAAGTTTTCAATGTTCATTTCGTTATGTTTTTTGTTTTGATGGTTAGGTACTTAATTGAGCCAATATGTTGTTTCAAAAGTAAGATTTTATCTTATCTTCTTATCTGTAAATTTCGGTTCTGTCCGTTCGTTAAATAGATACTTCGTTTGTTAGTTACGGTACAAAACATATATTAAGTTTAAATAAAACTTAATAAATAATAATAATAATAATAATAATAATAATAATAATAATAATAATAATAATAATAATAATAATAATAAATAATAATAATAATAATAATAATAATAATATAATAAATAATAATAATAATATTAAAATTTAAATAATGATTAGGGTTTATAATTTATTTTCATTTTAGACCCTCAAGTTTCTATAGTTGACAACTTTTACCCTTAGACTTTAGTTATTTGACACTTTATACCCCTAGGGTTCAGATCGACAGCAGGCATGGTCCTTTTTACAAAATCAATTAGAGTTTTGACACTTTTTACCCTTGAGACTTCTATATCATTTCATTCGACATCCTTATCTCCCAAAAACATTTTATTTCGTACGTATTTTAGCGAGACTTTCTACGACTCTTTACCCAATTCATCTATTAGTGTCTTAAAACTGTTTTTACAAAAGATTAGACCTTGGTTCGAAATATAGACCTCGAAAACAATTTTTAAAATGGGCGATTCACAGATTTTCGAAACAAAAACACCCGACAAACAAATGACTAGAACTCACTCGTTTCTTAACGAAATTTTATGATTCTTTTTCCTATAGGTTTCCCTTTGAAAGATCTTCAACCATGTCAAAAACTAGAATTTTAGAGGACCATTTACTAGTCAAAATTAATGACACAAATCCTATGTCTGCTGCTGTCCTTATTGTAAAATCAGTTCTGAATTTAAATAAAACACCATTCGTTATACGTTTTTATGACTCGAGGTCTAAAGACTTTTTGAAGGAAACGACGTTCCGGACAACTTTCATGTTTTAAGTTTTTGACAAAACGGAAAAAAAGTGCCTCGTTTCGTGTGATGTTCGCTGCTGTTACAGAAGGTTTATTAAGTTTATTTATAACTTAAAATCGACGTAACTTTTGACTCGTTTATCTGTTTTTGATGTGTTGTAGCTCGAGATCACTCTTTATCACGCAATATTTGCAAGATAAACACAAGAGATGAGATGGGACTGTGGAGTTGGATCGAATGATATATAAAGAGATATGAATATATGTTAAACCTTTTCTTTATTTCACACAACTCTTCACAGTGAGCCACTGCACAAAATGAAGCATTTTGTGCTTTAAATACTACAAGGTTATTTCCCTTGTGGGCCTTGTTTGGGCTTCGTGGGCTTTAGAGCTTGGATTGGGCTTTTACAAATACTTAAGCTAACATAAGCCCACTTTATACAAAGTTCTTAACTAAGTGAATGACCATCACTTTAAATTATAAAAACTAAAGCTAACAATCTCCCCCTAAGGGATGGTCATTCAAAAGATGCACTACGTGATTAGATCTTTATACTTCAGCATTTTGAACTTTGTGATTCTTTGTTCCTTCATGCCTTGTGATCTTCATCGTATCGTCTTTTGATTGTTCTTTTCCTTGATCAACATCTTCATGTATTCTCAGCGTCGTTTCTTCCAATGTAGATGTTGAAACATACGATGATTGATGGATTTTCCTCAGTACCTGCATAAAACAGTTAGCAATAAATAGTTCAGCTCTTTCTAGGTTCAGATCTCATTATGACACTTACAACTTATGTCCTTTTTGGCGAACACAAGTGTATTTTATCGAAAGTGTACCTAAGAGATCTTTGATGAATCTCATGGCTCTAGACTTAATTATGTGCGCTTTGGTTTTAGTAATCGGAGGCGAGGACCTGAGTGCCACCTTTTCAATATCAACACTTCTCGGAGTGAGAGGTCGATAGATTATGCATTGATCTCTGTGAGAAATGAAACAAATATCTTTTAAGAGATATCTGAGTGGCTGGGAGGGGTTTGTGCACCGCGTCACTGGGTCCATGACGTCTTGTCTTCAATATTAGTATCACCTTAGTGAGTACCGATAGAATATGTATTGACCCGGTTTCTTTCCTAAGTTTTCATGGAGGGCTATTTCTTTTCACCCTTACAAAAACTTTTCTTTTTCATTCTTCAATCCCTTCTTTCTCCTTTCTCATTTGCTCCTTTTTTCAATCTTACCTAAGGACTTCTAATTCTAAACTATTGGAATTGTCCTTGGGTAGATCCCTCCGGTTCTGGCGGATCATTAGACATTACCTAACCATAATCACCTTATTACTCCATGATTATCCTAGATTTGTTGATCGCATGCCATAAAACCATTTGTGAAAATCTCTCAACATGTTTATGAGAAAACACATTTAGATCACATTGAGAGTTTTGCATTTTTGTAACACTCCCCCTTCACATGTGCTCATGCATTTTTGAAATAAATTGCACATGTTGGGTAGAGTTAGCACATTTTGAAATGATCGATTTTCGATGAACATGACCTTCGCAAGACACGCTTACATCACTAGTTGGACTAGCTTGAAATTATTACCCGTCCCCGTCATATTCAATGATCATCTCTCAAATTGGTACATTCTACTCAGACAAGTCCTTTGCGAGACACGCTTACATCACTGAATAAATTTAGCTTGAAATTATTACCCGTCCAGGACAAGTCTTTTCGATTGCTGACATTTAAGCTTCATCAATTCGTTGGTTAATCTGAGTCTTTCTGATGAGCTCCTTTGAGATTCGAACCATGATCACATTTTAATCACATTTCTCCCCCTCAAAAATAGCATTTCAATGGTATTTTTGATACCGTTTGATTAAAATCATTGTTTTTGGAAAGCTAATAGGGAGAAACGATCATGCATGAACTTTTTGGAACAAAATTTCTTTTTGGAATACTCCCCCTCAAAACTTGCATTGGTTTTTTACATTTTGGAAAACTTTGGAGCAAGTGGGGAGTAACGATTCAAAAATCTTAAGCAAAATTTTTTGAAATGTTTTGAAAAACCTTTTGAGAAATTTTGAGTAAAATTTTGCTTAAGATTAAGAAGTTTGAATTGATAAACTTTGCATGAAAACTTCTTTTCTTTTTAGGATTGTTGCAATTAAAGCGTACAACAGGGTCCTTTCTTTGAAAAACGGGTTATGCACTGTTATGTGTACATAAGCCAAAACGTTGAAGCTCGGGTTGTAAGCTGAAATACTTACAAGCCATTGATTTTTAGGATAAGCGCTCGAATTTTTTTGATGAAGCACTTTCCTTTCTTTGAAGCTCGGGTTTCGTACTGAAGTATACGAAAACCATTAATGAAGCGCGGGTTTTGAACTGAATTGAACAAAAGCCATTTTGACCAGATTAGACAACAACTCTTGGAACCCATTTGAGCACTGCACCAATGGGTTTAGCATGTTTTGCAATCCATTTGTAAGTTGTGTCAATCTGATTCAAAGAAGTTGAATTCCAACGAGGACTGAAAACTGGTTTTTCATCTGGAAATAACACTCGCGGACTCAACGGAGATTTAAAAATCTTTTTCAAAGCAGAGTCATTCTTGTTTTGCAGCGGAAGTTTTTCAGAGTTTGAAGGACTTTGCTTTGGTCTCCACACTTGCCTTACCCATGTAAAGCGAGATTGTGGAGTTTGAAATCTCGAAGTCTCTTCATGAGACATGTTTGACCTTGAAAGCTTTGGAGGAGTAGGTGTTTCAGAAAATCTTGGTTTCTTTGTAAACTTCCTTCCTTTTTGCAAAGAATAGGTAGTAAACTGGGAAACCTTTTTCGAAAATGGTTTTGAAGATTCACCCGTGTAAACCTTCTTCAAAACACTACCCTCTTTGGGAAACTTGGTTGAAACAGGAGATTTTCCTTTTGAACGGTTAAGATCATCAAACTTTGTTTTCAAGGCATTGTATGATGATCGCAAATCACTGTATTCTTTTTGAAGAAGATCTTGAGATGCCAATTTGGATTCCAAAGAAGCAATTTGTTTCAAAAAATGATCTTTTTCAGCTTTTGAATCATCCATTTTTCGTGCCAATTTTCTTTCGAAAACAATATTTTCTTTTTCAAGTCTTTCAAAATATGTTTTGAATTTGTTCGTTTTGTTGAAAAGATCAGTTTTGGCATCCTCAAGATCGTTTGTTCGTTGAGCTAAAAGAGTTTCAAGCTCAAGTATTTTTGTTTGAAGCACATGATTTGCATTTTCTGTTTCAAACTCGGAAGAATTAGAATCAAACAGGGGATTTGGATAGGAAACATTTTTGATTTGAGACTCATCCTTTTGCAAAACCTTTGCAAACTTTTCATCAGCGGATTCAGACATTTGAGACTTCAAAACTTCAGTCTCTTTTTGTTTCATGATTGATTTTTGAGTCTGAACTCGTGAACGTTTGATTGAATTAAACAGGTTTTTGTAAGTCTGTTTTAAATGCACATTTTCTTTTTGTAATGATGCCACAGCATGTTCCAATTCAATATTTTTTGTATCAAGTTCATCCAAATCAAACTTGATATTGGCATCATCACACTTTTCTTCAAAAATCTGTTCCTTTTTAGAAGAAGCAATTCTTTTTGACAATTCTTCTTTGACTTCAGCTACTTCTTTTGAAAGTTCAGTGATTTTTCTTTTGAAACAAAGATTCTCAGATTTCAAAAAGTATGTATGATCAGAATCCACATTCTCATGCACAAGGCTGACAGACACCGATTTGAATGACTCAATTTGATTTGTGAAAAATTCCTTTTGAATATCAAGATTTAAGCATTTTGCATCAAATTCATCTTCAAGAGAATGGATGTACTTTAAATCTTCTCTCATTTCAGTGACAAGAAATTTTTCAAAATGTTCAAAACTGAAATTGATATTTTTCACAAGAGGTTCAATCTCATCTTTTAAATACTTACAGACTTCCCTTTTTAGCCAAGCGTCTGATGACATGAGACGACGGTAGTCACTCTCGTTGTATTGTTGTTTTGACCAAATGACCTTTAACGTGTGGTCAATGTGATATTTAAGATTGCAAAACTGTTTCCTTGCTTTATTTTGCCATAAATTAGCATCATAAGTAGCAAGTTGAACTTCTTTGAAAAATCTTTTCACATTTGTTTCGTTTCTTTTTAAAGGTGGTTTTGGTATTTCTGAAAATTGTATACAACCATACACAAAGCCTTGGTACGAGAGTGGGTTTTTTGTTCTTTTGACTTTTAAGCGTTTTTCCTCTGCTAATTTTTCATCTTCTTCTGATATGAACAGAGCATCAGGCGGCAAAAATTTATGTTCCACCTGATCTGTATTTTCAAAACCAATTCCTGATTTTCCCTTATGGACTTTCTCAGCTTTAGGAATCATCATTTGAAGAGTTTGAGCACTTTGGTCTGTTTTTCGAAGTTTTTCTTCAAGATTGTTTGAACGTTTTAAAACCTCTTGATTTTCATTTTCAAGTTTTGTATTAACAATCTTAAGATTTGAAGTGTTTTCCTGAAGCATTGAGTATCTCATTTTTAGTTCAACATTCTCTTTTAAAAGCTCTTGGACCTTTCTGTTAGCAGGGCCCAAATTTCTCTCCACATATTTCTGACCTTGAGATTTAAGGTTTGAGATTTCAGTGTCTTTGCTTTTTGTTAATTTTTCAAGCTCTTTGGACAATGAGATGTTTGTTTGCTTAGTTTTGCGATTGTCCTCTTTGCACTTTTCAAGTTCATGTTTGAAATTATGGATTAAAGAAGCAAATATGGCATGATCTTGATCATTAGAAGATCCATCCTGGGCAGGCTCACCTCCATTAGGATCCATATCTGGGGTTGTAGGAGTGATATTACTATCAACCTGTTCCACCACATATGTGTCACTGATGGACTCTGGATGCGCAGGATGTGTCTTGTCATGAACAAACATATTCTCGAACAAATCAACATTATCATGATCGTTTGAATGTTGTACCGTAGCCACAATTGCAATGTCGGATGAAAGTCTGATGTGGTCAGCTTCAGTATCCCAAACAGCTTCATTCCTGTGTGAACCCTCAGCATCCGAATCGTATCTTGGAGTGCTGCTTTCAACATGCTGTTCTGAAGATGTGTCTGTTTCCGTGAAGACCAAGCTAGCATCAGATGTTGTACCCTCATCGACCTTTTCTTCTTCTTTGTTTGCCTCTTTCTCATTTCCCACTGATTCCTTTAAGAGCCGTTCTCTTTCAATTTGCTCTCTTTCCCGTTCCTGCTTCTCCATTTCAATTCTTTACCGTTCAATCACTTGCTTCTCTTCCCGCACTTCTTTCAGATGAAGTGATCTTTGAGTAAGCTGTGATTCCAGTAAGTCTATTCTCCAACGCAACTCATTTCTAAACGTTTCAGCTTCCAGGTCACTTGTGACGCATCCACTCCAAGTTTGGATATTAGAATCATAACCCGGATATTTTTCGACTATTCTGAAATTTAAGTCGAAAAACCATTTAAAGTGCGCCTTGAATGCTTGATATGTTTCAGTGCAGTCAAATCCTCGTTCAATTTGGTTCTCTATTCGAAATATGTTATTCAATAGTTTCTCTCTGAATGTGCTATAATCCATTTCAGGTTCAAGGAGTCTAGCAAACATTCGATCAAAAGCATATGATTCCACTATTGACATTTTTGCGTTTGTGAGTCTCTCACATAGACTTTTGATTGCTTTAAAGTGTATGAGACATCGTTCATTTGAGCGAGTAGAGTTTTGCATAACCGGAGACATTTGTCCCTCTTGAGAACTCGATTCCATTTTCTTGAGATGTGTGACAAAGTTGATTCAGGATCGTTGCAACGAAATAGGAGTTGAGGTTGTTGACGGTTAACCTTGGTTTTTGTTGTGAAGTCTTGATGTGTTGTTGATGATCGTCGTTGAAGTTGTAACAAATTAAATAACGTTACGAAACTTGATTCAAGTATAATTAAGACAAAGTCAAAAGTTTACAATCTCGACAAAAAGTTATGTAAATTACAATTTAGATAAACACGACACTTTCTATAGAAATTTCAATTCGACCAAAATTTATACAAATTATGGCTAAATATCAATTTGGATAGAAATGTATCTAATTTATATAAATCGGTAATTTATATAAAATCTAACACTCTTATACAAGAGGGTAGATAACCGTTTGTCGAAGTATTTTACACTCTTATACAAGAGTAAAAATACCGAGTTCACTTTCGAGTTGACGAAATTACGTTCGAATCAAATCCTTGAAAGTTATTCAACTTTGAAGTCTTTTAATCACAATTGCGAGGGCCTTAAGTGTCAAATCCGAAAGATCTTCTATTGCAGCTGAAAGTACAAGGACTAAAGTTGCCAATTCTGAAAATTGCACCAATTGCGAGACTAACAATGAATTGCGAGACCAATTTCGATGAAACAGCTCCAATTGCGAGACTTAACTTGAATTGCGAGACACAATTGCGAGAAAGCCTTTGAATTGCGAAACAGCACACAATTGCGAGACAGCCCGTGAATTGCGATAAAGGTTTGAATTGCGATAGAAGTTGCAAATTGCGAGAGAGCAATTGCGATACACCAATTGCGACAGAAGCAGTAGAAATTGCGAAAGAGCAATTCCGAGAGCAGCAGTAATTCCGATAAGCAGCAGTAATTCCGAGAGATATTGCAATTGCGAGAAACTTTAACTTTTTGCCACTTTTGTTGACTTTTTAGTACAATGCCCACGTGAAGCCTTATTTCAAGGACATCTCTGACCACTTTTCACCTACTTGCACACTTGCCTTACAACTTTTACCAACTAAACCAATAATATCAAAGATCTTCCAATTAAAATATTCAAAAAACACAACAACTAAATCTTTCTTGAAAATGCTCGATTTGTGAGCCAAGAACAAAACACCAAAGATTGATCTTGCACACCAAGATATGAATGAATATCTAGAGAACTTTTTCTCTTGATTTTTGTATTGATCGAAAAGATGAAAAACACAAAGTGTTATTTTCCTAGTGAAAGAAATAATAACAATGGGTGTTTTAATCTTTAGGATTAAACACAAAAATGCAACCTTTGATCTTTTGATGTTGTGTACAGACCATAAACAAGCCACAGCTGGTCGCTTTTCACAAAAACAATGCGCAACAAAGATGTATTTTAGAACAAGAATCGAACACAATGAACTTCCTACCTCGTTAACCGGCTGTTGATACCACTTGTTGTAGCTCGAGATCACTCTTTATCACACAATATTTGCAAGATAAACACAAGAGATGAGATGGGACTGTGGAGTTGGATCGAATGATATATAAAGAGATATGAATATATGTTAAACCTTTTCTTTATTTCACACAACTCTTCACAGTGAGCCACAACACAAAATGAAGCATTTTGTGCTTTAAATACTACAAGGTTATTTCCCTTGTGGGCCTTGTGTGGGCTTCGTGTGGGCTTTAGAGCATGGATTGGGCTTTTACAAATACTTAAGCTAACATAAGCCCACTTTATACAAAGTTCTTAACTAAGTGAATGACCATCACTTTAAATTATAAAAACTAAAGCTAACATGATGATTCAAATTGCTACGTTTTCATCAAAATAATCTCTTTGACAATATGTAAGTGACCTAGTGCCTAGTGTTCTAGAAATATCAAAGAAAATAAAATAGTGTGTGTTTGTTTGGTTCGACCAAGAAAGAAAAGAAAACAAATAACTTGATTCTGCTAGCTATAGGTTTTGAAATGTTTTCAAGAGTGTTTATATATGTATTTATACGTATAATAAGTATAGGAATATAATTAAAATGAACTAGATCATACCTTGCAATTATATGTCGATTAGGGCATGTTTGTATGAAATGGATTCGAATTGACTCTCTACTGGTTCTAACTTCCTCCTACTGCTTCTTTAGGCTTATTTGAACTTAGTATAGGTTTGTGGGATCAGAAATGAAAGGGTTTGAGGGCTGTGGAGTTGAATTCGATGGGTTATGGGATGAATTAGGGTCTCATGGTGGGTTCTATTTATAGAGGGAGATTAGGGTTTTCATGTGGCTTCTAGGTCTGTCTTAATGAAGAAGGTGATGAGGTGTGTGGCTGTTGAGGCGCCACAAGGGGAGGAGGGGTAAGGTGATGCGGAAGGCTATGGTTCATACACATAGGGCATTTCTAGAAGAGAAGCTATGTGTCTCCCTTCTTCTTCATACACTTAGCTTTCTTAGGGTTTAAGACTTATAAGTACTAGTTAGATTATGGTTAGGATTGGACTAGAAGGTGTAACTAGTTAGTTAGGGTTTTCGAATGGTGCATAGGGTAGTTATACCTAGGGCTTTGTTGACTGGTAAACTAGGGTTTAAGGTAGAACTAGGGTTTCTAGGTTTAGGGTTTAGCTAGAAATGAATTTTAAAACTACTTGGCATATTTTTATGTATATCGAATTTTACATAAATGGAGAAAAATAGTTTTTGTGCTTTAGGTGGTTGTACTCTAGGCTTGAAAGACTTGTACTAATGTTAGAAAAATAAGAAAAATATATTTTTAATTATTTCTTAATTTTCTATAATTTTTATGTAATTTTTATTAGGCTTTAAATACATATAAATGAGTTTTTATGATCTCATGCATTAGAGAGTTGTACATCGAGTTTATGGAGTTGTACATATATTAAATAAATTAATAAATTATTTTTAGAATTTATTATGTGAAAATACTACAAAACAGGTCGTTTAAATAACTATTATTAAGGTTTTATAAGATTTTTATTTTCATTTAAGTTTTATGCTTAAATGACTTGTACATTAGTTTAAAGGACTTGTACTTAATATTTTTATAAAAATATTAACTAAGGTTTGTAAATAAAATAATAGTTTTTGTGAAATTAGGGTTTTATCGAAAGTTGTAGTGGTATTAGGGTTTCTGTGCTTTAGTGACTTGTACATTGTTTAAATAAATTGCATTTTAGTATTTTTAGGGTTTTATTATCTTCACATGTCGTTATGGTAGTTTAGGGTTTCATAAACTCTTATTAAATAAGAAACGTTTAGTTTTAATCGTACGTTAGCGAAATAACATAAAGTGATAAACGGGACCTCATAACGTTTTAGGTCAAAGATGCTTACATAGTTAAATACTAAATCAGTTAAGGTTGGGTTGCAAGCAGGGTTGTCAGGGATGTGTGATGAGGCGAAAAGTGTACCGCTTTTAAGGGGTCATTTAAGCCCGAAATCGTATTTATTTGATCAAATATTGCCCTAAATCGTTCCTTTTGTCATTTTAGGTACTTTTGAGGAGAAATCTGGAAAAGGAGGCATTTTGGACGTTTTTGGAGCATTAAAGTGAAGAATACGACAAAGTCTCAAAATCGGCTGATTTTTACCTTTGACGGCGTCAGAATCATCTCTTGACGGCGTCATGCCTTTGCAAGAAAAGTGGGATGTGAAATTTACTCATGACGGGCCAGTGAGTTAGCATGAGAATTCTGACGGCGTCACGCTTTAACTAAATCAAGGGCGTCACGGCTTAAATCATAAGGGGACGGCGTCACGTTCAAGTTTAGACGGCGTCAAGCCTTGATAGGCCAGAATGGATTTTTGAAGAGCTAAAGAGGGACGGCGTCAAGAAGGTCACCCGGGAACCCTAAAAGCGGCGAGGTGACGGCGTCACAATGCATAAGGTGACGCCGTCAGATCCAAAAATCTATATATAGTTTTCTAATTTTTTGTCATTAAGAGAGAGCTTAGTGTGTGGAATTTTGGGATAAAACCCTAAGACGATTTTAGCTACTTTTTCAGGGCTTTTTGCCTTGAGATCTTCCATGTTTCATTGAAAGATAAGTTATCAATTAATCATTCAATATGTCTATGTGTTGTTTGATTCTATCTTATGCTTGTCTTTTGTTTAACATGTTAGGCTAATTTTATCTTGTGTTTGCTTAGATCTAATGAAACCTAGCTATTGATTATTGGTTGTTAGTGTGTTGTTAGTTGTATTGGATGATTGTTTATCTATGTTAGGCTTAAGAAAACTGGCTAACTTCCTATTCGGTAACTTGCTTGAACGTCTTAAGAAACATGAACCAAACGCGTACTAAAGGTTTTTATGGTTGTATTTAATGCACAAGCGAATTCTAGTGATCCCATGTTAGGAGCTTCCTAGCCGGCTCGACATAGGAGTGAAGTAGGAGCTTGTAGAGTTTGGGGAAGTAAGTACGCCACCCCACGAATGGTATTAAGGAATACACCCGTCATCCACGCAACTAATACACACTAATTAACCGGTAAAAGATAGCTAGGGAGTAAGGAAATCTAAGTAAACACATATCTCTACACATAAGTTTCTCACCACTTTTCATTTTTGTTATTTTATTTTATTTGCATTCGTAGTCATTTGGGTTAGTTGACTAGCAACTAATTCCGCCCACTCCTTCAAACCCGAGATTTTACTTGCTTTCATAAAATTATAAAAACATAAAAAGAATCTTCCTCAACCCTTAGACCTAATTAGAGTAGCCTTTCATACCTAACGAACACTATTCCCTGTGGAGAACGATCAATCCCCCATACTTACCACTACACTATACTACATCGGTCAGGTACACTGCCTGGTGGGGTTGTAAGCCTCTTGAGATCCCTCGAGAGGTAAAACCTGTTGTAAGGTTACAAAACCACGCACATCAAGTTTTTGGCGCCGCTGCCGGGGAATAGTTATTGTTTAGGTTGAATTTTTATTTCTATTAGGTCTACTCACTAGATTCCTTTCTAGTGAGATTTTTATTTTATTTTTCTAGGTTTTCTTTAGTCTATCTTATTTCTTTGTACTTTTGTTTGTGACACCTTCCACTTACCTCATGAGTAACATTGGTCATTTGATCCCTGTTATTCGTGTTTTTCGCCGTGCAAATTTTCAACTACCCGTTCCCGCCCCCATAGTAGCAAACAACAACCTTTCACCCGACCACCACTTTGGTAACAATTCTGAGATGGAGGAGTCTGACCATGAGAATGACTATGTCAGTCCATTTTACTACTCAGACTCCGATGAGGATATCGGTAATGGAGAAGTAGTTAACGAGGAATGGGGAAAAGAGGAAATTGACCCCTTTAAGTATGTTGACCCTAGGACTAAGATCGAAAAGGATAGCCTCTTTAACATGCAATTCCCGTGTAAAATTGGTTATCATGATTTTTATGCTTATCTTAACTCGTCTTTGCCTATGAACATTATTTCTCGCGCTAATTATAATAAAATCATGGTAGATGAGCTTGAATATCAAGGAGATAACATTGTTGCTAGGATTAAGCCACTACACGTGTTCGTAGGAAGTTTTGTGTATGTGGTGGATTTTATGGTTATGGAGAACTTAGGAGAATTTATCGATGACAAATTAACCCAAGTCATTTTTGGAGAACCCTTCAAAAGGTTGACCAACCTTGACGAAAAACTTGTGGACGGGTTAATTACATTCTCGGATGGGGATGAAGATTTTGTCTATCAAATGCCCCGAGCACATCCTAGGTTTAAGAACTACCCCATTGAAGCTTGCAATAGAATTATGCCTATCGACTTGTTAAGTGAGAATGATAAGGGGAAGGGGCTCAAATATCCACATGAGAAAAATAAGAGATACTATCATGGATGTTTGGAGCTAAATGATGAATACAAGAAAGATGAGGCAACAATTAGATGGCTCACACTCGGATACGTGAGCATAAGCGACACTAGATGAGCCTTACTTTGAGTCTAGCTACAAGACTCGTTAATAAAGAAAAGCGCTTCTTGGGAGGCAACCCAAGCTTTATTTGTTTAATTTCTTTGTGTGTTTATTTATTTGTTTGTTTGTTTTTATTTGTTTCCGTATGTGTGTTTAATTTTTATTATTATTGGTTCATGTTAAAAACTAATTTGTGAAAATGCTTTATTTTGTTTTTAACTTCGTCTTAACTACATATAAAGGTATTTTGCAAAAGATAAGTGTAAGGGAAATCTAAATCGGTTTATTAGAACACAAATGAACATGAATCGTAATAATAATAAATGAACATACATATTAGTATTCGTTTGAGTCAAATGCTTGTATCGAGTCATAATGATGTTTTGCAGGATTTCCAGGAAGTAAGGTAAAGGTTTTTCCAAAAATTTTCCGGAAACTTAAAATGAGAATTTTTGTCAGGTCATTTCTGACGGCGTCAGGGGTTATAACCTGACGGCGTCAGATTTAATTTCCAGAAATTTTTGAAAGTTTTGTTTTCATAAAAAGTTTTTATTAAATCTCCAACTTATAATCTCCAGGAATCTGCAAAATTATCATTCCACAAGCATTATATCCTTATATATAGATTTTATCCCGCCGATGTTATGCAGGTTTTCGTGTTTGTTTTCTCAGGTTTAACAGGTTATTTTGGACAAGGAAATGTTTTGAATCAAGCTTGTGGCGATGCATTAGTCATGGAGCTTCTACATTACTTTGGAGGAAGATCTAACCGTGTAATTTCATTATCCACCGAGCGAATCAGGGGAGTATTTGATTTCATTCTTTTACCTTATTTACTTTTACATCTTGTTATTTGAACATTGGGGACAATGTTCATCTTAAGTGTAAGGGGGGGTAAAAGTACGATTTTAGAGAATGCCATTGCGCTTGATTTTTGTTTGTTTAATAATAGATGTGTAATAAAACTGAGAGAAATACTTGATTAGGGTAATTTTAGTGCCAAATTTAAAATTTTTTACAACATATACGAGTGAAACTTTAGTTCTAATGAGCGTCTCACGGATAGGAGTTATATGACTAGCACAAAAAACCGTACCACTAAAAAATTTTCCACCCCAAATATGTGAGGTTCGCCCCTAGAATTGGTAGGAAAAGCATTTATGCTATGATGTGTGTACCGGTAGCACTTAGATTCTAAACTTGCGTTAGGACCATTCCAAGGCCACAAGTGAGACTACATTCGTGTAGTTAGATTTACTACATGATAAGAGGCATTAGGATTAACCCATTGTTTTACACCTGTGTTTTTGTTATAATTACATTGGCTACATTGGTCAAGTAATTCTCCCACACCCTTTGCGTTGTACTCATTTTTAGTACACGATACCCCTAGTACACCCCTCAGAGCCTATCTTTTCGTTTCGACCTTTAAGCATTTTACTTAAAGGAAGAATTTGTTACACCCCACTAAAATGTACACCCAAATCGCCTTAGCCTACCTTGTATGCACTCATCTTTAGTGCATTATTGTTACAACATTTGTTTAAACCCAAGTTAATTATCTAATTGATTACATGGTTGCTAAGTCGAGTCATATCCTTGTACATATTGTTTTGGGACGATTGGGACTCATGGGTAAAGTACTAGTGTAATGGAGTAATGGGGAAGAACATCATTTATTACCCCCATATGTGCTAAATGTTTTAAAAGTACTCCAAGTGTTTTAATTATCTTAATTCGAGTCATTAGAATAGTATTTGTAAAGTTATGTAAAAATTCAAGTGTAAGGGGAATGCAACGCCCCTATGATGTATTATTTTGGATGGTAGGGCAAAAATGTATGTCAAAAAAAAAAAAAAAAAAAAAAAAAATCAAAAAAATCAAGAAAAACACAAAAAAATGAGAAAAAATAGAAAAAATAGAAAAAACATACGGACTACCATCCCGTTTCATTTTATGTTTATCTTTATGTTTTTGTTATTTTGTTATTTTGTTTCTAGCTTAAAATTGAGTCTAGTCTTGGCTTAGCAACATTGTATAGTACATGTAATTGATCAAGATCTTTAACTAGCCACCAGTAAAATATCCCGTATCCAACAAAACCGTGTTTTCCTTTTCCCTACACCTGACGTTATAACCCATTTAAAAGCCCTCTTTGATAGTTTATCTTAGGTGCTTACGCCTAGTGGAGGAGGTTTTCGATCCTTTCCCAAGCCTATGGTAATCTATTTGCTATGACAGGTAGTGAGAGATATTTTCCGTTTTCATTTATGAGATTTATTTTGATGACACTTGAGAGATGTGAGTATCTAAACACTACTTGTGAGGTGCTAGTATGTAATCTCCGTGCTTATTATGATTGAAGTGGAACGATTATTTGTTGTAATTACTTTTATGTTTGCATTAAATGACCCCTAACTTGTATTTTGATTAGAATAAAAGCGCATTTGCTTGAGGACAAGCAAATCTCAAGTGTAAGGGTATTTGATGAGGCGAAAAGTGTACCGCTTTTAAGGGGTCATTTAAGCCCGAAATCGTATTTATTTGATCAAATATTGCCCTAAATCGTTCCTTTTGTCATTTTAGGTACTTTTGAGGAGAAATCTGGAAAAGGAGGCATTTTGGACGTTTTTGGAGCATTAAAGTGAAGAATACGACAAAGTCTCAAAATCGGCTGATTTTTACCTTTGACGGCGTCAGAATCATCTCTTGACGGCGTCATGCCTTGGCAAGAAAAGTGGGATGTGAAATTTACTCATGACGGGCCAGTGAGTTAGCATGAGAATTCTGACGGCGTCACGCTTTAACTAAATCAAGGGCGTCACGGCTTAAATCATAAGGGGACGGCGTCACGTTCAAGTTTAGACGGCGTCAAGCCTTGATAGGCCAGAATGGATTTTTGAAGAGCTAAAGAGGGACGGCGTCAAGAAGGTCACCCGGGAACCCTAAAAGCGGCGAGGTGACGGCGTCACAATGCATAAGGTGACGCCGTCAGATCCAAAAATCTATATATAGTTTTCTAATTTTTTGTCATTAAGAGAGAGCTTAGTGTGTGGAATTTTGGGATAAAACCCTAAGACGATTTTAGCTACTTTTTCAGGGCTTTTTGCCTTGAGATCTTCCATGTTTCATTGAAAGATAAGTTATCAATTAATCATTCAATATGTCTATGTGTTGTTTGATTCTATCTTATGCTTGTCTTTTGTTTAACATGTTAGGCTAATTTTATCTTGTGTTTGCTTAGATCTAATGAAACCTAGCTATTGATTATTGGTTGTTAGTGTGTTGTTAGTTGTATTGGATGATTGTTTATCTATGTTAGGCTTAAGAAAACTGGCTAACTTCCTATTCGGTAACTTGCTTGAACGTCTTAAGAAACATGAACCAAACGCGTACTAAAGGTTTTTATGGTTGTATTTAATGCACAAGCGAATTCTAGTGATCCCATGTTAGGAGCTTCCTAGCCGGCTCGACATAGGAGTGAAGTAGGAGCTTGTAGAGTTTGGGGAAGTAAGTACGCCACCCCACGAATGGTATTAAGGAATACACCCGTCATCCACGCAACTAATACACACTAATTAACCGGTAAAAGATAGCTAGGGAGTAAGGAAATCTAAGTAAACACATTTCTCTACACATAAGTTTCTCACCACTTTTCATTTTTGTTATTTTATTTTATTTGCATTCGTAGTCATTTGGGTTAGTTGACTAGCAACTAATTCCGCCCACTCCTTCAAACCCGAGATTTTACTTGCTTTCATAAAATTATAAAAACATAAAAAGAATCTTCCTCAACCCTTAGACCTAATTAGAGTAGCCTTTCATACCTAACGAACACTATTCCCTGTGGAGAACGATCAATCCCCCGTACTTACCACTACACTATACTACATCGGTCAGGTACACTGCCTGGTGGGGTTGTAAGCCTCTTGAGATCCCTCGAGAGGTAAAACCTGTTGTAAGGTTACAAAACCACGCACATCAATGTGATCTTCGTCACATAAGATAATAGTTACAATCAAGAAAGAAAAAAAATTCTACGTGGAAAAAGGATAAATATTCTGTAAGATGGTTTATTATAATAGTGGGATTTTCACAGTGGTTACAGTCACCCCCCGTTAAGGGAATCTCGTCCCGAGATTCAGTCTACGTTGGTTGAAAAGTTGGGAAAAGTGAAATATAGAGATATTCGGGCTTAGTTTTCTAACCTATACGGATAGGGAATATGAGAATAGGAAATCGTACAACGATTGGATTTAGGATGAAAGTTTGATAGGCTTAAAATGGTTGAAGTTCAAAAATGATATTATAAATAATATTATCTTATCCTTATGTCCTATATCTCCAAAATTTTGCTTTTGAATGAAAATTGTTATTAGAAAATCTGAAAAGATAACTGTTTCAGTTATTACATGATTCTTCCTAAATTATACATAGTTGATCAGGTTATGTATAATTGAGGACCAAATGATGTAATATTTGGCTCAGTCACTGTGGTATTTATGTTTCTCCCAAAAGTTTTAGATGGTATTCAACGGTTTGTTTTTGACAACATACATATTTTTCACAAAAATAAGAAAATTATTGTTCATATTATGGTGATAAGTCAGGAAGTTCTAGGGTACTAATGGGATATCCTTAAAACAAATCTTAAGGTTCGAGTGAAATTCTTACAGAATGGTCAAAACTAATATTAACCAAGTTTCTAGTGAGATGACAGTGTAGTGACTACGAACAGGTCAAATGGAATAGAAATGTAGATTGTGATTATTTCAGAAATATTACAAGGTAAAGATTTCATACGGTAGAAAGGATAGTTAATACACTTAAGTTACGTCCATCGTAACTAAGGTAGAGTACAATAGGAAACATGCTTAGGAAGTTTACAATATGATTTATTTAGCTATGATGGAAATTTATCTTCTGCTTAAATAGGGATGTCATTCCTTGACATTATTGGGATCTTAACGAGTTCTCATTCTCCTGCACTAGTCTTGGTTTGGCTGTGCGTTCCCGTCTCCTAGCACATACGCTCTTCCGCGGGCATTGTTGTTCTGGTCAGCATTCGGTTTCGGGCACCGACTCTTATAATGCCCCTTCTCACCACATCCATAACAAGTTATAGCTACTGGCTGTGGATTTGATCCTGTTGCTCTACAGTCTTTGGTCTGATGTCCAACTTTCCGAAAATTTGAGCACCTAATGGTGCATGGTCCGTAGTGGTGCAACGAGCATTGATTGCAAAATGGTTTTGTTCCGACATAACCATTCCTCTCAGCAGGTGTGGCAGTATAGGCTTTGGCTGTCTCTTGTCGACGATTCTGTTGGTGGTGGTGATTGTTATGGTCGTGCTGGTAGTTGTTGTGGTGATGGGAGATCCTTCTATCATCAAGCTTCCGCTTGTGATCATCATTTGCTTGAAGGGAATTTCTCTTGATTTCACGATCCATCAGCTTCTGGGCTGTGGTCATTGCTTCCTCCAGCGATTGAGGATTTGAAACAATAACGTTTCCCTCGATGCTTCGAGGTAAACCTTCAGTGTATTTCTCCAACAACTTTTCCTGATCCGGCACAATAGTTGGACATAGGAGAGCAAGCTCCTGAAACCTCCTATTGTAAGCCTTGATATCTGTTCCTTTTACTGCTAACGGGTGGAATTCATCCTCCAATTTCTTGATTTCGGTACGAGGACAATACTTATTTAGCATCTTCTTCTTGAGATCGTCCCACGTGAGTTGATGAGCTGCTTCTATTCCCATTGTCCGGGAAGTAGCAGACCACCAAGACAAGGCATCATCTAACAAAGTCCCTGTCGCGAAGGCAACTTTGCAGTCATCAGAACACCCGCTCCTTACAAAGACCACTTCCATACGTTCAAACCAACGAGCTAATTCTGTAGCTCCTTCTGTTCCTTTGAAGAAAGTCGGTTTGCAGTTCATGAAATCTTTGTAAGTACACTTGCGAACATTTGCTGGCTCGATTTCTCCATTGGGTCGACTAGTGCTTCCAGTGCGAGCAAATTCTGCTGCTTGACTCTCTAGTGCTGCAGCAACACTATCTGCAACAAGCTTTCGGATAGCAGCTTGGGACATGGGTGGTTCGGGGGAAGTGCGAGGCATATTTCTAGTAATACGATGAGAAAACACACGTTTTAAAATTTGACCATGTTAAATTAACAAGGTAAAATCCATGTTAATCATAAAATCACAACATGTTCAAATACTATCATACGCGTATGTAAGATGATCATCACTGGACCACATTAACCGATACCGTACACAGCAAAAATCAAAACCACATATAGTCATAAATAACTTGCTAACTTGTTATATATATAACAAAATTTGTATAAGCGTCATATTTATGCTATATATCTCATGGCCGAGATATTGTACAAAAGCTGGTAGATATAAATCTAATTTTAGTGGCTACCAGAAACTCTTTCGAGTCAACTTTTTAGTTTGACGATCATGCTGACGAGGATTATATTTACTCTTAATATCTATCTTGCATATCTCCCACTATTTTCTCCAAAATAGTGATCTTCATCTGAGCTGTCGTTAGTTCTTCATTTTTCTTCTTCATTTCTTCTCTTCTCTTCTAGCATCTTCAATTCGTCATAGGTATTTCTCGTCTCAGCTGCTCATGACGGTTCTCTGCCTTCTCACGATTCTCGTCCATCTTCTGCTTCATGGTCTCTGAATCTTCAACTCTATATTTTATACCTTCGATGCATTCTAGAGGTAGCTTGTCGAGATGACCTAAGCAGTCTCGATCCGTTCTTCTTGCTGTTCTAATTGCGTCAGCAGGGTGGAAATAGTCGGTTGTCGTTCCGGTGCCGATTGCGAGTTTTCACTCACCTCAAAGACTCGCGGTGGAATAGGGAAGTCGGGAATAGGTAATCGGGGTAAAGTTTGATATCGGGCGATAATGGTCCTAATTTCTTCACTAAGTTTAAACGGAATAGATGAGAAATAGAAACTTATAGATGATAGTGGAGGCGGAGATAAAGATGTAAAAACTGACGGTATATATGTAGCGAAAGTGGTCGTGGTAGTGGTGATGAGAATGTAGGTATTATCATGATGTCCGGTACCGTCGTGATATTTTTCAATATCCGAGTCCGACATAAGAGGAATAGAATGGGTAGGGGAAACCAGGATTCTGTAACAACCCGGTAATTATAAACATCTTACTATGTAACTAAATAGTTAGAAATAAACATATATAAGTAACGTTTCAGTGGCGTTGTGGCACGGAGGACTTTTTAGTTAAGTTTGTGAAAATCGGTTATAGTCCAATGTTTGAAAATATTTGGTTCTCTATAACCACAAGCTCTGATACCAATCTGTAACACCCCCATTTTTGAGATACGCAGCGGAATATAAGCTTTGGGGTGCTACTTCATGGTTCACAGTCATGAGTATAGAAAACGACTCGAAAAGAGACGTTTTTAATAAATTGTTATCATTCATTTATTTAATCAGAGTTTACATATAGAGGTCCCAGCGGGAGGTTTCGAAATACATTATAAATGATACATTATTCATTTGAATGATAACAAAATTGACACTCTTTTAAAAGAAAGTCCACCGCCACTCCGTGCCAAATCGTACTTCCAGTTACCTGAGATAAACATGCTTAAAAAGTCAACACAAAGGTTGAGTGAATCCATAGCGTTTAAAGTTATAATCAGTTTGAACACAAGCCAAATAAGAGAAATCAGTTATATCACAGTTCGGGAATATTGCACTAAGCCTCATGACACACAAATGATAACGGGGTGCATTTGGTTACTTAACCAGCAACACAAATGGGGTGCATTTGGTTACTTAACCAGCAACACAAATGGGGTGCATTTGATTACTTAACCAGCAACACAAATGGGGTGCACTTGGTTACTTAACCAGCAACACAAATGGGATATCTTAGGCAATATTAATCATGAAATCATACAGAAAATACTTATGTTCGGTTTGTAGCATGTATCTCCCCACAAGTTTAGAAAAACGTAGTAAAAAGTGGGACTATGAACTCACCTGAGCAGTCTGAATGGAAAACAAAGTGAAAGAAAGTTGATAAACGTCTCCGGCTCACAACCTGGGTTGGTATGTCAAGTTCTTTAGAAATTGTTTCTGATTATATAAGTTTTCAATGTTCGTTTCGTTATGTTTTGGTTTGATGGTTAGGTACTTAATTGAGCCAATATGTTGTTTCAAAAGTAAGATTTTATCTTATCTTCTTATCTGTAAATTTCGGTTCTGTCCGTTCGTTAAATAGATACTTCGTTTGTTAGTTACGGTACAAAACATATATTAAGTTTAAATAAAACTTAATAATAATAATAATAATAATAATAATAATAATAATAATAATAATAATAATAATAATAATAATAATAATAATAATAATAATAATAATAATAAAAAATTTAAATAATGATTAGGGTTTGTAGTTTATTTTCATTTTAGACCCTCAAGTTTCTATAGTTGACAACTTTTACCCTTAGACTTTAGTTATTTGACACTTTATACCCCTAGGGTTCAGATCGACAGCAGGATGGTCCTTTTTACAAAATCAATTAGAGTTTTGACACTTTTTACCCTTGAGACTTCTATATCATTTCATTCGACATCCTTATCTCCCAAAAACATTTTATTTCGTGCGTATTTTAGCGAGACTTTCTACGACTCTTTACCCAATTCATCTATTAGTGTCTTAAAACTGTTTTTACAAAAGATTAGACCTTGGTTCGAAATATAGACCTCGAAAACAATTTTTAAAATGGGCGATTCACAGATTTTCGAAACAGAAACACCCGACAAACAAATGACTAGAACTCACTCGTTTCTTAACGAAATTTTATGATTCTTTTTCCTATAGGTTTCCCTTTGAAAGATCTTTAACCATGTCAAAAACAAGAATTTTAGAGGACCATTTACTAGTCGAAATTAACGACACAAATCCTATTTCTGCTGCTGTCCTTATTGTAAAATCAGTTCTGAATTTAAATAAAACACCATTCGTTATACGTTTTTATGACTCGAGGTCTCAATAATTTTTGAAGGAAACGACGTTCCGGACAACTTTCGTGTTTTAAGTTTTCGACGAAACGGACTAGAAGTGCCTCGTTTTGTGTGATGTTCGCTGCTGTTACAGAAGGTTTATTAAGTTTATTTATAACTTAAAATCGACGTAACTTTTGACTCGTTTATCTGTTTTTGATGATTCAAATTGCTACGTTTTCATAAAAATAATCTCTTTGACAATATGTAAGTGACCTAGTGCCTAGTGTTCTAGAAATATCAAAGAAAAATAAAATAGTGTGTGTTTGTTTGGTTCGACCAAGAAAGAAAAGAAAACAAATAACTTGATTCTGCTAGCTATAGGTTATGAAATGTTTTCAAGAGTGTTTATATATGTATTTAGACGTATAATAAGTATAGGAATATAATTAAAATGAACTAGATCATACCTTGCAATTATATGTCGATTAGGGCATGTTTGTATGAAATGGATTCGAATTGACTCTCTACTGGTTCTAACTTCCTCCTACTGCTTCTTTAGGCTTATTTGAACTTAGTTTAGGTTTGTGGGATCAGAAATGAAAGGGTTTGAGGGCTGTGGAGTTGAAGTCGATGGGTTATGGGATGAATTAGGGTTTCATGGTGGGTTCTATTTATAGAGGGAGATTAGGGTTTTCATGTGGCTTCTAGGTCTGTCTTAATGAAGAAGGTGATGAGGTGTGTGGCAGTTGAAGCGCCACAAGGGGAGGAGGGGGTAAGGTGATGCGGAAGGCTATGGTTCATACACATAGGGCATTTCTAGAAGAGAAGCTATGTGTCTCCCTTCTTCTTCATACACTTAGCTTTCTTAGGGTTTAAGACTTATAAGTACTAGTTAGATTATGGTTAGGATTGGACTAGAAGGTGTAACTAGTTAGTTAGGGTTTTCGAATGGTGCATAGGGTAGTTATACCTAGGGCTTTGTTGACTTGTAAACTAGGGTTTAAGGTAGAACTAGGGTTTCTAGGTTTAGGGTTTAGCTAGAAATGAATTTTAAAACTACTTGGCATATTTTTATGTATATCGAATTTTACATAAATGGAGAAAAATAGTTTTTGTGCTTTAGGTGGTTGTACTCTAGGCTTGAAAGACTTGTACTAATGTTAGAAAAATAAGAAAAATATATTTTTAATTATTTCTTAATTTTCTATAATTTTTATGTAATTTTTATTAGGCTTTAAATACATATAAATGAGTTTTTATGATCTCATGCATTAGAGAGTTGTACATCGAGTTTATGGAGTTGTACATATATTAAATAAATTAATAAATTATTTTTAGAATTTATTATGTGAAAATACTACAAAACAGGTCGTTTAAATAACTATTATTAAGGTTTTATAAGATTTTTATTTTCATTTAAGTTTTATGCTTAAATGACTTGTACATTAGTTTAAGGGACTTGTACTTAATATTTTTATAAAAATATTAACTAAGGTTTGTAAATAAAATAATAGTTTTTGTGAAATTAGGGTTTTATCGGAAGTTGTAGTGGTATTAGGGTTTCTGTGCTTTAGTGACTTGTACATTGTTTAAATAAATTGCATTTTAGTATTTTTAGGGTTTTATTATCTTCACATGTCGTTATGGTAGTTTAGGGTTTCATAAACTCTTATTAAATAAGAAACGTTTAGTTTTAATCGTACGTTAGCGAAATAACGTAAAGTGATAAACGAGACCTCATAACGTTTTAGGTCAAAGATGCTTACATAGTTAAATACTAAATCAGTTAAGGTTGGGTTGCAAGCAGGGTTGTCAGGGATGTGATCTTCGTCACTTAAGATAATAGTTACAATCAAGAAAGAAAAAAAATTCTACGTGAAAAAAGGATAAATATTCTGTAAGATGGTTTATTATAATAGTGGGATTTTCACAGTGGTTACAGAAGAACAGGAGGAATCTGAACCTACAAGGTCTGCAACACTGGGTGAAACTGAAAGTGAATTTGGAAATTCTGAAGATGAATCAATATCTAGATCTGGGTCTGAGACACCTAGAAGCAAGAAAGTTGAAGAAGATGATGAAGAAGGAGAAGGAGAAAGCAAAAGTGATGAAGGAGAAAATGATAATGATGAAGAAGAAGGAGATGAAGAAGATAGTGAACAAAGTGATGAAGAAGTAGAAAGTGATAATGAAGAGGAATCCCAAGATGACCAAGGTGACAACAATGTACCACAATCTTCACATCCATCATCTGTGGGACAGTCTACCAACGAGCTGAGTGAGTTAAAGGAGAAGTTTACTAAATTGCAGAATCTTGTTTTAAGAAAACATGAAAAAGCTGAAAATGAGAACAAAGCAATACATGATAAGATCACTGAGGTTGAAAAGAAGTTTGATGTACACATATTCAAGCGTGATAATGTTGATCTGGAAAAGAATGTGAAAGAGATTCTTGCAACTCAAATCCCCCAGGAGGTCAGTGCTCAAGTACCTCAAGAGGTCACTCAGTTTCTACAAGCTAATCTTCAAGGAATTCTAAACACCTTTGTGGAAAAGAAACTGGAGAAGACTGTGGCTAGCATAATGCAAACTACACCACTCACCATCCGAACCATGCCACCAAAACCTTCACGATCAGATCTTAAAGGACAACTGTTGGCAGAAATCATGGATGACCCCAAGGAAGCAGAACTACAAAAGATATTACTCAAGTCAATTAAAGAGGAAGAAAAGGAAGATGAGGGGTGCAAGACTGTCAAACCTACTAAACGCCATCGAGATGAACAAGATGACCAAGGAAAGAAAAAGAGAAGACCTTCTTCCTCAACCGGTCGTGCAACTACAACACACTCGACTGGCACAACCAAACAGTCAGGCCAACAGATGTTCACTCCACATGAAGGTGGAGCATTTGAAGAAAATGAGCCACTTGAAGCTGAGGGCTTTGACTACGAGTTTCCCATAGCTCCACCAAAGATTCACAATGCCTCTGCACCACCTTCCAATGCAAAAGATACACCATTACCAGAATCGGTAAATCCATCAGCACCAAGATATGATTGGTTTGAATCAATGGTCGATGCTTTTCCTGAAAATACAAACGATACACCTGTCGAAGGTTCCACCATTGACTTCACCAAAAGACTGAAGAAAGTCATGAAGGTGCAGAAATTGGGCTTATCCGACATCATAAGAATCCGAACAAAGGGGTTCTCAGAATACAAAACAGTCACAACTTCTGAACTCGAGTTCGAATATAACATTGAACAGGTGGCACGAGCATTATCGGAGAACATTGATTGGGAACATGCTCAAACCTCAAATCCAAAAGACAACTTCCAACTGCGTGATTTCTCACAACCTTTACCACTCACCGGTCCACCCTTCAACCTTAAAATTCCTAATGCTTACTTCTTCAACAAAGACCTGGCATACCTAGAATTTGGAGACACTGATCCAGAAAGGAGATACGCTACCTCACTCACCAAATTCCAAGCTGAATCATATACTCTAGAGGGATTTGAGGAACAAATCGGAGATCTATTTGTCAACAAGGTTAGGGAATACAAAGAAGATGCTGCACTCGGGGTTTCTCACTGGCCACACATGAGAAGACTGTTCTACAAGTACATGTTTTCCAGAAAAACAAAAACACCAGTCTTCAACACGAACAGGATCTTATCAATCACCAGTGCAGAGACCGAGTCAATGTTTGGATACAATTTCTTGACAAAGGTTACAGTGAGGAGGTTAGACGACAAGGAATACAGTTTTAGTGAAGCTGACTACCCCCATCTATACATCCATGACATCGAAGACATGTATCTGCTGAAGGTCCAGGGAAAACTTGAACATCTTACTGGACGCCTTCAGTATGATACCATCAACTCTATTCTCATATTCATTCGCAGTGTTGTTATAAGAGCACTAGTAGAAGATGTTCATCTCGGGGTAGAAAGCTACCAAACAAGATTGAACCTCATCAAACCTGACATCAGACGACAAGGAATCCAAGAAAAGCAGCTATATACCTTCCTTGACCGACCATTTGGATTAGTATATGAGCAGAATAAAGGTGGTCAAAAGTTTATGGGGTATGAAGATATTGCTAAATTTAGTGATGCAACGTTAATTCGGGTTAAGGATGAGCTGGAGAAGATATTGATCAATAGACGCAAGGGGTTGAAAACTAGTTGAAGTAGAAACGATGCGAAACAGACAGCGAAGTTTGTTGCGAGGATTGATCAGAAGATAAAGTTCAGGCAGACGATGAGAAGAATGGAAAGCTACGTTGGAGGACGTCCAAGAGTCTCCAACATCCTCACATTCCGTCAGCCTGAGTAATGAGTGTTGGTACACATTGTTTAACATCATTTTTCATCATTTCATCATTTCTCATCACTAACAATGGCTTGTGCACATATAACAGTGGACAACCCGTACTTGTAAAGAAAGGACCCTGAGGTACGCATCAGTGCCTCAATCCTGATCAAAGGAGCGAAAGCTTCTTTCTTATGAGTAGAATGAAACCTGAATGTTTTCTAAGTTTTTCAAAACATTCTGCTCATAAGGACAAGTATTCCCTCGTCAAGGGGGAGTATTTGAAAAAAAAAATCTTTGTTCTGAAAAACAAAAGTTCTTGAAATTCTTCCCTAAAACTCAAAAACAGCATATTTTAATCATAAAGTTTTTTTCAAAATCATCATGAGTATGCTATTTTTGAGGGGGAGAATAACTGATGATTAAAATATGGTAAAGGAAAGATGGAATCTCATAAGTGCTCGACTCAGAATTGACCCTCGAATTGACAGTAGGAAAAAGTCAGTAATCGAAAGGACATGTCCCGGACGGGTAATAATTTCAAGCCAGCTCATCTGGTGATGTAAACGTGTCTCGCAACGGATGTGTCTGAGTAGAATGTACCGATTTCGAGCGATTTTCCTTGAATGTGATCTGGACGGGTAATAATTTCAAGCCAGTTCATCTGGTGATGTAAGCGTGTCTCGCGATGATCATGTCCATCGAAAATCAATCAATTCAAAAAGTGTCAACTCTACCCCGCATGTGCAAATTTACTTTAACTATATATGAGCACATGTTAAGGGGGAGTCTTTCAGAAAAACGCAAAACTCTCATGGTGTCAATAAAATGTTTTTACAATCATCGATACTTTGAGAGACTTTCAATGGTTTGGTTTATGGCATCATTAGGATAGTCATGGAGTTATAAGGTGACTAAGGTTTAGGAAAAAAACCGTCCTATGATCCACTAGAGCTGGAGGGATCTACCCAAGGACAATTCCCATAGTTTAGAACTAGAAAGTCCTAGGTATGATACAAAAAAGGAGAAATGAAATGAAAGGAGAAAGAAGGGGTTGAAGAATTAAAAAGAAAAGCAAAGAAAAGGGTGAAAAGAAATAGCCCTCCATTTGTTCAACCTTAGGGTAGACACCGGGTTCAATACATAATCTACTGGTTGACTAAGCATCACCGGTATTGAAGACAAAAGACGTCATGGACCCAGTGACGCACTGCACTAAACCTTCTAGCCACTCAGGTGTCTCTCAAAAGACACTTGTTTCATTTCACACGGAGAACCCTTCATCATCTATCGACCTCTCACTACGAGATGTGTTGATATTGAAAAGGAGGCACTCTGCTCCACGCCTTCGACGACCAAACAAATGTGCACTAATCGAGTCTAGAGCCATGAGATTCATCAAAGATCTCTTAGGAACACTTAGTATTACACTGTTGTTCTACATCATGGGCAGCAGTTGTAAAATTAAGAAGAGTCCTTCGCAGATCTTAGCAATCTGCCGAGAACATTCTTGAGAGAATTCACAATTGTGATTCTCAGTGATAGAATGGAAATCCTGCCAGGATAACATCAAACAACCCTGACAGCAGGTCACTTCGGTAACTCCTTGTGGGTTACGCTTAGTGTTTGTTCCAAAAATGGTCTACAGTCGTGGGATGATCTCCAGCGGCTCACTGAATCGTGGGTGCACTTTGGTGTGTCCGTGTAAGCCCTTTCGGGGGTATCCGGTTTAGAACGGCCTGGGCAAGGATTAGAGAAAGTCTTTACACTATGCTGTTGACGATCTCGAAGTCTGAGCCTGTAAGTGCCGATTGGTTCGAGTTGCTGCTGCTGCGGAGGAGGAGCTTGAAGACCTGGAGTTCAACCACCATCAAGACTCCATCATGCTCATATCCTGAAGATAAGTTCTCATAAAGACTCAGAAATATCAAAAGTTCAGAATATGTTAAAGAAAAGTCAAAGTTCAAACACTACAACCTTTCACAAGTTAAAGATTAAAGAAGTGAGAACAAGTTGAAGAACCAAAGTCAAAAGACATATGAGCATGGTGGAGAAGGCGTGAAGACACCAGAAGCAGAGACCATTGGAGAACGGCAGATTAGTACCATATCATATCATATCACAATCAAGAATAAAGAACAAAGATTCAGAAGACGTCAAAGCCACAAGAAGCAAAGACGATGTCAAGCAACCTTGATGACCAATACTTAGTGGGAGATTGTTGGGAACACGTTTTGTATTAATTCAAGTGTTGATCATATTGTAATAGGTTGCTTTGGCCTTTAGGTTTGTCATTAGGCCTAGCCTGTGTAGAAGGCCCATGGGCTGTGTCATTATTTATTTATTTATGTTTAAGTATGTTAATTAGGGCTTTAAGCCCAAGTCCATGTAAAAACTATAAATACCCCCTCCCATCTAAGGGAGAGGGTTGGTTGATTGTATGCTAAACATTCCTATATTATTGTGTTAATCAATCTTCTACTCTCTTTCTCTCTTTAACTTTCTCTCTCTATATCTAGGGTTAATTAGTGTAGCTTGTGTGATAATTAATAGTAGCAATAGTCATCTTTTTCTTCTTGGATAACGGTTGTATTACATTTGTGTATAAATAGGATCATAAGTTGAAGTAGAAAGGTTGACAAGTTTGTGCAAATTAATGCAAAGCATTCACAAACCCTTTCTACTCCTCCAAATACAACTAAGTACCTGAGATAGCTCAGTTGGTTAGCATAGTTGTACTTAAACTTAGCTTAAGTTTAGAGAGGAGATTACCATACTTGTCATTCAATCCCAAGTGTTATTCCGCAAACAATTGGGTATAATTCTTTGATTGATTTCTAATAAGAATTAAACGTTAAAAAATCTTGTCTATTTACTTTTACGTTTTTCTTATAACTGTTAAAGAATTTGATTACATTACTCAACCATGGTGCATGGTTAGATTAACTTTGTAGTTAACTCTAACTATGTAAACGGGAACAACAAAAACCTAAGCCCGCTTTATCTCCAAATGCCTTTTGACTATTTAGTAAATCCTTAAAGGATTGAGAACTCTTTTCAAATTTTGCTAACATATTAGCCTTTTTCTTAAGCTTCTTAATTTCATTTTTATGATCTTGACACATTTTACATTCTAGATCAATTTCTATACCACTTTCAAGTCAAGATATTTTATCTTCCAAAATGATTTCTTTTTCCAATTTACTTTCAAAAGATTTAAAGATTCATTTTCCGAAAATGTTTTTAGATTCATGTTGCACAGATGTTCAAAATTATTTTCTAATTTTGAAAATTCTAGAATGAATGTGTCATAGCAAAAATGTTCGATTTCAGAGTGTACCTCACTTGAAATCTTTAGCTATTTGACAATCCTTGCACTCGGGATAATCGTTGTCTTCTTCATCAGTATCACTCCAAGATTCTCCAACGAGTTCTCTTCGTAAATTACTCATGTGGGCCTTGATGGTGTTACCTTCATTGAAAACATTTACACTAGTAGTACTTGTATTTAATCTATCTATCTAAATTTCTATCTATTATTTCGTCTTCAGAAGTGACGAATTGTTCATATATATGTTCAAGATTAATTTGGTTAACTTTGGCTTGACTAATTTCTTGATGAAAGTTTAAAAGACTTTTCTAAATGTCATTTGCCGTTTTACACAATAAAATTCTTTCATATTCACTTTTCGGCAAAGCTTTGAAAATCATTATTTTAGCTTCAATATTTTTGTAAAATTTACTTTTAAAATCATCACTTTGATTTTCAAAGTTTATTTCCATTGGTTGAAAATCGACAATTTAAATGACATGCCAAAGATCTTGATCTATTGATTTCACATGAATTTCAACCTATTTTTCCGTTCAATAAAGTTATTATTTTCGAAAAATTGTGGTTATTTCAAAGAATGCCCTTCTAGATATCTTTTAGACTCCATAGATCGATTCAAGTTTTAAAATACAGTATATTTTAAAGCTCTTGAGTAACATGCTCTGATACCAACTATAGAAACTAGAGGGGGGGGGGGGGTTGAATAGTTTGATTCTAAGTTATGTGATATCAATCAAATATATATATGAGCACAACGAAAATGCATAGTGTAACACCCCAACCCGACCTTGGTCAAGATGCCACATTGTGGTGTCTATCAAAACATACAAAATAAACGCAAGCGGAAGACTTCATAAATAAAGTAAAGTCAAGAACATCATGACTTCCAAATTACAAGCTCCCAATAAGTCTAAAAGAAATCAAATGAAATGAAAGAAAATATCTGAAACATAAGTCTGAACATAATCCAACGAATGGGGAATACTAATCAAGGTTGGTCTTCTAACTCCTACTCTCATCACTCTTTCCCAGCATCCCGCTTATTACCTGCCGCATGGAAAAGAAACGCGGCTGAGCTTAAAAAGCCCAGTGAACAAATATATATATATATATATATATATATATATATATATATATATAAATATATGCAATATATATATATATATATATATATATATATATATATATATATATGCAAAACAGATAGGTAATAAGCATAAGTAAACGAAGATAGATTATACGAATCAAAAGCATAGATATCATAAGTCAGATAATCATAAAGAATCAAAGAGTCAAATAAGAACGGCAACGAACGCGTCTAAACGAGACACTCGAATAGACCAAAGAATCACAGAGGATAGCCACGAGCCTGTCTAAATGAGACACTTGAATAAACCACATAATCACATCATCAAACAAATCATAATGTACAAGGAGGGGAGACCTCTCAAGTACCAAAAGTGAGAGGGGTGCATGGCACGCACAAACCAATTACTAAGTCAAATCATAAACACATCAATCACACCAATCATAACAATCACACCAAACATATACCTAGGATGCATCCATACGCCCCCTGCAGAACAAATCATATATGTACCTTGTACTAGACAAGTATACACACATATCATAATGGCCAATGTGCAAAAATAACATAACAGAACAGAAAGGGACGCCGTGGATCAATCACACCTCCACAGAAAGTGTCATGCCATTGGTGCCTCAATGACATGGCCATGGTACCTCCATGGCTAGTTAGCTCGGGCAACAGAAAAGAATAAATCACATCATATCATATCAGGTCATCATATCATATCCAAACAGAACGTATCAAACAGAACTGAATCATATCATACCAATGAATATCATAGCAAATAGATAGCAAGCCAAAGGATCATATCAAGGGAATTATAGCAAAGGCTCATATCAACAGAATCATAGCAAAGCAACGAATCAAAGTCAAGAATCGGAAAGTCATGAGAGAAGACACCCTTATTGAGAAAGGGTAGAATATCTGTACCTTATGCAAAGCAAACTAACAAAATAGCTAAAGCACACCGAAACAGGAATCACTCCTTCTTCACCGAACCTATACAGATTAATGATCATGTATTACTTACAGACTCATTTTATAAGTTACTGCTTATAGTTATTCAAATTCCATATTTAGGGTTTCTTTCTATTTTTAGAAACTTTCCACTTTTAGTAACTTTATATTTTTAGTAACTTTCTATTTTTAGAAAATTTCCATATTTTGTAAGTTTCCCTATTTAGGTTTACAAATAACAATTTAATTAACTTTAGGGTCTATTATGTTCAATATAATAATTTAGGGTTAAATATGACAACTTACAGCAGTTTAGGGTCTATTATATAAATTATATAAATGTGTGATCAATTTATATGTTAGCCATGAATTCAACACATAAAGTACCCACTTATATACGCCTACCCTATCTCATTCTTTCTTTTTTAAAAATCAAAACACAACACAACCATTTTGTCCCTTTCATTAATCCTTTTTGCCAAGCCCAAAACAACCCCAAACAACAACATATTTGAACCATCACATTTACCCAATTTCGACCCATGTTTCGTTGGTGATATACACTCTCGACTCAACACTATTTCATGCACATAATACCACACCTTTCACCAGCTTATACAACATACACAACACACTCAAAACAAACCCATCCGACACACACAAACACCACACTATTTCCAGCCACTCGACACACACTTTTCAGCTCTTAACATACCACGTCACCCCTTTCTTTTCCAGCCCAACTCGACCCCTACAAACCCACAATATTGGATTCCATAGACCAACACTTGAATAGCCCCAATCTTTCCCTTTTGACCTCAAAACACATGACCAAAACCATGCATGCAACCTCCCATTTTAGCATGTCTAACACCAGGTTTTACAGCCCTATACTTGACCTATTAATTAATACCATACACATGCATGCAAATCTTCTATTTTATTTTCACACATTAACACCATGTTTTAATACCTACAGCCCTACTCCACATGCATGTTTCCAGTAACAACAAGACGTATACATGGCCTCACATTCAAAAAGGAAAACAGATCCAACAAACATGTAAACCCTCAGATTTCAATATCCAATAAAACCGTATGTCGAACTATATGAAATCATCATTTTATGTGACCATATTCTAGCTTTTTAGAGTGTATACAAATGATCTAACAAGTGTTTAATTTACCAGATCATAAGTCTACAAAAAGACTGGTTCGAACAGTAGGCTAAACCAAATATTGCCCTATATATATTCAACAAATCATGCGTGAAACTCAGATTCTAAAAGCCATATTACACTCTATATTGACCCGTATATGTATGCATTAGTTCATGATTTTATGCAATGTATTTCTAGATTTATGAGCTCATAAACACTGATTAGAAATAGCCACTTATAACCCTTATGTCGACCTATAGATTCCAATATTTCATAAGTTAAATTCCTAGGTTCCATGTTGTTCTTTAGTGATCAAAACATATGTTCCCAGACCAGATTTCATAAGCTTTATAAACACTGATTTTGAATGACAACATAAACCCTATATATATGCATTCTAACAACTATGCACGAATCTGATTCTAGCAGCCCCATAACCTCATATTGACACACATATACACACATCATAACAGGCATGAACTCAGACTCTATTAGCCAAATAAAACCACGTATCGACCTATATATATTACCTCATTTTATGCGACTCTATTACATCTTTTCATGTGTTACTTTCCAGGTTTAGAGTGCATATTAGTGACCAATTTACCATGTTTAATTCAGATTCGATTAGCCATTTAAAACTCCCATCGATACATGATATCACCCATCATTTTATGTGACATATTAATCTTTTACTCATATTTATTGGAGATTGATTATAGCCTTGGTTTTAAATTACAAATCACACTCATGTTCATGTGTACAAGTCGAAGGAAACAAGAATAACGTAGATGATACCTTGGAATGATTAGAAGACTGAAAAACAAGAACAAAAAGACTCCCAAAATCATACCTGGTCGAACCTAAATCAAACAACCTTGCACCAGTATATACCACGATTACCACCCCCTTTGAGACACCTTTTAGTCCTCCTTTGAACCACCTCTTATACTACTTTAATGCTTCTCCAATGGTGCAATCGAATAGAACTTTGTTTAGGGTTTTTCAGTGTGAGTTTGGAATGTATAATACGACTAATATAGAGGAATTGATAAGGGAATTTAAGCTGGAAAATAGGCCGAGTTTATGGGATAACCAGGAGACCAAATCCTCTTTTTTAACCTCAAGATAATTCTATACATTTTATAAGTAAGAGTTGTGTACAAAATTTAAAAGAATTTCAGCCTAAGTAGGGACTTCTAGGCGTGTGATAATTTGTTATGTGTGGTATGTATTTGTCGACCCATATATATACTTAGATTATGATCTTTTAGTATTATGCAGTACTCAATTATAACTTATATTTATTTACAGTTTTATTCGTGTTCAAGGTTCAAATTAGCCATGGATTTTACAACCCACATTTTAGGTTATTATACATAGAGTAAAAGAAAATGTAAGAAGAGATAAGGAATAGAGACAACCAAACCGAGACGCGGAGATTTATAGTGGTTCGGCACGAAGCTCACTATTCGTCCTACTCCGCTCCTCGAGTATCACACTCGAGAGTTCACAATCACTATGTCAACACGCTCCCTTTAGGCAGAGCAAACCGTACACCAACGCTTACACCAATTAACGACACTAAGCGAAATTTCAAGTCCTAATCCTAGCTAGAACCAATCTACACACCAACACACGGCAACACGGACAAGCACCTTGTCCACTTGGATTTTACACACAATCCAAGTCTTCACACAGACGATCACCCCATCCTAACCTTCACACGGATGATCACCCCGTCCTAATCTTCACACGGAAGATCACCCCGTCCTAATCTACACATGGACGATCACCCCGTCCTAATCTACAAACTATTACAATGACTTCACACTTTATCCCAATCTAACCTAACACAACTAGTCACGACTCACACATAAGTCGGATACACAAATATTAACGAATAGAGTTTGGAGGTGGGAGAAGAGAATCGTAGCATTAATTACGTGTGTGTGTGTGAAGACTAATATATAACACTTCATTTCTTGATGAATACGAGCGTTCTTCTCTTGCACTTTGATGTAGAGGATAATGGATCACTTATAAACAAATATCAATACGTTATAGTGATCAAAGAAGAAGAAGGAAAGAACAGAAAGTTTTTGTGCCAAGATGATCAGTTTTTCTACAGAGAATATTGTAGTATTTATAGACACTAGGAGGAGCGGGGACGGTCCCTTATATATACGGGACCGTCACATGTTTATGGGACCGTCCCGACAAACACTCCCATTTTTGTCCTGGTGTGGTGAAAATTTATCTAGTTTTAGGCGGAAAAACTAGCTGTTAGAGAATTTTGAATTCAAATATATTTTCTTATTAAATCATTTCTTTATAAATTACAAAAATACTTTTGTAAAAATATTTTGTCACATAAAAATGTGAGGTTTTAAGAAAAATATTTTCTTTTATCACTTAACTAATATTGGTATAGTGTTTGTTCATACCTTAAGTGATGTTGTAGTCGAGACGTTGTCGAAACGAGTTTTCTCGATCAAAAACTTATTAAACGTAGTTTTACGTAACATGTTTTTATATTTTGTGATTATCAAAACGTATAGAGACCGAATAATGCAAATGACATTTTTGACATGATTTGTATTAACAGTTCATCTGTTCATCAACAAGACAGATGAACAAGACTAACTGATGAACACTTATGAATAACATGTAGATTGATATTGTTTTGTTCATAAGTTAGTCTTGTTCATAAGTAGTTACTCTTGTTCATCAGTTCATCAACAAGAGTGATGAACTGATGAACAAGACTAACAGATGAACACTTATTAATAACATGTAGATTGATGTCGTCTTGTTCATCAATAAGCATTCCTAACAATGTTTATCATTGCTCATCATAATTCAAGTTGTTCATAAACCATGTTTTTCGTCATCAAATATGTGATGAACTGATGAACAAGACTAACTGATGAACACTTATTAACAACATGTAGATTGATGTTTTCTTGTTCATCAATAAGCATTCCTAACAATGTTTATCATTGCTCATCATAATTCATGTTGTTCATAAACCATGTTTTTCATCATCAAATATGACTAAATCGTCATCTTTAACGTATGATATCTCACTCATATGACATATGATTTGAGTGATTCAAAAACCTATGTAAAGAGTGAACCAAAATCTATTCGTGTTTTAATATTGGTCAAATTGATTGTTAAAAACGCAATAACACGCGATGCGTACATTTTTGTATAAAATTAACAAATAAAAAAAATCACTATTTAAATCTTACATTAATAAAATGATTAATGGTGAATTTTACAAATATTAGTGTATTTAACTCAATTTTAACACTAAAAAACTAAGCTAGACATTTTATCAAACACCTTGTGTGCAACAAATATAACTAAAATGTTATCTTTAACGTGTGATATCTCACTCATATGACATCGGATTTGAGTGACTCAAAAACATATGTAAAGAGTGAACCAAAATCTATAACTTTCATGTTTTAAGTTTTTCACGATTCAACATTTTTGAGGGTAAATAATAGGGTTGAAAATACCAAAAAAATAAAGAAAATTAAGACTCATTTGATATGTTAAAAAAATTTTGAATTTTTAACAAAATTTATATCAATTTAAAGAGGATTAAATTTTAGAAATTATTGTGAAACGGTTTTTTCTAAAAATTTGTCGTTTGTGAGTTATATGCGTTTGAAGTTCGAGGGTGTAAAGAAAAAAATGAGTCAAATGACCAAATTATCCCTTTGACCGAAAATAATAAAAAAAGAAGATGTTTGACCGGATATAATCCAATGGCTATTACTACTTTTTAGGCTTTTCAATTTGTAATCGCTTTTTATGTGATCCGTAACCGTTTGTTATAAAACCATGTTTATCAACAATTTATCATAACCCAATCTCTCATTAAAATATTATTTTCTTATTCCTCCACCTATACAATTAATACATACAAAAAAATCTCAAGTTTTTTACCATTTATCAACAACCCAACCAATCCAATCCAAATCCAAATAAAAGAAAATATGCATAGCCGTGGCAGATGGGTCAAAACAATGAAGGTCACCAAGTGACCGGTTTCGTGCATTCACTTTCCAACTTTTGTACAAACTTAATATTAAATTATGTATATAGATTAAGGGTAGGAATGACGTCATATTAAACCTACACCCTAGTCATGTAGTTGGTTTAATGACTCATCCCATTTAATTCACCTTCCATTTTTTATTTATTCGTGAAAATAGTAGTTGTTGTAAAAAACGCAAGTTAGCAGTAGTTATTTTGTTTTATAAAAGCGTTTGGTAAGTAGTAATGTAGTTTTAATTTTTTAATGTGTAAATTAAGTAAGAGTAGCATTATTATTTTAAAGTTTGTTTTATTAGCATTATTAGAAAAAGTAGTAGTATTAAAACTTGAAGTTACCATACATTCTTGAACATCCTTACACATAAACAAAATGCAATTACCATAGCATGAACTTTGGTCAATTTTGAGTTCAAGTTATTCAACATAGCTTTCTCAACTTACAACATTAAACAAACTAAAAAAAGACCTGTCTACACTTATCCTCAATCTACGTCTTCCAGCTGCCATTGAAGCAAATGATTCTTCAAGTTGGTTTCTTGACCTAAATAGCCTAGGAAAAATTTCCACTTAAAGAACACACATAGGTAGATCACACCAAGAAAAAAACCCCCAATTCATTCCCTACAAATGATTACTTCAATTAATAACTTGTGGTGAAAATGTGAACTTAAAATCAATACTTACAATTTGGGGGCAAGAGTAAAAACGACGACCTGGGTTAGTTTGCGTATGCTTAATGGTCGGATTATCACATAAACAATTCACCATCGAAATTAATTGATTTGCCTTCTTTCAATTTTTTATGTTTAAAAATTAGAGTTTTGATTATTTAAGTGTGTGTGTTAGATTGGGACCACGTGAAGTATTATATTGGATCAGGTAGTAGAGTTTTTTTATTAAGTAGTTGAAGTATTTTTTGGACCACATAAAGAAAGACAAAAATTCCCGTGCATCAGTTAAAGGAGACACGCTAACTTCGTTAGGGCCAAAGGACCAAGACCGACCCCAGGTTTCCCCATTCGGAGGCCGCCTGCACTTTCAGAACCACACGGACGGAACATGCAATTTGGCCAAACCACAAGGACAATTTTTGCAATTAACACTTTTTAAAATTTTATGGGTATTCGGTTTCAAAATCGGGGATCAATGGATATGAACCAACAAATCTAAAATTGAAAATTTTACCAAATTCCAGAGCCGATACAAGAACTATTGGGTATGAATCGGTTCAGTTCTTCATGATTGTGGTTCAGTTTCATTCCTTAGTGTTTTGCTTATCCCTACAGTTAAGTTACCTAGTTAAGCTTAAGTTAAGAGATGCTAAATAACCCTACCAAAATATACATAACTCTAGAGAGTTTTGAAGTTATCAAGGAGGATTAAAAGATTATTGTAAAAAGATATTATTTGGTTTTAATATGTTAGGCGAGTTGTTACAGCCAAAATCGAGTTTTAAGTATTTAATAACGAAATGCCGCTGGAATAGTCTGACTAAGACTTTTATGAGTCGGGAGACTCGACTATGATTGGTTAGTCAACGGAAGTTAAGTTGAGGTCAACCCGATAGTCAAACTAATAGTCAAAGTAAGAATATTATGGTTATAGAAAATATGAAATAAAACTTAAGGGACTAAAGTTTTTAAATGTCAAATAAGTTATATAGTTAATGTTAGGAATTAAGCATTAAGCAGTTAGTACTGTTGATTAAGCAGTTAGTACGGCTGAACTTGGAAGTTAGTACTGCTGAAGAAGTTTTGAAGACAAGAGCAGTTCATACTGTTTGAAAGAAGAAGTTAGTACGGTTTATGTTTTTGTAATACGTTTAATAGATAATTATAGAAAAGATTTTGTGTATATCGTCTAGAATTAGATTGATAGTTATCTTGTAAAGGAATCCTTAGTCTATAAAAGGATTTCCTAGGTTAAAGTTTTGGTACGAATTATTTTCATAGAGATTCAAGGTTGTAAACCCTAGTGATAGGAGATCACTCGTATTATTGTTTTAATAATATTGAATCGTTCAAGTTCATTATTCTGTGTTCATTCATTGTTACATTCAAACCATACAAAACACATAAAGTCTTCTAAGTGCTAGCTAGTAAATTCCGCGTGCTAGACTACGTATAATTCTTAGTATCACATCTAACACAAGGAGTGTGTTTAGATCCGGTCAAGTGGTATCAGAGCCAGGTTGCTGATACTTAGATTTAGAAGATCCGAGAAGAACAAAGATGGACATGGAAACAACACCAACCACAACTAACATTGTTGCTAAGCTTCCTATGCTTAAACCTAATGAGTTCAACGATTGGAGACTTCGTATTGAGCAGTTTTTCCAAGTGCAAGACTATACACTTTGGGAGATCATTGAAGAAGAAAACTCTTTTACACCTGTAACAACAACAACAACTGTTGTTGATGGTAAATCTGAGACAAATGTGCAGACAAAGCCAACCACTAATGAAGTGAAGGCAAGGCACATGAATGATGTTAAGGCTAGAAGTTTGCTTCTGATGACTATTCCCAATGACCAGTTGTTGAATTTTAGCAAGTTTAAGTGTGCTAAAACCCTTTTTGAAGCTATTGTTGCAAGATATGGTGGGAATGAAGCCACCAAAAAATCTCAGAAGACTCTTCTCAAGCAATAGTTTGAGAATTTTTCAACAACAAGCAACGAGTCACTAGATCATATGTTTAATAGACTTCAAAAACTAGTGAGTCAATTGGCTGTTCTCGGAATTGAGATGCGTCAGGAAGATCTCAACTCCAAATTTCTGAGGAGTTTACCAGCTGAATGGGCTATGCATGTGGTTGTATGGAAAAACAAGCCTGATATAGATTCAATGAGCCTAATGGATCTCTATAGCAACTTCAAGATAGTTGAACATGATGATAAGAAGTCTGCTGGATCAAGCTCAAGCTCAAGTTCAGGGAATTTGGCCTTTGTATCAACTCCCAGTACCTCAAGTTCAGATGAAGAAGTGCAAGTTGCTGGAGCAGTTGGTACTACTAGTGCAAACCTTGGTACTGCTAGCACTTCAAGCAGTACTAGTAGACTTTTGAATGATGATACTTATTGTGCTTTCTTGACTACTCAGCACAATGGAAGTATGTTGACTCATTCAGATCTTCAAGAGATTGATGAAGATGATATTGAATAGATGGATATCAAGTGGCAGCTCTCTCTTCTCAGTTTGAGAGCTATAAGATTCTTGAAGAAGACAGGCAAGAAGATTGTAATAAACAGCAATGATGTTGCAGGGTATGACAAGTCCAAGATTGAGTGTTTCAACTGCCACAAGAAAGGTCATTATTCAAGGGAGTGTAGATTGCCAAGCCAACAAGATGGAAAGAGCAGAGGATATGGAAACAAGTCAAGGGTTGTGGAGGTTACTGATTCAAGCTCGAAAGCCATGGTTTCCATTGATGGCTTAGGATTTGACTGGAGCTACATTGCAGAGGAGGAAGCAGAAGCATCTACAGAGGTTGCTCTCATGGCATTTTCTGATTCTGAGGTACAAGTTTCAAAATGTTCTAAATCTTGTGAATCTTTAAAAGATCTAGAAACACTTAAGAAAAGATATGAGAATCAGAGAAAAGAGCTAGTCGAAACTGCTTTTAGCTTAGCAAATCATAAGAGAGCTTTAGCTGTTTTAGAAAAACAAATTGTTCATTATAAAAGCAATGAGTCAAAGTTTTTTGATGATATGATTATTGTTAAAAGAGACTTAATGTTTAGAGAGAATGAAATTACTGTGTTAAAACATGAGCTAGAACAGGTTAAGAAAGCAAAGGAGAACATTCAGATGAGTTTAGACATACTAGAATACACATCAAAAGGTGTTCAAAAGATAATTGAGTGTCAGATCCTTAATAAAGCTAAGTCAGGCCTAGGTTATAAGTCAGTTCCACCTCCCTATAGAGGAATTCCAACACCCCCAGGCATAGAATTAGAACACACAGGACTCCCTGAATTTCAATTACCTATGCTTAACTATGGTCCTCAACCCAAGAAGGATGTAGTTGATAAACCTGTGTATGAAAGTGCAAGTGATAAATCACTATCTAAGGACAAGGTGTCTTCTGATAGGTCCTCAGCTAAGGACTCAGATGCTCCAACCATTGAGGAATGGACTTCTGATGATGAGAATGATCAGGCTGTGGTTAAACCTGTTAGTGCTAAAGTGGAGGAACCAAAAGTTCCAAAGATGGTTAAACCTGAGACTGTTAGGCCTACATCAAATGCCAAACCTTTTAGACCAACAGTTAGGTATGCAGAAATGTATAGAACCACAAACAAGCCAAGAGGTAACCAAAGGAATTGGAATGACCTCAAATCTCACCAATTAGGGGAGGATTTTGTCTGCTATAGGAAAGCTTGTTACTCTTGTGGTAGCTTTGACCATCTTGCAGATTATTGTGATAAATGGGTATCTGGATATACAAATCATAAGTTGAGCATAGCAAGACCTCAATCTTTTCTAAGGAATGATAGAATGATACCCAGATCAGTTCTATTAAAGTCTGGCCAAAGACCAATTCAAACTGCTAGACCAGCAGTTCAGACTGTCAGGCCTATTAGACCTGTTCACCCTAGGCCAACAGTTCAAGGTGCAAAAATGTTTTCCAAACCAGTACCAAAAACTGTTAATAGACCCTTTCATCGCAAAGCAGTTGTAAAAAATCAAGTTTGGAAACCTAAGGTAGCAACTGCCAAGCCAGCAGTTCCAACTGCTAGCAGAGTAATTGGTCTGGTGTGAATAAAAACACTGCTAAGGGAAACATGGGAAATGGAGTGAATGCATCAGCATGTTGGGTATGGAGACCTATTAAACCCAATGGTGCTAAAATTGTTTTGAAAAGAATGAATTATGTTGATGCAAGAGGAAAGCCTAAGTCTGTTTTGGCTTGGGTTCCACAAGGAAATTAATTTTCCTTGTAATGTGCATTGTTAGTCATATGCTTTTTTATTGTGAGACAAGTTCTTTGTGGCTTGTTTCTTTGTTTTTGGACTAACAATTGCAGGATTGGAGGGAAAACACCAAGGAATTATGAATGCTATATGTTTTGGACTGTTATGGTGATTTGAAGCTAAGTGTGTGATCTTTACACAAAACAAATGGTAATTGGTTCACCATGTCTTACCCACATAAGAACCAACTAGTCCAGAGCAAACGGTTTCTGGTAAAGACTAATCAAATCCGTTGATGGTTGACAATTTACCAAAAATTGTATGGTTATCAGCTCACCATATCTAAGTGTGAAGAGTTGGCTAGTCCAAAGCAAATGGCTATTGGTAAAGACATATCAAATCCGTTGATAGCTGATAGTTTGCTAAAAACTATGTTTGGGCCATGGTATTTTAAAATTTATTTCAAAAGTTCATATGGCTCAACAAATTTTTTTCAACAGTTGGTACGGTTAGTACAAAGTTAGGACGGCTCAACTAGCCGTTGTAAAAATCTGTCAGTAATTAATTTTCTAGCCGTTGGGGTAAAACCGTTATTCTTAAGATACTTATAGGGATTTTTATAGACGATAATTATCTTTTTACCATAAATTTATTTATTCTCTTTCTAAAGATAATTTATCTCATACGCATATTTCGCAAAACCCTAAACAGTACCTATAAACCCCAAGTGACTACATAAAACCTCAATTCCAATTTAAACGATCATCGTATTGATATAATCTTTCATTTTTCATCACTAAGAATGGCTGGATTGGAATTTGTTAAACGTCATAATCAGGTTGCGTTTCTTGAGAAAACAGAGGAGGGAGATGGGCTAAAGTTTTATGAGATTGTGGACTTTCTCAACCACTCTCACATAAGGTATGCTTTAACTATTTCTCCTACTCTTTATGTCTCGCGCATCACACAGTTCTGGCAGAATGCTACTGTCTTGACTAGTGAAGATGGAGACTCAGAAATTCATTCTGAAGTGGATGGTGTATCTTTTGTTGTTACCGAGTCTATAATTAGGAGACATCTTAAATTACATGACTCAGATGGTATTAACACTATGCCTAACACTGAAATATGGGAAGAACTTACCAAAATGGGGTATGATACATCTGAAAATAAATTAACTTTTCAAAAAGGATGTTTCTCACCTCAATGGAGATTTTTTATACATACCCTTTTAAGTTGTTTAAGTCCTAAAAAGACTGCTTGGGAGCAGTTCAGTAGCAATATTGCTATTGCTCTCATTTGTTTGTCTACAAACAAAGTTTTTAACTTTTCAAAATTTATTTTTGAGGGTATGGTATCTAATGTTTCAAGCAAAACAAAGTTTTTAATGTATCACAGGTTTGTTCAAACACTTTTGAATAAAAAGACATACCTTCTTACAAAACCAACTGAGATTTTTGCTACGCCTAGCCTTCAATCAAAATTTTTTCAAAATATGGCTATGGCTAGTAGGCTTTTTCAAGGGGAACTAGTTCCATTGTTTCCTCAAATGCTTCAAACTGAGCTGGGTGAAGGTTCAGCAGTTCCAACTGATCCCCATCACACATCCACTCAAGAACTTAAAACAACCCAACCACCAACCATCACTTATAGGAGAAGGTCTAAACCTAGTATACCTAGGGTTGTGACTAGATCCTTGCCCAAATATTCACCTCTCCTAGCATGTCACACAGCTAGAAGTGATGAGGGTAGCTCTTCACAAACTGAATTGACGGCTTTATGTACCAAGTTATTAGCCAAGGTTGACACTTTGGAGAAGGAGCTAAAGAAAAACAAGGAGGAATTCAAAGCTCACAAGGAGAATTTTGCCAAAGTCTACACCAAATTGACAAAAAGGGTGAAGAAGCTTGAAGAACAATTGAAGAAGAAAAGGGCAAGAATGGTATTGGATGATGATTCTTCTGATGATGATGATTCAGATGGTTCAGAAGGGGATGATGAAAATTCTTCAAAACAGGGGAGGAAATTTGGTAAAGACAAGGATAGATCAGGTTCTCAGGGGAGGCATGATAAAGGCTCAGAACAAGATGAAGGTTTTGGTAATGTTGCAGATATTGGTTCAGGTTCTGGTTATGTTCAAGAAACAACTGAGACACATAAAGAAGTTCAAATTGTTGAAGCAGTTCAGACTGCTGAGACAGAGCATGTAACAGTTCAGACTGCTGAGACAGAGTATAAAAGAAAAAGATCAGCAAAAGGGAAGAAGCCAATGATATCTGAAGAAGTTGCTGCTGCTCAAGAACTTGAAAGGCTCAAGACACTGAAACCAAAAACTCAAATTCAGATAGATCATGATGCAGAAGTTGCAAGGCAAATGATAGAAAAAGATTTGGCTGACAAACAAGCTGAAGAAGCTCAGATAGCTCGAGATGAGGAATTTGCAAGAAAAATAGCTGCTGATGATGTAAGAAACATAGCTGAATTTATGGAAAGAACAAGATCAAAAGAGGCAAATCAAGAGGAGTTCAATGAACAGCTACAATATTTGTTGGATTCTGATTTGATTGTAAGAGCTCAAGCTTCAATAGTTCTCAAATACAAACAGTTGAATGAAGAAGAAAAGACAGAGGAGCTTAAAGAGTTCATACTCAAAAAGAATGGAGTTGCAACATGGGAAGATCTGATTCAGAGAATAAGAGAAAGGCAAAAGTCAGGATACAAGATAAAGTTGCCAACAAAGAAGGAACAAGTTGAGTCTATGAAACATTATTTGAAGAACTCAGCAAGTTACACTATGAATGACTTCAAGGGAAAATCTTATGCTATAATTGAAAGGGAATTCTATGAAACTTATGCTATTCTGAACACTTAAAGAAGAGGTTTCAAAACAGGTAAGAAGAGAGAATCAGAAACTATGGAATCTGATGTTGCAAAGGAACAAAAGTCTGAAGAAGAAGGGTTAACAAATGAGAAGATCAAGAGTATGATGATGATTGTTCCAGAATCTTCTTATATCAAGCCTTTACAAGTAAAACATCCAATCATTGACTGGGAAGTGTTCACTGATGGAAGAATGAAAGGATGGAAGATAATCAGACTTGGAGATATTTCTGAAAGGTACAAGTTGTTTGAAGATTTACTCAGAGGTTTTGACAGAGAAGATCTTAATCAACTATGGAGCTTAGTAAAAGAGAGATTCAGAGATAAAGATCCTATTGAAGATAAAGATAAAGAATTATGGGTTCAACTGAAGAGAATTTATGAACCAGATAAAGGAGAGTCAATATGGAGATTTCAAGCACAAGTCAAGGATGTCACTTGGAAGTTATTTGGAACGTGTGGAGTACACAGAGTGTCTACCAAGGATGGAATAGAGATATATATGTTGGTTGAAAAAGATTATCCACTCAGACCAGTTGTTTTGACAATTATGGTAAATGTTATGCTAGAAGCTAATGAAGAATCTGAGATGGCTAATATGTTGGTGACAAAGATATTCAACCTAGCAGAAGAAGTGAAAGCTAGATCTAAGAGATTTGCTTGATAGGTGTTTGGAAGAATTTTATTCATATAAGAGATAAAGATTAATTCAGAGAAACTTAGTGATTTGGATAGAAATCATAAGTTTAGGGGAGGATTGTTAGGAATTAAGCATTAAGCAGTTAGTACTGTTGATTAAGTAGTTAGTACGGCTGAAGTTGGAAGTTAGTATTGCTGAAGAAGTTTTGAAGACAAGAGCAGTTCATACTGTTTGAAAGAAGAAGTTAGTACGGTTTATGTTTTTGTAATACGTTTAATAGATAATTATAGAAAAGATTTTGTGTATATCGTCTAGAATTAGATTGATAGATATCTTGTAAAGGAATCCTTAGTCTATAAAAGGATTGCCAAGGTTAAAGTTTTGGTACGAATTATTTTCATAGAGATTCAAGGTTGTAAACCCTAGTGATAGGAGATCACTCGTATTATTGTTTTAATAATATTGAATCGTTGAAGTTCATTATTCTGTGTTCATTCATTGTTACATTCAAACCATACAAAACACATAAAGTCTTCTAAGTGCTAGCTAGTAAATTCCGCGTGCTAGACTACGTATAATTCTTAGTATCACATCTAACACAAGGAGTGTGTGTAGATCCGGTCAGTTAATGTGTCCAAAGTACAAGAAAAAGTACTTGAAGGACCATAAGTGTCATTTGGCCAAACTAATAACTAGTTATAACTAATTCCCTAGATAATTCAACAAACTTTTCATTCTTTCAAGAGAGTCTATGAAAGTCGATTTAGAACAAATGGGAGGGAAAACAATGGTTCTTGGATGATCAATTGATAAAGAGATTAGAGTTCCATGGCAAGAGTTTAGTCCCTAATTATGCTTCTCTTCAAGTAAGTAACTTAATTGAGAATTGAAGGTTAGGGTTCATGTAGCCAAGTAAAAGGGTTTTGGGTAATTATGTTTCTAAACTAAGAATTAAAGTGTTTATGATATTGGGTTAATGAATTAAGATTAATTAGTGATTTTGGAATATGATCATGATATGATCGTATAAATGAAAGGGATGGATTTTGCTTATGGTTATGGATAGAGTAAGAGACTTTATATTGTTATGTAAATTATAAGTGTTAAACATGTATTGGCGATTCTTGGCTAGGAATAAAGTGTTATTGATTGTGAGGTTCATGGAAAAGGATGATGGATTATTTGTAATCCTAGCTTGGATTCAAGGTAAGTAACCAAGCCTTAATATGTTATGATATGTGAGTGATTATTTGTATATTGTGTATGGATCGTTTAGCGTTTAAATGAAAGGATATAAAAGCTTGAAAGTGGAGATGAGACTAGTATAGTTGGGCACTAGTTAGTTGTATCCTTGATATAGTCATCGGACTAACCAAGGTAAGTATATGGTTATGACTTATGATGTGTCGATAAGCTTGATTTGGGTTATGACACTTTGTACATAAACGATGAATGTTTGTTTGGCTAAGTATGTAAGTTTTGTATGTATGGTTATGTGATGTGAACATGATGTACATGTATGCTCTAAATTATGTCATATATGATAATATATTATTGTGGGTTACTTACTAAGCGAAAGCTTTCGTTGTAGTGTTTTAATGTTTTGTAGTTTCTTATGGAAGTATTATGGCTTGGAATAAGGCTTAAGGATTTGGAAGTGCGGATATTAGAAGGTTATAATGTAGGACCTTAGATCTACCTTATCACACTAAACAACAATCACGTATGGTGGTACAAGAGATAGAGTGAGGCATTAGTATCTAGAGAGAGAAACTAGAAAGATAAATTTCATTCATAATACACACACTACACACTTAAGCATACATTCCAAATGAGGAGGAGTGAGGCTTTTATAGTTCAATACAAATGAGCCATGGGCTTTCTATGGGCTTGATCATGGACTAAGTATAACATAACTTCTAACATATTAGATTAGACCATAAGCCCTTTGACTATCCTATTAAATAAACAACGAAACATTATAAAGATATAAATATGCAAATGACAATCACTTTCTAATAAAGCTAACAATCTCCCCTTAAGGGATGGTCATTCAAATGATGCTTCTTGTGATTAGATCTTTAGTCTTCACTTTCTTGAGCTTTGTATGTCATTGTAGAATAGTCTTGATTCTTTTGTTCCTTCATGCTTTGTGATCTTCAAAATAATCGTCTTTTTGTTCTTCTTTCCTTTGATCAACATCTTCACAGGTTTACAGTGTCGTCTCATCCATCATACGCATACTTCTTGACAATACTTTGAACTTCATACTTATTTATTCCTCATATGATACATGAACTAGTTCTTGACATCTTGATTAGCTTTTTGACTTTGTTGTAACACTTTGTCTCTGACTTGATCATTTTGTCTTGAACATTTTTCACTTGAGCTTGTTGAGGATGATCTTCATAAGTATGAGTATGAGGATATGTGGATGCTGAGCTATATGATGATGGTAAATGGATTTTCTTCAGTACCTGCATAAAACAGTTAGTAATAACCCATCCGGCACTTATAGGTTTGAACTTCGAGATCGTTAACAACATAGTGTGAAAACCTTCTCTAATCCTTGCCAATTTCGTTCATGAACCGGATGCCCCCTAGAGAGCTAACATAGATACACTGAAGTGTATCAATGATTTAGGTGAGTCGCTGAAGTATACCGAAGTATCATTGCACGACTGTAAATCATTTGAAGCAAATAATCATCATGATATAAGGCAAGATCCGTAGATAAGACTCTTCTACACCTTATGTCCTTTTTGGCGACCACATGTGTATTATATTGGAAATGTATCCTAAGAGATCTTTTAATGAATCTCATGGCTCTAGACTCGATTATGTGTGTTTTGGTTTTAGTAGTCAGAGGCATGGAGCAGAGTGCCACCTTTTCAATATCAACACATCTCGGAGTGAGGGCCGATAGATTATGCAAGGTTCTCCGTGAGAAATGAAACAAATATCTTTTAAGAGATACCTGAGTGGCTAGGAGGGGTTGTACAGCGCGTCACTGGGTCCATGACATATTGTCTTCAATATCAGTATCAACTTTGTGATTACCGATAGCAGATGTATTGACCCGGTTTCTGCCCTAAGTTTTCATGGAGGGCTATTTCTTTTCACCCTTTCATAAACTTTTCTTTTTCATTCTTCAACCCCTTCTTTCTCCTTTCTCATATACTCCTTTTTTCAATCTTACCTAAGGACTTCTAATTCTAATCTCTTGGAATTGTCCTTCGGTAGATCCCTCCGGCTCTGGCGGATCATAGGACATAAACCTAACAATAATCACCTTATTACTACATGATTATCCTAGATTTATTGATCACATGCCATAAAACCTTTTGTGAAAATCTCTCAAAGTGTTTATGATTAAACACATTTTTGTTAACACTTCGAGAGATTTGATTTTATTGAAATACTCCCCCTTCACATGTGCTCATCCATTTTAAGATAAGTTTACACATGTTGGGTAGAGTTTGCACGTTTTGAATTGATCGATTTTCAGTGAACATGACCATTGCGAGACACGTTTACATCACTAGTTAGACTAGCTTGAAATTATTACCCGTCCTGGTCATATTCAAAGAGAATCTCTCGAATTGGTACATTCTACTCAGACAAGTCCTTTGCGAGACACGCTTACATCACTGGATGAACCAGCTTGAAATTATTACCCGTCCAGGACATATCTTTTCAATTACTGACATTTGATATTCGTCAATTCGAGGGTTTAATCTGAGTCGAGCTATTTTGAGATTCAATCCACGATCTTTAAATATTTTGATCACATTTTAATCACGTCTTCTCCCCCCTCAAAAATAGCATGTCGTGATATTTTTTATATCAACTGATTAAAAGAAAAGCTTTTTGTAGAGATAGACGGATTTGTTTTAGCATGAAATTGGAACATTTTTGTTTTTCATTTTTTATACTCCCCCTTAAATAAAGCATGTTTTTAAATATAGAGTTTAAAATCAATTTTAAGGGTTTTGGAGGGAGTTATCTTGAGCACAGAGTATTTTGAAACATTTTGAAAAACCTTTTGAAAAATCTTCATCATGTGCTCAAGGATTCTTTGTCTTTGAAATTACGAGTCCTGATCTGAAATAATAAGAAGTCATCATTTAAGTCCGGGTTTCGTACTGAAGTATATGAAAGCCATTATGAAGAAATTTTTGAGAAACGACATGTTTTAGAAAACATTTTAGAGAACTCTCGCTCAAGCATTTGTACATGTCCGTATTATTGTTGAATGACATTTCTAGATACGTACAGAATATCGATTAGACGAGAGACATGTCGTGAGAAGAATATTTTTTTATTTTTTTATTTTATATTGTTTTTGAATTTTTGAAAATTTTCTATTTTTATATTTTGTTTTTGTTGATTTTTCAAATTTTGTATTGTGTTTTTTTTTTTTTGTTTTTTTTTTTTTTTTTAATATTTACAACGAATCTATTTTGAAAATATTTTCAAGAAGATTCGAGAAGACGTTCTAGCTCCTCAGGAGTTAGGCTTCACATGTCAATTCGTCGAACTAAATCGTCAAACCTTTCTTTTGGAAGGGCTTTAGTAAATAGATCGGCGAGTTGGTATTCAGTCTTCACGAAAAATAATTCAATAGTATCCTCTTCTACGTGCTCTTTGATGAAGTGATAGCGGACTCTAATATGCTTGGTCTTCGAGTGTTGTACTGGATTGCACGAGATGGCTATGTCACTTTTCAAATCATAATGCAAAGGTATTCTGTCGAAAGTAAAGCCATAATCTGTGAGTTGTGTCCTCATCCATAGAACTTAGGCACAACACACAGATAGAGACACATACTCAGCTTCTACGATTGATAGTGCAGTACAGTCTTGTTTCCTTGATGACCAGCCTACTAGCTTTTCACCCAAAAATTGTGCCCCACCTGATGTACTTTTTGCTGTAACTTGGCAACCTGCATGGTCGGCATCTGAAAATGCTATTAGTTTAAACTCGGAATCCTTCGGATACCAAAGTCTCATGTTAATGGTTCTTCGTAGGTACCGAAAGATCCATTTGACCTCTTGGAGGTGAAGTTCGGTAGACTTGTCTGAAACCATGCTAATAAGCAAACAGCAAAATGAATATTGGGTCGACTAGCAGTAAGGTACATGAGAGAACCAATCATACTCTGATATTTTTTCGGATAGATGGGTTGCACCGATTTTTGGTGAAGTGACCATTGGTGTACCAACAGAGTCATAATTTTCCATACCATGTTTTTTCAAAATCTCAATAAAATATTTTGCTTGATTAATAAAAATACCACGAGGGGATTGGTGTAACTGTAAAGCAAGAAAGAATTTAAGTTCCCCCATCATGGACATTTCAAATTTGATTTTCATGAGATTTTCAAAATGATTTGAATGTTTCGGATTAGTGGACCCAAAGACAATGTCGTCCATGTAAATCTGAACAATCAAAATGTCATTTTTGAATTTTCTTGTAAACAAGGTGGAATCAACTGTTCCTTTGGTGAAATTGTTTTGGATCAGGAAATATGATAGTTCTTCATACCACGCCCTTGGAGCTTGTTTTAAACCATAAATGGCTTACTTTAGCTTGTAGACATAGTCTGGATGTTCTTTCAGAGTTACATTCAAGAATACAGTTTTGATGTCCATCTGATAGACAGTGATGTTTTTGTGAGCTGCATAGGCCAAGAAAATCATGACTGCCTCAAGTCTTGCTACTGGCGCGCATGATTCTTTGAAATCTGTCCCATCTTCCTGTCTAAATCCTTTAGCCACTAGACGAGCTTTGTTGCGAATTACATTCATTTCTTCATCCTTTTTGTTCTTCCATAACCATTTGAGATCAATGACAAGTTTTTCAATTGGTCTTGGAACTAATTCCCGTGTATCATGTAACTGGTATTGAAGAAGTTCTTCCTACATCGCTTCAATCCATGCATTGTCTGCCATCACCTCCTGAATGTTCTTAGGTTCTTTTAGGCTTACTGAGCAGATGTAGATACACATGTCGGGGTCGGTGGCGAGTTGTTTTCTCGTCTGAACTGGCCGTGAAGGTTCACCAATAACTTGTTCTATTGGATGGTCTTTTATCCATTGTAGTGTAGAAGGGTACCTTGGGTTTAATGTATGTGTGTTAGATGGTTCTCGTAACCATGAAGATGATTCAGCCGAATCCGTAGCAAACGGGTTGTCGAATACTTCTTCTTCTTCTAACGCAGCATCGTTGTGGTTCTGTGTTGTTTCTTCTTGAAATGTTGTATTTTGGTTTTGCTCATCAACTCATGATAGAACAATTTCAATTACTGGAGTTGTTGAAGTAGATGTTGATGATGTGGAAGGAGTTGGTGCGTCAGCTTCAATTGTTGTTGATGCATCTTCTGGTGGTGGTGGTGGTTGATGGTTTTGAGCGGGTGTACCGGAATGTTGTTGTGATGCATTTATCGAAATTCCACTATAGTATTCATCAAACATTAACTCGAAGAAATTTTCCAGTTCTTGTTCTGAATGTTTGTAAGTGGTTGTTGATTGAGCTCCTTAAGGTACGAGTCCTGAACTAATCTGTCCAGAAGTCTGCGGGTTTTGTACGGGTCCTAATCTGTTTTGATTAGAAGCCATCGGTTTAAGCGCGGGTTCTAGAGCGAGTCTCTCAGAATCCATTTGTGTAATTTTGTCAAACTTCACATGCATCTTCTCTATTATCCTTTTAGTCCTTGATGTGTCACGTTCGTGTACAAGTTTTAAATTTATAAGGGTCGAATTACCGAATCTAGAAATAACACATACGAGCAAGTGAACTCGTCCGTTATAGCAAGATTATGATGGTAAGTCGGGATCGTTCATAGGGATTTGTGAGTGAATCAGATTGTAAGCTACTAAAAGTAAATCTCTTAAACAAGCAATGATGAAAATATAATACTTCAAATGATTAAAACTACACTTGCTTAGACTAGTTTACTACTTCTTGATAAACATGATTGTGATAACTTTTGAGAACATGTTGGTTATGATAATTAGTTTGGTGAACTAATCTATTGTTCTTACAAGTTAAACCTTCGTCAAGATTTTAGTTCATAAAAACAAGCATTACGTTTAACCAATCAATTCAAGATCAATTCAAGGTTCATAAGTTTGGGGTAGCAAACTTAAACAAAAAAATAATCTCTCGTTTTATCAAATACGCTTAGGAAATGGTCAATACAAAAGGTAACCGATTCATAGACAAATAGGTTACAATTGATTTTAAACTATTAATCTTTCGACCCTTGAAATAGTTTACAATCAATCCAATTTGATAGACAAAAGCATTCTTATTACAACCACAATTAACTTTCTTTGTTTAATCAAGAATAATGGGTAAAAACAATCATTCATAGACAAATGATTATAACTAGTTGAATAGCAATAAATCTTTTGACCTTTAGAATTATTAACAACTAGTCAAACTTGATTAACAAATGTCACTACGAAACTTAATCACAATTGGATCGTAGAATCAACTTGAAATTGAATTAAAACATGTTATCACAATCATACACAAATCAATAAGCAATACACATCATCTAAGCAAGTGCTCAAAGGCACTAGCCACTCATACAAAACATGAACATAAACTCTAAACTTTGAACATTAGAAATCATGATTGAAAGTCTTACAATAATTTAAATAAGATTACAAATGATAAGGTAGTGATACCCAAAGTATTGGTGTTGACTTCTTGATGTTTTGACCTCCAAATGTTGACTTCTTGACCCTCCAAAGTTTCCTGGACTTCTAAGGATGAATTTGAGAGTATTGTGAGAGTAGTTTAATGATTAGAGAGTTAATTGGTAATTGTTTGTCTCAAAAGCATACTCTATCACTTCACAAATGGTCCTATTTATACTACTCTCAAAGCCTAGGGTCTTTAATGCTTCACTTGGCCCCCAAGTAGAGTGGAATAGTATAGAATCATCAATGGAAGGCTTTAGAATCGTTGGCATGAAGATACAAGACTTATTGATGAAGTTTGGGAAAACAGACGACATCCAACCGATCGATATTAGATCCAACTGATTGGTTGGTCTTCAGATGCGGCCTCCATCCGAATCGGTTGCGGGTTGCATCCGATCGGATGGAGTGCTGTTGTATACTCATTTTTGGACTTTTGGCGTTTAGCTTGTTTCTTTCTTTTGGTTCTTGGTTCTTCATCGAAACTTGATCTTTTCTTCGTCTTGGAACTTGTCAACTTGAATACTTGGACTTTCATTCTTTGAAATGCCTTATTTGATGTGGAACTTGACAAGGGAATCTTCGTACGATCATAAATATTTCCTTCTTCCTCATTCTTTCATCTTTTTCTTCCTTTTTCCTGTTTTTGGCTACATAAACTTTGCAAACATACTTTGGTACGATTTAGTAACAAAAGCATATAAATATAATTGAATAACACATATAAAAGCATGAATAACGCTACTGAAAACATGCATAATTTGAGCATTATCAAATTCCCCCACACTTAAACTTTGCTTGCCCTCAAGCAAATCTAGAAGTAAAAACAACTATCCATATGGTATACAAGTATGATTAGAAAAATGTGATGCAAACCTATCAAGTACGAGTACAAGTTAGATTCATCATTTTAAGCTTTTATGGTTGAAGCATCGAGATGTTTGACAATACCCAAATGACTTTCTTGCTTGATGAACATTACTAAACACCTCACAAAAAAGGAACGAGATATAATTCACTCAAATCACTCATTTATATGGTTGGGGTAGTATATAAGAGAAATCACACTCATTGCTCAGTCATGATTTAAATATTACCATAGGCTTGTACAAGAAACAAAACTACACCGATATGGCGTGAGCACTAAGTATAAATATCAAAGAGTTCTTTTATTCGGGCCTAAGGCTTCAAGGGTTATATCAGACTTATGTGCAATTATATTACGCAAAACATAACAGCTCGCTGGCACGAATTCTTGCATCACCAAATAACGAATGGTCACTAAGGTTAACCATAGATCGCTAGCAACACTACCTAATTCCTCAAGAAATCGGATGGTCACTACATGTTAATACACTTGATAATTCCACGAAGCCAAAAGGTAAGGATAAGGCATGGGATATATTTTAGAAAGGGTTGATGATAAAGAATATACAAACTAGTCAAAGTCTACTAACCAGATGTTGCTAGCTATTACGAACCACTATCATGCAATCTTGAGAAACTCCATACTTGATCATTCAACACATTATTCCATAGCTCATTAGCTATTCTTGTCACCTTATAGTTGCGATGACTCATTCTCTATTTTTTTATTTATTTTTATTTTTTGAACACAAACTTTCACTTGTCATCATATAGTTGCGATGACTTTTCTTTCACTTTACTTCGATAACTGCACTTGGAGTTTGCAACTTTCTTCGAATTTTCATGATTTCCCACATAACATCCATCTTGCCAAATAGCTAGCAACCAACCCAGACTTGACTAAGGGTAAGGCTAGGCTAAAAAGTGTAAAATCTTTTTGTATTTTTCTGGATTTTATCAAAAGAAAAAGATAGGCTCAGAGGGTGTAACTAGGGGTATCTAGCGTTAAAGGTAAACGCTAACAATAAGGTTTATATCAGTGGTTAACTAGTCAGTGTAACTAGCTAAATATCAATACGGAAGGCTATTTGGGTTAAATCCTAAGGTTGCCTCTTATCACGCATATACACTTATATCACACATGAAATGTGATCTCACAACGGTCTCGTAATGATTTACAAGCACAAGTCATAGAATAAATAAAATCACCGGCACACTCATAGCAAAAGAATCAAAGCATAAAAGATGTATGCTAAATACGAAACATGCTTAAATCCTCACATTTTGGTGGAAGGGCTATAATATGTGCTAGCTAATGTTATCGATCCCAGAATGGATTGCAATATTAATCGGGAAACATCTCAATTTTTCCAAAATTACAGGTTTCACCAGTGGATAGATCCAGTTATTCTAATATATTATCCTAAAAATGAAAAATAACTAGATCACAAGGGCAAACAAAATTTAAAATTAGCTCGAGATTTACAATCTATCCTCATTTTCCTATTCACCCCCCCCCCCCACTTAAGTTAAGCATTGTCCTCAATGTGATAAACGAACTTCAAGGAATGAAAATAGGGAAATAAGAGTATAAACCATATTTTCTGTGCTCCATATGATTCTTTGATCCAAGCATCCAAGCTTTGTAAGCATTACCTGCAGTAATCTTAAAAACAAACAAAACAAACACACAAAATATTTCTACGTTTTATTCAAAAGTCAGTGGTACACCCCCACACTTAAGTTCAACTAAGGGATTAGAGAAACTTTGGGATGAGATCACTTTGAAAAATAAATTAAGAAGTAAAATTAGCAAATATACGGGTTGCCTCCCGAGAAGCGCTTGTTTTATTAACGAGTCGACAGCCTGACTCAAACTTCTTTCTGTCTACGTTGGTGCAATTTTTGATTTCTTCTTTAAGAATTTTGGAACATAGACCACTTTTTCTATCACTATTTCCTCTCCAGTTTCATCTATGTTGTACAACTTTGCGTTTTCCCAAACTTTAGGAAGAACATCATAGATAAATTCAGAATTTTCTTTGTAGTCGGTTGGGAAAGGTGTCAGAAATGTGATAGCTTCATATTCTGATTCCGGTAAAATTTCTTTGATAGAAATCTTGTTCATTTTCTCCTTATCATAGTACAATTTAATTCGGTCACCATTAACAATGAAACTTCCACCTTGTTTGTCAAATAATTCAAAATATCCAGATGGAAATCCATGTTTCACTATATACGGTCCAAACCATTTTGGTCTTAGCTTAGGAGATTTGAACTTGTATTTCATATTGAAAAGCAGAACTTTGTCTCCAGCATTGAATTCTTTCCGAATTCTAAGCTTTTTGTCATGATACGCTTTGGTTCTGGCTTTGTAAAGCTTGGAGTTCTCATAAGCTTGGAGTCTTAGTTCATTGAGTTCATGCAATTGCAAAAATCTCTTCTCTCCAGCTATTTTGAGATCAGGGTTATAGTTTGTGATTGCCCAGTAGGCATGATGTTCAATTTCGAACGGCAAATGACAGGTTTTTCCATATAAAAGTCTGTATGATGCTGTACCAATTGGAGTTTTGTAAGCCGTACGAAATGCCCACAGAACATCATCAATTTTTCTCGACCAAATGGGAGGATTATCTTTGACCGTTTTTTCAAGTATCCTCTTTAAGGCTCTGTTAGTATTTTCGACTTGACCACTGGTCTGTGGGTGATAAGCTGTAGCAAAACGATGATGAACTCCATATCGTTTCATAATTTTCTCCATTTGTCTGTTACAGAAAAGGGTTCCTCTATCACTTATTAACGCTTTAGGAATTCCATAACGAGCGAAAAGATTTTTGAGAAAATTAACAACAACTCGTGCATCATTTGTGGGTAGAGCTTTGGCTTCAGCCCATTTGGAAACATAATCAATAGCAATGAGAATGTATTCGTATTTGTGTGATGAACTCAAATAAGTACATTTTATTACCATCATTTATCCTATTTATTTGACTTGTTTTATTATATTATCTGTGAGAATCGATACGTTAATGTTTACTTTTGTAATTCTCAGGTAAAAAACAAGTATTATGTGAAACTTGGCGATTTTGGACTAATTATGGAGCAAAACAAGCAAGAAGTTAAGAGTCTACTGAAATGTACAAGATCAAGATCATTCTGCTCCAGATACGCCGCATCCTACTTCGTACATACGGCGCATCACTATCAAGATTTCACAAGTTGTAATCCAAGACGGCAAAGGACATGCGCCGCATAGAGAAATGAAGTTACGCCGCATCTTCTGGCGGTGTACGAATATTCCTGAATATATTAATCTTGGACCCCACGCGAAGTTAAGTCAATGCGCCGCATCTACTTATTCAATGCGCCGCATCTAACCCTCAGACAGAAACTATAAATACCCCAAAGTCAGACGAATTTTGTGTGCAATATACGGAGTACGAGACTTAGCGAAAGACAGAAACCCTAGGACGAAGTCAGACGTGTTAGCTGCACAAGACACACCCTAAACGAAGATACAAGAGCTGTAAGAAGGTCCTGCATGTATTCAATTCATTAAGTAGTTTTGTTTTATTGTATTAGTACACTTTAATTCATCAGGATTGATGGGCCGATTCCATGTGACTACGGAAAACCATGGGCACCCCTTAAAATTGCTTTCCCATTAATTAAAGCTTATATGTTGATGTCTTTGGTGACTTTTATTAGTGCATTGATAACCTCTGTGTCTAGCTGAGCATTGCTTGGGTCGCCATGCCCCTTCCTCGCCTATCTATTTTAGCGTATACGAAACGTGGGCATCACAAATGCTCAATATTCTAGGATAGTGGGATAGACATAAGTGATCATTAAGGGTTTACTCGCCGATAAGATTAGAGCCAACGAGAAAGGTTTAACTCTCGATGCGTCGCATCGAACTATACACTTTATATAAAACTAGCAATAAAACAAGTGACAAGCTACTTAATTATCAGGACAGGTCTTCTTATTGTCTCGAGTATCTATCTGTGTACGTGTGTGCTAATCGCTGATTCGTGCTCATTAGTTTAGTTTATTATTTAATCATAACCAAACCGTGCCAGTCTCTCAGGCTGAACCCCCTTGCATTAGATTAGGTTGTATAGCTAACTTAAGATATTAAAATACTGATTAGAATAACTAGATAATACGTTCCACTCTTAGTGATAGACACTCTACTTACCATTATATTCATACTGACCGGGTACACTGCTCGTTAAAGTGTGTGTTATATTGATAAGTCGGCTAAATATAAATTTAAAACTTGAATACTGCTAAAACCACAACGACACACCGTGGATATAAAAATTAGAGCATAACACGCACACATCAAGTTTTTGGCGCCGCTGCCAGGGAGTGAATTGTTATTATCTGTTAATTTGATTAGTATTTTAATTAGGTTTTTCTTTTTAATTTTTATTCTAACCACTAACCCTGTTGTATATTAGTTAAATTGCATTCATTGTATTATTTGCATATTTTCTGTTTTGTGTGTTTTTTTTTATTTTCTTTAACTTTTGTTTCTTTTTGTTTGTTTTTATTTTTGTTTTTATTTTTCTATTTTCTGCTGATGAACTCAAATAAGTACATTTTATTACCGTCATTTATCCTATTTATTTAACTTGTTTTATTATATTATCTGTGAGAATTGATACTTAATCGTTTACTTTTGTAATTCTCAGTTAAAAACAAGCATTTGGTGAAACTTGGCGATTTTGGACTGATTATGGAGCAAAACAAGCAAGAAGATAAGAGTCTACTGAAATGTACAAGATCAAGACATTCTGCTCCAGATACGCCGCATCTAGCTTATTACATACGGCGCATCACTATCAAGATTTCACAAGATACGATCCAAGACAGCAAGGACATGCGCCGCATCTGAGAATGGAGTTACGCCGCATCTTCTGGCGGTGTATGAATATTCCTGAATATTTTAATCTTGGACCCCACGCGAAGTTAAGTCAATGCGCCGCATCTACTTATTAGATGCGCCGCATCTTACCCTCAGACAGAAACTATAAATACCCCAAGACCAGACGAATTTCAAAAAACGACGAGCAGAGAATAATATATACGAAGTACGAAGACCACAGAAACCTAAGGCCGAATTCAGACGATTAGGCAGCACAAGTTACACCCGAACGAAGATACAAGAGCTATAAGAAGGTCCTACATGTATTTAATTCATTAAGTAGTTTTGTTTTATTGTGTTAGTAAACTTTAATTCATCAGGATTGGTGGCTTGTGTAATGTGACGAGAAAGATTGCACTCCCTTAAAACTGCTTTCCCATCAATTAAAGTTTATATGTTGATGTCTTTGGTTACTACTTATTAGTGCATTGATAACCTCTGTGTTTATTAGTGGCCTGCGCATTTGACTACGGAAGAGAATGTGGCTCCCACGGTTGTTACTAAATTGATCACTTAGGAATAACTTTTAGACATAAGTAATCATTAAGGGTTTACTCGCCGATAAGATTAGGGCCAACGAGAAAGGGTTAATTACATACACTTCATATAAAACTATCAATAAAACAAGTGACAATCTACTTAATCATCAGGACAGGTCTTCTTATTGTCTCGAGTATTTATCTGTGTACGTGCGTGCCTATCGCTGATTCATGCTCATTAGTTTATTTTATTATTTAATTGCAACCAAAACGTGCCAGTCTCTCAGGCTGAACCCCCCTTGCGTTAGATTAGGTTGTATAGTTAACTTAGAATATTAAAATACTGATTAGAATGACTAGATAATACGTTCCACTCTTAGTGATCGACACTCTACTTACCATTATATTCATACTGACTAGGTACACTGCTCGTTAAGTGTGTGTGTGTTATTGATAAGTCGGCTAAATATAAATTTAAAACTTGAGTAGGCATTAATACTGCTAAATTGCAACGACACATCACGCGCATCAAGTTTTTGGCGCCGTTGCCGGGGAGTGAATTGTTATTATCTGTTAATTTGATTAGTATTTTAATTAGGGTTTTCTTTTTAATTTTTAATCTAACCGCTAACTCTGTTGTATGTTAGGGTAAATTGCATTCATTGTATTATTTGCATATTTTCTGTTTTTGTGTGTTTAATTTTTTGTTTATTTTCGTTTGTTTTTTATTAGTTTTTATTTTTCGTATTTTCTGTGTTCTGCTATCGTTGTATTGAGCTTATTCAAATGATACGGCGCATCTGATTTCTCAGATACGGCGTATTGCGTTTAATTTTAATAAAATACAACGCGTTTAATTAATTCGATACGACGCATCTTTCCCCAAGATACGGCGTATCTGTTTTTAATAAGAAATTTTTTTTCAAGCGATAACGCCATACGACGCATCTGCTTTAGCAGATACGGCGCATCTATTATTTTAATTAAAAACAGTTTTCGAATTATTAAACAGATACGACGCATCGATCTCTGTCGATACGGCGTATCTTCTGAATCAAAAATCTTGTATTTTGAAACGTAACGAAAATACGGCGCATTAACTTTTGTTAATACGACGCATTTAATTTTAAATAAATATCGATTTTTGATAATTAAAATTGATACGGCGCATTCTAATTTATAAGCGGCGTATCTATTTTCTGAATAAAGTCTGATTAAATTTTAACGATTATAAGATACGGCGTATCCAACTTTTTGGATACGGCGCATCGTCAGCAGATATCAGCAACTTTTATTTTTCTTATCTCCGAACGGAAAATACTCTGACCCTTTTACTAGGAAATTTTTACTTTGAAATCTACCTGTCTTTAATTTTCAGGAACAATGTTCGATATTTTCCCCAACTGGTTCGGAAGACCCCAAAGAAACCTTACCATGGAAGAGTTTGCACTACAAATCGCTCAAGCAAATGAAAAAGAACATCATGAAGCAAGAAACTTTATTAATGAATTCAAAGGCAGTCATGAGCTGTTACTAAAGGAGCAAAGCAACATGATTAATGGATTGGCAATTGAAGTGCACCAATTGTCAACGGTGCTTAACAAGATTATTTTGGTAAAGCAAGATTTGAAAGGGATTACAACTAGAGGGGGAAAGTCAACCTTTCAAATCGGAGAGACACCCGAGGATGACAGTACAAACAAAATTTCCCCTGAATCTTTACCACCTGAGCAGGAGCAACCAAAAGAAACTAATCCAGAACCTATAATTAGAGAAGAACCTTCTGTTGAACCTAAACGATCAACACTACCTTTCCCACATAGGGTAAGGAAGGAGAAAGAAGATGCCTAGCAAAAGAAGTTCTTGGAAAATCTCAAGCAGCTGCAGCTAAGCATACCATTTATGGAAGCCCTAGTGCAAATGCCAAAATACGCTAAATATCTAAAGAGCTTACTTACAAACAAGTCCAAACTTGAAGAGGCTTGCACTGTAACAATGGGAGAAAGAAGCTCAGCAGCATTGCTCAACAAACTTCCATCTAAGGAAAAAGATCCAGGGAGCTTCACTATTCCTTGTCAAATTAAAATTTTAAATATTGGAAATGCTTTAGCCGACCTAGGAGCTAGTATAAGTCTTATGCCCTCTTCTATGTATGAAAAATTAGGCCTTGGTGAGCCAAAACCTACTAGGATGTGCTTAGAACTAGCTGATAGGTCCATACAATACCCATTAGGAATAGCTGAAGATATATTAATAAAAGTTGATAAATTTGAATTACCTATCGACTTTGTTATCCTCGATATGCCTGAAAATTCTAGAACTCCTATAATATTAGGACGACCATTTTTAGCCACTGCTAGGGCCATGATTGATGTTTTTAATAAAAAGATAACTCTTACCATAGGAAAGGATGAGGTTGAGTTTAACATGGAACAATCTATGAGTAAAAATAATTCTGAAGACGATGAATGCTATAATATCGATGTTTCTGATGACACGATTAATCAATTTACTAAGAAATTGTTAAAAAGTAATTTGCTTGATTCTTTTCTGCTTAAAAATTTAGAAAACACAATTGCTATAGAAGATCAAGTTGATGAACATACTTTTGATAATTATTTCGTTGCTGACTCTGCTATATGTAACGCCATACGGCGCATCAAAAATATCGATGCGGCGCATCTATCTGATGACAGCAGCAATATAATTAAAGAACAAGTTTATTCTGCTAGTGCTACTGAAATTGATAATGTTAAACCTGTGCTTAAGGATCTCCCTTCTACTTTGGAATATGCCTATTTAAATGGGAACACTAATTCGCCCGTTATTATTGCATCTGATTTAACGCCAAAAGAAAAAGAATCCCTTTTGCAGGTACTATATAAACGAAGAGGAGCATTAGCGTGGAGTATGTCTGATATTAAGGGAATTAGCCCGTCATTCTGTACACATAAAATCCTCATGGAAGATGAATTCAAACCAACCATTCAACCCCAAAGGCGTTTGAATCCAAAAGTCCAAGACGTGGTGAAAAATGAAATCGTAAAATTACTTGACTCCGGACTTATCTACCCAATTTTCGACAGCTCGTGGGTCAGTCCTATCCACGTCGTACCAAAAAAGGGAGGAATGACGGTAGTACTCAATGACGACAATGAGCTAATCCCTTCAAGAACTGTTACTGGATGGAGAGTTTGCATCGAATATCGCAAACTCAATGATGCTACGCGAAAAGATCACTTCCCTCTTCCATTTATTGATCAAATGTTAGAAAGACTATCAGGACATGCTTATTATTGTTTTTTAGATGGTTTTTCAGGTTTCTTCCAAATACCCATTGCCCCCGAGGATCAAGAGAAGACGACTTTCACCTGCCCTTATGGAACCTTCGCCTATAGGAGAATGCCGTTCGGACTATGCAACGCCCCTGCTACTTTCCAACGTTGTATGACGGCTATCTTCCATGATATGGTAGAAGACTTTATGGAAGTCTTCATGGACGACTTCTCGGTGTTCGGTAACTCATTTAGTGATTGTCTCTTTAAACTTGATAAAATGCTTGCTAGGTGTGAAGAAACTAACCTTGTTCTTAATTGGGAAAAATGTCATTTTATGGTTAGAGAGGGAATTGTGTTAGGACATAAGATTTCTGGGAAAGGTATAGAAGTCGACAAAGCAAAAATTGATGTAATTGCCAAACTACCTTATCCCACTAATGTAAAAGGTGTTAGAAGTTTTTTAGGGCATGCTGGCTTTTATCGTAGGTTCATAAAGGATTTTTCAAAGATATCTAGGTCTATGACCCAATTATTGCTAAAAGATGCGAAGTTTGATTTTTCTGAAGATTGCAAAAAGGCATTTAATATACTTAAAAAAAACTAACTTCTGCACCCATTATAATTTCGCCAGATTGGAATCTGCCTTTTGAACTAATGTGTGATGCTAGTGATTATGCTGTTGGAGCTGTACTTGGCCAAAAGATAGATAAGAAATTTAAGCCAATTTATTATGCTAGCAAAACATTGAATAATGCCCAAGAACATTACACCACCACGGAAAAAGAACTTTTAGCAGTAGTTTTTGCATTCGATAAATTTAGGTCATATCTTATATTGTCAAAAACTATGGTTTACACTGACCATTCTGCTTTGAAGTATTTGTTCAATAAACAGGATGCCAAGCCAAGGCTCATTAGGTGGGTTTTATTGCTCCAAGGATTCGATATTGAAATTAAAGATAAAAAGGGTGCCGAGAATCTAGCTGCTGACCACTTATCTAGACTTGAAAACCCTGACATGGAGGTGCTTGATGAAAGGGAAATCGTTGATGACTTTCCTGATGAACACCTTATGATGGTAAGAATTAAGAGTAATAATAATGGACCATGGTATGCCGACTATATAAACTTTATTGTTGCGAATGAAATTCCAAAAGGGCTAACATCCGACGAGAATAGAAGGTTTCTAACTCGCGCTAGCGAGTATATTTGGGATGAACCTTATGCCTTTAAACTATGTCCTGACAATATTATACGAAGATGCGTAGATAGAGATGATGTCCCAACAATATTGGCACATTGCCATTCAGGGCCGACGGGGGGAAATCATGGTGCACTTATTACAAAAAGAAAAATCCTCGATGCAGGATTTTATTGGCCCACTATTTTGGATGATGCGAAAGATTATATAAAAGGATGTGATGCGTGTCAACGATCCGAAATATTACATCAAGAAACGAAATGCCACAAAACTATATCCATGTATGTGAAGTTTTCGACATATGGGGATTGGACTTCATGGGACCGTTTCCTGAATCTAAAGGAAATAAATATATTTTGGTTGCTGTTGATTACGTATCAAAATGGGTTGAAGCGCAAGCGTCACCAACAAACGACAGCAGAGTAGTACTTAAATTTTTACAAAGTTTGTTCGCTAGGTTTGGAGTTCCGAAAGCATTGATTAGTGATAGGGGAACACACTTTTGTAATCACCATTTAGGAAGAGCCTTGCAACATTATGGAGTATACCATAGGGTTTCCACTGCATACCATCCTCAATCCAATGGGCAAACTGAAGTAACCAATAGAGCTATAAAACGGATTCTAGAAAAAACAACGGGATATAATCCAAAAGGGTGGTCTGAAAAGTTAAATGATGCTTTATGGGCGTTTCGTACTGCCTATAAAACACCGACGGGATGCACTCCCTTTCGTCTTGTATACGGAAAATCATGCCACCTACCGGTCGAAATAGAACAAAGTGCATATTGGGCTTTGAAGCAATGTAACATGGATATGGAAGCTGCAATGAAGAACCGTTTCATGGAACTCAATGAACTCTACGAACTAAGAGATGAGGCCTACAGTAACACTAAGATCTACAAAGAAAGAACTAAAAAATGGCATGACTCAAGGTTACGAGGAGACAAAATGTTTACTATTGAAGAAAAAGTGTTGTTATTTAATTCTCGATTAAAGATGTATCAAGGAAAACTTAAATCAAGATGGACGGGTCCGTTCGTTGTCAAGAAAGTGTATCCATATGGGACTATTGAAATATGCGATAAAAATGGTTATATATTCAAGGTAAACGGGCAACGAGTTAAAAAATACTTTGATAATGAAATTGAGGATACTGAGAGAGAGGTAGTGGAGTTTGAGCCCGAAGTATTAAAATAAAGAGCTGAACGTGAGTCTAACTTGAAGACTCTGGAATAAAGACAAGTGCTGACCAGGACACAACTCGGAAAATTTTTATTATTCTGTTCTGTGTCGAGTCAGTCAGGCCCGCAGCAGATACGGCGCATCTCAATTTTGAGATGCGACGCATCTCCAGCACTGGTCATATCTTACTTTATTTTTTCTGCATTTTTTATTTTCGACTTTAAAACTTTTTATCAGTTTATTTTAATGCGGCGCATCCCTGGTTAAGGATGCGACGCATCTTCTATTCTGATCTGTATTTATTCCAGGCTCGATACGGCGTATCTTCTTCCATAAGATACGGCGCATCGACTGACCTGATGATTTTCAATTTTTATTTTTATTTTTAAGTTTTATTTTTGCTAACTACTAATGTATTATGCAAGTTTGAACCTTTCTTAACTTAGGTGTGTTTAAAGTCTTGGTGGTATTATATATTCCTGCATTTCCTGTGGATACATCAAATATGAAGCTTGAACATTCTCATCCACAAGAAAGATGATTTTTGCTCTTATACTAATGGACGATCATACCGAGCAAATATCAGGGGAGTTTTTCTGTTCTAATTCTTTTATTTTCCAGTTTTTAACCTTTTATACAAACAACGAGGACGTTGTTTAACTTAAGTGGGGGGATTGGAGAATTAGAACACTTACTTGTCCTAAACTTTTCAAAAATTATGCTTAAAATGTCCTTAATATATCAAAATTAAAAATTTTTAGCATGTTTTTGTTTAAAGTCTAAGTTGCATAGCTGCACACATGACGTTATTTTCAAAAATTGTGATTTTTTTCAAAATTCACAAATCTATGAGTGTGCCGGTGACTTGTAAACTTTAGAACTTGGCTTGTATACTATTCGAGACCACCATAATAAGTATTATTTATGTAATTGGAATGACTTGTCTAAATTGGTAAATTTCTAGGATTACACCCAAATAGCCTTTATATGTTATGTGATATTAACTAACTACACTGGTTAGTTAACCCCCGTATAAACCCTTTTGTTACTCTCACTTTTAGAGTAAGATACCCCTAGAAAAACACTCAGAGCCATTCCTTTCGTTTCTTACACCAATGTTTAAAATGTTTCGTTACACCCTTACACCTTAGCCTACCCTGTAGATTAAAATCCGTGGTTGGTTAATTGCTTTAGGCAAAGTGTGTTTCCTTACATTACCTGTGTTCGCGTGCGTAATTCATTATCTTTGGTTAGGTCGGAAATTGCACAATGCAATTGGAGTGAAAGTAAATATTGTATATCTTTGAGTTTATTTTTCGTGTGTTTACTACTTTCACTATTACTGTTATTTCTGAAGTCATGAAAAGTATGGAAAAATTATCCAGAATTATCATTATAGTGATGTGGTGAAGTTTTACACATCTTTGTTTATGTTTCAAGTAAAAAAAAAAAAAAATCGAAAAAATAGAAAAGAAAAAGAAAAAAGGAAGAGTTGGATGTTTGTTTTGACCAACTTATGTAAAGTTTTGTATTAAGTGGTCGATATCACCACTATTTGCTGTATATTATATCTATGGATTGAATGGGAGTTGGCTGTTATGGGAACGCCAACTTAAGGTTATTCTTTGATTAAGACCTTGTTGAGTATAATTCGTGTCTACCTAAAGCGTGTGTTTCAAGTGTTAAAGCGTGAGTTATTCTATGATATGAGTCTTATTCATGGGATGGTTGGGATAGTGATTAACCACACTTAGGATTTTAATTTATTTGTTTTGTTTATTTTTCATTTTACACCAATTTGTATCCCAAATATTATCCATACCCTATATTATTCTTGATCCAAACCTTTGATTTATTGAGATTAGGGATTTGAGCAATCTTAGGTATCGTAGTCGTGGATTCGGCTATGTATTTATGATTTTGTCGCCCTTTTTGATATAATATTATTGGTGAAGATTACTTGGTCCTATCTTTAGCCTATTCGAGTTAAGGATTTGAGCAATTGCAAGTATCGTGTTCGTGGATTCGATCAAGTATTTGTGATTTTGTCGCCTTTTCTGGAATTTGAGATTGATAGAGATTAAGAAGAATGATTAACTCTTAAGCCTCAAAACCCTTTTTACCGCTTTAGACTTGTTATTCCTTGGCTTTAGTGGGGGAGATGTGTATACTTGCCATGCTTATGATAGAATATTCGTCACGACTGGACAGTTAAACGATTAGATTTGCTTTTATCAAATTATTTTATTTTACTTCTAATTCGTTAAGTGTTTGGTTGTGTGATTATGACAAAAACGAATACATGCTTAACTATAAAAATAAATCCTAATATCTTTTAGGATACATTTTCATAAGATTAATTCTAAGGTTTACTTGGGGACAAGTAAAGTTCAAGTGGGGGGATATTTGATGAACTCAAATAAGTACATTTTATTACCGTCATTTATCCTATTTATTTAACTTGTTTTATTATATTATTTGTGAGAATTGATACTTAATCGTTTACTTTTGTAATTCTCAGTTAAAAACAAGCATTTGGTGAAACTTGGCGATTTTGGACTAATTATGGAGCAAAACAAGCAAGAAGATAAGAGTCTACTGAAATGTACAAGATCAAGACATTCTGCTCCAGATACGCCGCATCTTGCTTATTACATACGGCGCATCACTATCAAGATTTCACAAGATACGATCCAAGACAGCAAGGACATGCGCCGCATCTGAGAATGGAGTTACGCCGCATCTTCTGGCGGTGTACGAATATTCCTGAATATATTAATCTTGGACCCCACGCGAAGTTAAGTCAATGCACCGCATCTACTTATTAGATGCGCCGCATCTTACCCTCAGACAGAAACTATAAATACCCCAAGACCAGACGAATTTCAAAAAACGACGAGCAGAGAATAATATATACGAAGTACGAAGACCACAGAAACCTAAGGCCGAATTCAGACGATTAGGCAGCACAAGACACACCCGAACGAAGATACAAGAGCTGTAAGAAGGTCCTGCATGTATTTAATTCATTAAGTAGTTTTGTTTTATTGTGTTAGTAAACTTTAATTCATCAGGATTGGTGGCTTGTGTAATGTGACGAGAAAGATTGCACTCCCTTAAAACTGCTTTCCTATCAATTAAAGTTTATATGTTGATGTCTTTGGTTACTACTTATTAGTGCATTGATAACCTCTGTGTTTATTAGTGGCCTGCGCATTTGACTACGGAAGAGAATATGGCTCCCACGGTTGTTACTAAATTGATCACTTAGGAATAACTTTTAGACATAAGTAATCATTAAGGGTTTACTCGCCGATAAGATTAGGGCCAACGAGAAAGGGTTAATTACATACACTTCATATAAAACTATCAATAAAACAAGTGACAATCTACTTAATCATCAGGACAGGTCTTCTTATTGTCTCGAGTATTTATCTGTGTACGTGCGTGCCTATCGCTGATTCATGCTCATTAGTTTATTTTATTATTTAATTGCAATCAAAACGTGCCAGTCTCTCAGGCTGAACCCCCCTTGCGTTAGATTAGGTTGTATAGTTAACTTAGAATATTAAAATACTGATTAGAATAACTAGATAATACGTTCCACTCTTAGTGATCGACACTCTACTTACCATTATATTCATACTGACCGGGTACACTGCTCGTTAAGTGTGTGTGTTATTGATAAGTCGGCTAAATATAAATTTAAAACTTGAGTAGGCATTAATACTGCTAAACCGCAACAACACATCACGCGGATCATCTGCATTCTGCTATCGTTGTACTGAGCTAATTCAAATGATACGGCGCATCTATTTTCATAGATACGGCGTATTGCGTTTAATTTTTATAAAATACAACGCGTTTAATAAATTCGATACGACGCATCTTTCCCCAAGATACGGCGTATTGTGTTTTTAATAAGAAATTTTTCTAAAAACCCTAACGCCATACGACGCATCTGTTTTAACAGATACGGCGTATTGTCTATTTAAATTAAAAATAGTTTTCGAATTATTAAACAGATACGACGCATCGATTTTTATCGATACGGCGCATCTTATAAATCAAAAATCGGTTATATTTGCTAAAATTGGATACGTTGATTTTTGATTAATAAAACCGATACGGCGCATTCTAAAATTATAAGCGGCGTATCTACTTTCTGAATATAAGTCTGATTAAATTTTAACGATTATAAGATACGGCGTATCCAACTTTTTGGATACGGCGCATCGTTTGCAGATATCAGCAAATTTTATTTTACTTTGATTGTTTCACTCTTCTTTTGCACGAGTAAGTTTTATTTCAGGAAGATGGACGATCCGGATATTACAATGGAAGAATATGTCAAGCTTATAGAGGAAAGAGCCTTGAGCAATAATCAGGTGTATGATTGGAAAAGAGCAAGATATGGTGCACAAGTCATTGAGACAAAAGAAATCACTATGCAAGAATACTTGATTATAGGAAAAGAACAGTCAAGGAAAGAAAGAAACAAATTGCCATTTCAACACACTTGGTGTATGTCAAATGATGATGAAGAAGATTCATATACCGTGAATCCAATTCCGGCAATTGTTATTGATAGTACTTTTTCTCCGGAGATTGCACAAGATGATGTGTATACGGAACCTTACGTTGAAGAATATTCTGCAATCGTATTACAACCATTAGACAATCCATCGGATGAAGATGAAAAGTATTCTAATTTTGATTTCGAACCATTTGACACAATTGTATATGATGGCATACCTCAACCAGATTTTGACCCAACGAGGGTTTTTGAAGAAATATGGGATGACTTGTTTAAAAATGAAATTCGGGACGATGCTGAAATTGCAAGACCACTAGTTAAAGATGGAGATTCACAATATGAATTGGAGTCACTTACAACACAAAGTGGTACAAATTTATTTAATATTATTAATCCCGTTACTAATAATCTTGCTAGTTTTCCTAAACAGGTTGCAAAACAAAAGAATGATGAGGTCAAATTTATTACACTACCTATTGAAGCACATGAAGCACCTGTGATCAACCCGTTTTTGGTGGAGCTCGAGGAAGAGTTTGATGATGAGCTCATAAACATTGCTATGATTGATGAAGATGATGATTTCGACCCTATGAAGTATATAGAGGAACTCGAACTTTTACTTGCCAAAGACCCTTTCTCATCTTCTGCGGAAGTCAAGGGACGCCTTACTACCAAAGAGACTAACCAAGAAGAAAGGAGACTCATTTTTCCTCAACACACTACTCTTTCAGATGGAATGGTCAAGTCCTCCAATTTATCAACCAAACCGGGTAAGAATAGGGAAGATGTACATATATTGCCAAGGTATGATCTTTATTTATTTCTTCCATCTTTACTAGCAAATTTACACTCTTTTCGTGTTTATTGCTATTATCACCCGCACTTGATCCCAAGTGGGGGGAACAACACCCTATTACACAGTAAATAAGGGTGGAGTCAGGCTCGTGACTCGAACAAAAACAAGCGCTTCGTGGGAGGCAACCCATGCTTATCTTTTGTGTTATTTTCTGATTTTGTATTGAGTCTGTCAGACCTGTCGAAGATACGACGCATCTCCATCCTAAGATGCGACGCATCGCCTGCACTGGTCATATCTTATTTAATTTTCTGCATTTTTATTTTTAACTTTAAAACTTTCTGTCAGTATTTTAATGCGGCGCATCCCTGGTTAAGGATGCGACGCATCTTCTATTCTGATTCGTATTTATTCCAGGCTCGATACGGCGTATCTTCTTCCATAAGATACGGCGTATCGACTGACCTGATGATTTTCATTTTAATTTTTTAAGTTTTATTTTTACTAACTACTAATGTATTATGCAAGTTTGAACCTTCTTAACTCAGGTGTGTTAAAGTCTTGATGGTATTATAGATTCCTGCATTTCTGTGGATACATCATCTATGAAGCTTAAACGTTCTCATCCACAAGAAAGATGATTTTTGCTCTTATACAAATAATGGAGGATCATACCGAGCAAATCTCAGGGGAGTTTTTCTGTTCTAATTCTTTTATTTTCCAGTTTTTTTTAATCTTTGACAAAAACAACGAGGACGTTGTTTAACTTAAGTGGGGGGATTGGAGAATTAGAACACTTACTTGTCCTAAACTTTTTCAAAATATGCTTAAAATGCGCTTAATATATCAAAATTTAAAATTTTTAGCATGTTTTTGTTTAAAGTCTAAATTACATAGCTGCACACATAACATTACTTCCAAAAATTGTGAACTTTTCAAAATTCACAAATCTATGAGTGTGCCGGTGACTTGTAAACTTTAGAACTTGGCTTGTATACTATTCGAGACCACCATAATAAGTATTATTTTTATAATTGGAATGACTTGTCTAAATTGGTAAATTTCTAGGATTACACCCAAATAGCCTTTATATGTTATGTGATATTAACTAACTACACTGGTTAGTTAACCCCCGTATAAACCCTTTTGTTACTCTCACTTTTAGAGTAAGATACCCCTAGAAAAACACTCAGAGCCATTCCTTTCGTTTCTTACACCTTTGTTATAATGTTTCGTTACACCCTTACACCTTAGCCTACCCTGTAGATTAAAATCCGTGGTTGGTTAATTGCTTTAGGCAAAGTGCGTTTCCTTACATTACCTGTGTTCGCGTGCGTAATTCATTATCTTTGGTTAGTTTTGAAAATTGCACAATGCAATTGGTATGAAAGTAAATATTGTATATCTTTGAGTTTATTTTTCGTGTGTTTACTACTTTCGCTATTACAGTTATTTCTGAAAGTATGAAAATTATGGAAAAAATTATCCGGAAAAATGGTGATAGAAAAGTTGTGAAATTTTACACATTTATATGTTGATGTCAAAAAAAAAAAAAAAAAAAAAAAAAAAAAAAAAAAAAAAAAAAAAAGTTGGAAGTTTGTTTTAACCAACTTATGTAAAGTTTTGTATTAAGTGGTCGATATCACCACTATTTGTTATATATTATATTTATGGATTGAATGGGAGTTGGCCATTATGGGAACACCAACTAAGGTTTATTCTTTGATTAAGATCTTGTTGAGTATAATTCGAGTCTACCTAAAGCGTGTGTTTCAAGTGTTAAAGCGTGAGTTATTCAATGATATGAGTCTTATTCATGGGATGGTTGGGAAAGTAATTTACCACACTTAGGATTTTAATTCATCTGTTTTGTTTATTTTTCATTTTACACCAATTTGTATCCCAAATATTATCCATACCCTGTATTATTCTTTATCTAAACCTTTGATTTATTGAGATTAGGGATTTGAGCAATCTTAAGTATCGTAGTCGTGGATTCGGCTATGTATTTATGATTTTGTCGCCCTTTTTGATATAATATTATTGGTAAAGATTACTTGGTCCTATCTTTAGCCTATTCGATTTAAGGATTTGAGCAATTGCAAGTATCGTGTTCGTGGATTCGATCATGTATTTGTAATTTTGTCACCTTTTCTGGAATATGAGATCGATAGAGATGAAGAAGGATGATTAACCCTTCACCAACAAACCCTTTTACCGCTTTAGACTTGTTATTCCTTGGCTTTAGTGGGGGAGATGCGTATACTTGCCAAGCTTATGATAGAATATTCATCACGACTGGACAGTTAAACGATTAGATTTGCTTTTATCAAAATATTTTATTTTATTTCTAATTCGTTAAGTGTTTAGTTATGCAATTATGACAAAAACGAATACTTGCTTTAATATAAAAATAAATCCTAATATCTTTTATGATACATTTTCATAAGATTAATTCTAAGGTTTACTTGGGGACAAGTAAAGTTCAAGTGGGGGGATATTTGATGAACTCAAATAAGTACATTTTATTACCATCATTTATCCTATTTATTTGACTTGTTTTATTATATTATCTGTGAGAATCGATACGTTAATGTTTACTTTTGTAATTCTCAGGTAAAAAACAAGTATTATGTGAAACTTGGCGATTTTGGACTAATTATGGAGCAAAACAAGCAAGAAGTTAAGAGTCTACTGAAATGTACAAGATCAAGATCATTCTGCTCCAGATACGCCGCATCCTACTTCGTACATACGGCGCATCACTATCAAGATTTCACAAGTTATAATCCAAGACGACAAAGGACATACGCCGCATAGAGAAATGAAGTTACGCCGCATCTTCTGGCGGTGTACGAATATTCCTGAATATATTAATCTTGGACCCCACGCGAAGTTAAGTCAATGCGCCGCATCTACTTATTCAATACGCCGCATCTAACCCTCAGACAGAAACTATAAATACCCCAAAGTCAGACGAATTTTGTGTGCAATATACGAAGTACGAGACTTAGCGAAAGACAGAAACCCTAGGACGAAGTCAGACGTGTTAGCTGCACAAGACACACCCTAAACGAAGATACAAGAGCTGTAAGAAGGTCCTGCATGTATTCAATTCATTAAGTAGTTTTGTTTTATTGTATTAGTACACTTTAATTCATCAGGATTGATGGGCCGATTCCATGTGACTACGGAAAACCATGGGCACCCCTTAAAATTGCTTTCCCATTAATTAAAGTTTATATGTTGATGTCTTTGGTGACTTTTATTAGTGCATTGATAACCTTTGTGTCTAGCTGAGCATTGCTTGGGTCGCCATGCCCCTTCCTCACCTATCTATTTTAGCGTATACGAAACGTGGGCATCACAAATGCTCAATATTCTAGGATAGTGGGATAGACATAAGTGATCATTAAGGGTTTACTCGCCGATAAGATTAGAGCCAACGAGAAAGGTTTAACTCTCGATGCGTCGCATCGAACTATACACTTCATATAAAACTAGCAATAAAACAAGTGACAAGCTACTTAATTATCAGGACAGGTCTTCTTATTGTCTCGAGTATCTATCTGTGTACGTGTGTGCTAATCGCTGATTCGTGCTCATTAGTTTAGTTTATTATTTAATCATAACCAAACCGTGCCAGTCTCTCAGGCTGAACCCCCTTGCATTAGATTAGGTTGTATAGCTAACTTAAGATATTAAAATACTGATTAGAATAACTAGATAATACGTTCCACTCTTAGTGATTGACACTCTACTTACCATTATATTCATACTGACCGGGTACACTGCTCGTTAAAGAGTGTGTTATATTGATAAGTCGGCTAAATATAAATTTAAAACTTGAATACTGCTAAAAGCACAACGACACACCGTGGATATAAAAATTAGAGCATAACACGCACACATCATTGTGCGATTTGGGAAATGGTCCCATAAAATCGATTCCCCAAATATCGAATATTTCGCAGACTTGAATGCTCTTTTGAGGCATTTCATCTCTACGAGAAAAACTACCGGATTTTTGGCAAGCATCGCAGTTTTAAACAAGAGTATGAGCTTCTTTGAAAATTGTTGGCCAATAGAATCCATCATCAAAAACTTTTTTAGCTGTGGTGGAAGGACCATAGTATCCCCCAGTCGGGCCATGATGGCATTCATCAAGAATTCTTCTTGTTTCAGAACCATAAACACATCTTTTGATCATCCCATCGGGACACATCTTGAAAAGATATGGATCTTCCCAATAATAGTGTTTTAGTTCTGAAAAGAATTTACTTCGTTGGGCATGAGTTAATCCTTTTCTGAGAATTCCTCTAACGAGATCATTTGCAAAATCTGTAAACCACGGAATTTCTTTTTCATCATTTGTATCAACCGTCATGATAGTTTCATCAGGGAAATAATCATCGATTTCATCTTCCTTTAACTCTTCCAAATTTGGAATCTCAAGACGAGACAAATGATCAGCAGCTAGATTTTCTGCTCCTTTCTTATCTTTGATTTCGATATCGAATTCTTGGAGTAGCAAAATCTATCGGATAAGACGCGGTTTTGCATCTTGTTTGGTAAACAGATATTTGAGCGCTGAGTGATCAGTGAACACGATTGTTTTTGAAAGCACAAGATAAGATCTGAATTTGTCGAAAGCAAAAACAACGGTTAACAATTCTTTCTCCGTAACCGTGTAATTTTGTTGAGCATTGTTGAGTGTTTTACTAGCAAAGTATATAGGATGGAAATGTTTTCCTTCTCGTTGTCCTAACACAGCTCCAATAGCAAAATCACTTGCATCGCACATGAGCTCGAACGGGAGTGACCAATTAGGTGAAACCATAATGGGTGCACTAGTCAGTTAGATTTTCAATGTTTTGAATGCCTTCATGCAATCTGCATTGAAGTCAAAAACAGAATCTTTTTCAAGAAGTTTTGTCATAGGACGAGATATTTTGGAGAAATCCTTAATAAAACGACAGTAGAAACCGGCATGTCCCAAAAAACTTCTAATGGCTTTAACGTTGGTTGGAGGTGGTAATTTCGTGATAACATCGATTTTCGCTTTGTCAACCTCAATTCCAGCACTGAAAATTTTTTGTCCAAGCACAATTCCTTCAGTCACCATGAAATGACATTTTTCCCAGTTGAGAACAAGATGTGCAGCTTCGCATCTTTCGAGCATTTTATCGAGATTAGAAAGACAAGCTTCAAATGAAATTCCAAAAACTGAAAAGTCATCCATGAAAACTTCCATAGATGTTTCAAGCATGTCTTGGAATATTGCAATCATACACCTTTGAAAAGTCGCAGGTACATTACAAAGACCAAAAGGCATACGCCGGTAAGCGTAGGTTCCAAAGGGACATGTGAACGTAGTCTTTTCTTGATCGGCAGGATCAATAGGAATTTGGAAATATCCTGAAAAACCATCAAGAAAACAAAAGTACTTGTTCCCTGCTAATCTCTCAAGCATTTGATCCATGAAAGGTAAAGGAAAATGATCTTTTCTGGTGGCTTTGTTTAATTTTTTGTAATCAATACATACTCGCCATCCAGTGACGGTTCTAGTAGGAACTAATTCATTCCGTTCGTTAGTCACAACAGTCATTCCTCCTTTTTTGGGAACACAGTGAACTAGACTCACCCAAGGACTATCCTCGATGGGGTAAATGATACCGGCATCAAGAAGTTTGATGATTTCTTTCTTAACAACTTCTTTCATGTTGGGATTGAGTCGACGTTGTCTTTCTACAATGGGTTTAACACCTTCTTCGAAATTGATTTTGTGTTTACAGAAGTCAGGGCTAATTCCTGGAATATCAGATGCTTTCCACGCAAAAGCTTCTTTATGCCTCTTAAGAACAGAGATGAGACATTCTTTTTCATTATCATTGAGCAACGACGATATGACTACTGGAAGAATTGAATTATCTTCCAAGTAAGCATATTCAAGATGATCGGGAAGTGGTTTTAGTTCAAGATCAGTTGGTGGTTCTTGAAGAGATGTTTTGATCCTCAATTGATCATTAAAGGTAATTTCTTCAAAATTCTCTTCTACTATTTCTCCTTTTTCAACTTCATCAATATCCTCCTCGAATTTTACTTCCATAAAATCAGCGAATTCTTTATCAAAGTCTGTTTCACTAATTTTCTCCGAAGTAGTCATGGATGGATCAGAATCGTCAAGTAATGCATCTACTTCTTCATTAGTGACTTCATCGATTACGTCAATGTTAAAACAAGTGTCATCACTGGAATATGGATACTGCATTGCTTTATCAATTAAAAAGGTAATTCTATCTTCTCCAACTCCAAGATTGAGTTCTTTACCTTTTACTTTGATGATCGCATTAGTGGTGTTTAGGAAAGGTCTTCCTAAAATAAGAGGGACTCTACTATCTTCCTCCATTTCTAGGATCACAAAATCCACGGGAAAAACAAATTTACCAACTTGGACAAGCATATTCTCAGCTATCCCAACAGGATATTGGTAAGAATGATTGGCTAATCGAATACTCATCCTTGTAGGTTTCAAGGTATTGATTGAAAGTTTAGAATACAATGAATAGGGCATCAAATAGATACTTGCACCTAGATCGGCTAAAGCATCGTATGTGATGTTATTTCCTAACGTGCATGGAATCAGAAAACTTCCGGGAACTCCAAGTTTTGGTGGAATTTTGTTCTGAACAATGGCTGAGCATTCTTCATTGAGAAAGGTAGCAGATATTTGTTCCAACTTATTCTTGTTATTCAGAAGTTCCTTCAAAAAATTCCCATAATTGGGCATTCCAGCTAGAACATCAACGAGGGGTACATTGAGTCTAACCTCTTTGATCATTTCAACAAACTTCTTATAATGCTCTTCCATCTTTTCTTTCTTAAGGCGTTGAGGATATGGAATCTTTGGTGTGTACGTCTTGACTGGTGGGATGGGTTTTTCTTTGGTGGGTATATTTGGAGTATTTTCCTTCTCAGCTTCTACAGCTTCATCCTCACTTTCATCATTGATGATCATGGTATCATTCGGGTTGGGTGGTGGATCATAAGAGAGACCATTTCTTGTGAATACAACATTGATATGCTCATTTCTAGTCTGTGGTGGACGATAAGTTTTATTGTTTGATCCAGATGATGTTGGTTTGAGGTTGGTTTGGGTATTACTTGGTAACGAACCTGATGGTCGGGAAGAGAATTGGTCAGAAAGTCTACCGAACTAGTTTTCAAGATCTTGAATAGTGTCACAACTCGCAATTTCAGGTCATTTTCCCAAACCTCGACAATTTACTATTCATGAGTTACTATTCACCAATCACTATTCACCGATCACTTTTCATCATTTCACTATTCATCATTTTTTAAGTCAGTTTGAGACTTTGAGAAGTCATCAAAAATTTTACTATTCACATGACACTATTCATTCCCGGAGGGAAATCACTATTCATGGGCATCATTCATCATTTCGTAAACTAGATTTACGGGTATTCAAATACGCGTAACCAGTTAGGTTTAGCTGCGTATTCATGCATCATCAGTAAGGACACGTCATATAGATTAGAGTAGTCTACATATCATCAGTAATATCACTATCATGTTAGGTCATGCACGGGTTTGTGTGATTTTCATTAGCGTATGTTTAAATATTTATTTAACGTTACCACTCAGTCATTACTACTAACATTATACCCGACACTCCCGATTATGATCCTAACATATTTTCATACTAATTATAATGATATAAAGATTATATTATTACTTTACCCGGTGTTTTTAAATCAATTGCTACATTTTCCGTTAGGAGCTTATAATTCCGTCGGTTTACGATATTTCAACCCGATTATCATTCTAACACCCGATTCTTGCCAGGAATATGATTTTACAAATTTTATAACTTCGTCGTATTTTATTTCACCTCGTCACAATTTATTTCTAGTTAACTCGGTACCCGGTAACACCTAATGTACACATAAACTACACTAACTCATACAATGCTTAGACAACTTCATTAATTAGCCATTCCTATCCTTTTTTTCTCCATATTGCCGCCCCCCCCCCCCCCCTCCTACCATCCCTAATCCCATGTTTACTTACTTGAACCTTACTTCATTTAATGTACATGTTTCCTTGTCTTTTGATTTAATTTCAATAACATCACATTTCACATAAACCAACTAGCAAATAGATCAAGAAAACCCTCTCTTTTCCTCTCCTAGGTTCGGCCAACATCAAGAACACAAGCAAAATCCATAAACTTTTCAAGATCAAGTAATAATCAAGCTCCAAATACTATCCTAGTTAGGGTTTTGTGGTAAAAACCCTAGGTTATTATACATTTTCTCATCAAATCACTCCAATATTGTAAGTAAACTTCAAGAATATCTTTATGATCTTTTCATACTTTTATTTACTTTATATGTTTATGTATTTTCAAGTTATACTAGTTAATCATGCAAGTTACTTATGTTTTAGATACCACTTTGCTCATAAACTATCACTAACACTAGATCTATAAGTTTCACTAGTAATATCATGAGATCCACCAAGGTTGGTGATGTTTAGGACCCCATGACACCTTAAGAAGGTGTATGGTAGGATTTGCGAACTTGTGGAGTTGATTTGAGGTGGTATGATCAAGTTTAGAACCAAGGAAATGAGTTTTTAACAATCTAAAATAGCTACTGTCCTTAAACGCCAAGTCTGGAAATTTCAGTAACTTTTGAACTATTTTGGCCTTCAAATTTAGAAATTTCTTTCAAAAACGAAACCGTGGCCGCTTGAATCACTAAAAACTGACTTATAACGAAGGAGATATGATTTTTACAAGTTAGACGACGAAAACTAATTTTCTAAAATGAGCGTGCTGTTTGCCGAACTTTAAAGGACCGAACGAGGCGTTAGACGTGATCTAGGAGAGCCGAGCTACTGAGATTATGTTAGTTCATGTTATGACGAATCCGTGGATATAAAGAACATAGAAAACGAGCTTATAACGACCGAGATATACACGTTCAAAGCCGACGAACTCTAGTTTATTTTTGACAGCCCTATTAGAAAATATTTTCTAAGTATAAAAGTTAGTATTTTTACAAGTCATAACATTGATAGCCGGTTTTCTATCTAATCAAGACGCGTATGATCTAAAGTCAAATAACACGACATTTAGACAATGTTACAAGGTTTTCAAGAACGTCGAGTTTATTCACTAACACTTAACGTACACTATTTCGCGACTAGTTTTGCGAGGCCGTTTTGGACATATTTTCACAAGTTATGAAAAGTATTGTTTTGCGACGAAAACATTATACTTTGCCGTTAGAACACCAAACGAGGATCATGGAGTGTAGTTTCAACATATTCATAAAAAAAAGTAGTTTATAACTTAACGAGACATCAAAAATGTATTTTTCGGCGATAAAAGTTATTTTCAAAACTTTCAAGTGGTATCGGTAACATACGTGTTTGCATGAGTAACATCATTTTATTTGCTTACCTTAGATCATATCATTCATGATAGGTCGCGGTTAGGAACCGAGCCTCATTTCATCATATCCATTGTGATCATTGTTGCTATCATATCAGGTGAGTTTTCTTAGCCCCGTTTTTAATTGTTTATTTGATTTCTAAACTCTCGGAGGAGAATACATTGCACCATTTTCATATGCGGACCAAAGTATACAAACTCATTACATTGCTTAAGTTACATCATTGCCCAGATTAAAGTCCCCTTTTATTATCATGAACCGTTAATTGTTAACAAGCGAGAGTGAGTGAATAGATCGATTGAGGGTGACTCCTCCGTTCGGGTTGGTAGCACCAACTGGTCAAACGAACGCATTTCATTTCTGTCATATTAGAGTGATTGGCAAACACTCGGTTGGGGCATTTCATTCAGTCTAGCTTCGGGGTCATGAGCTTAGAGCTAATGTATCATTTTTATGTGGCATGGTTTTGTCATACACTTTCTACTTGTGGTATCCGTACAACATTTCATTTACATAAACCTATGATCTCACCAACATTTTTGTTGACCATTTTTAGCAATGTATTTTGAGGTAATTACAGTATCGCATGTTGGCTTGCATATGGACACATCATGGATTCGCGGAGTCGATGCGTCTCACTTTATATTTTATGCACTTATCCATCGTTTGAATTGTATGAACTGGTTTTATGAAAACTTGTTTCACCTTTTGGGACCTAGCTTTGTAACTCTGAATGTTTTTAAATAATCAAACGATGTATTTTCTAAACGAGACTTTAGGTCATTCAATATAACTGCAACTTTGGTGCTATGACCAGTCATGCCCTCGAATTCTTCATTCCGCTGCAAGTCACGAAATTTGGGGGTGTGACAGATTGTTATCAGAGCAAAGGTTATAGCGAACTAGGTTGTCCATTATATCCTAGACTATAACTGCACCATCATAGCATCTCATCATTGTAGCATAAGTGCATATTCATTATATCACATGTAGTGATTGCGGTTTCATACATATATCATTTCATCATAACTCACATTGTGTAAATGTTTATTTACTTTTATTTCACATCTATTGTCACAGTGATGTCTTCGGATTCACACCCTATTGTTATCTCATCGGACTCTGAGTCAGACGATACTTCCTCACTACCCTCCATCATACTAGAGTCGGTTACATCACCCTCACTACCCACTATCATTTTGTCATCTGTGGAGCTTACTCCACAATCTTCACCTGTGATGTCAGAGGCTGAGACAGAACCCTTTGAGGAGGGGGAAGTCGTGCCTACCCTACCACTGTCAGGAGAGTTTGTACCCTATGGTCGAGTTTACCGTACATATCCAGGTGGGCCGCGCATGAAGCGCACTGCTGCTAAGCGGGTTCATCGTCTCACTGTCAGGTCACCAGCTGCGTTTGTATCCCTACCACCACCATCATCACTTACTTCATCTCATCCACTCCATCGCCGCTTGACAGCGAGGAGGAGTGTGGCATTCAGTACACCATCACCATTATCACCCTTACCATCCTTATCATCATTGTCTCCACCAATTCCATCCCTATCAGCACCAGTTCATATCAGGGATCCTACTCCTATGTCAGACCTACCGCTCAAGAAGCGGGCACGTCTTGATGTTCCATCACCAGATACTTCAGATGCCGCAGAGACAGCACCACCCAGTAGATTCGAGGTTGGTGAGAGCTCGAGGGCTGCTGTTGACAGACTGCTTACTGCTGCTACATTTGACTCGCGACTAGATCAGCTTCAGGGACAGATTGACAGGGCATTAGACTATGTGGAGGAGATTCCGGTAAGCCGGATTGAGGCTATAGAGGAGGAGGTTGAGGGATTAATCCAGGGCAGGGTTGCCATTGATGTGTCACACCAGGGTTTAGAGGCCCGTCAGTTAGAGAGTTCAGAGCATATCACCCAGCTGAGGCAGGAGATGCCGGGGTTAGTCGATAGAGCACAAATGTCCCAGGATGAGCATCATCGCCAGGTCGGTGAGTTATCTTCAGTTCAGGCAAGGATGTCTGCATCAGATACTAGGGAGACTGATCTTCAGCTTCGAGTTCAGCACCTAGAGGAGATTGCTGTTGCTATGTCTAGGGATCTTCAGAGGATTTTCCACAGGCTAGATGGAGCACCCGGAGGAGGTGCCTAGTGTTAGACCTTTATCATGTAGCTTGTACATTATTATCCTAGTCCCGGGATGTGGGACATAGTTAGGACTTGTTGTCTTTTGCTTGTAGTACAAACAAATATATCAAGTGTGACTCTACTATGCAGGATTTTCATTGTGCTATTTTATGATATCGGTCTGCGTAACCGAAATTTTCATGTATTATATTCATGTGCGTTGTGATTATATTTGTGATGTTTCGTTGTGGTTTCATTGTATTTATACATGCTGTGGTTGTATTTATACGTGTTGTGGATGTATATACATGTTGTAATTGTATATATTGTGTATGATGATCGTTTTCTATTGAGGATTCTCATTGTTGTTATCTTTTGTGATTGTGAAGAATTATGCCACCCAAAAGAGCCACTACTGCTATGACACCAACCGAGGTCAGGAAGCTTGTTGCCGACAGTATAGAGGCAGCATTGGTTACAGAAAGAGCTGTCTTAGCTGCAGCTGCTGCTGAAGCCGCTTCGCGGGCAGAAACCGCGGAAGCCACAGGAACAAATACCAATGGTACAAATGGTCGTAAATGTACGTACAAAGATTTCAAGAGTGGTGATCCGGAAAAATTCAAAGGTACTGAAGGGGCCACTGCCATGATCCGATGGTTTGAAAAGACAGAATCAGTATTCCTTCTATGCAACTGTCCGGAGGACAGCAAAGTAAAGTTTGCTACTAGTACACTCGTTGGGGAAGCTATGTCATGGTGGAATTCGTATGCAAAGCCCATGGGAATGGAGAATGCTCACAAGCTTACATGGGACGAATTCAAGAAGTTGCTGACAAAGAAGTTTTGCCCACGAACAGAAGTGAAAAAGATGGAAACAGAGTTTTATGAGCTAGTGACAGCAGGTAATGATATTGAGACATATATCAGGAGGTTTCAGGAATTGGCAGCATTATGTCCGACAATGGTTCCGGACACTGAGAAGCTATTAGAGAATTTCATTAGAGGATTACCTCACAACATCCGTGGTGATGTGATTTCTTTTGACCCGCAAACATTGGATGAGGCAATCAGAATGTCTCAGAAACTCACGGCTCAGATAGTGAAGAAAGGAATTACTTCAAACAACAACAACAACACCAACAGTAACCGTAACTACAACAACAATTCCAACAACTACCGAAACAACAACAACTATAACAGCAACCGAAACAATTCCAATAACAACAACAACAAAAGAAATCGGGATAACAACCAGAGTAGCAATGTTACTCAACCACCACCCAAGAGACAGGAAACTGCAAAGGCCTATGTTGCAGGTCAAGCTGAGAAAATAGGTTACAACGGTACTTTACCCAAGTGCAACAAATGTCAAACCCATCATAACCCTGGAAATTGTCCAAATCCGTGTGGGAACTGTAAGAAGGTTGGTTATTCGACCAGGGATTGCAAGGCTCCGATTGTGGTTGATAATCAGAAGCCCCCAGTAACGTGTTTTAGTTGTGGAGAAGTTGGACACTTCAAGAAAGAATGTCCAAAAGGAAAGAATCAGGGAAACAATAACCAAGGTGGAACAGCTAGAGGAAGAGCTTATGTCCTTGGAGGAGAAGATGTCAGGGAGGACCCGAATGTCGTTACGGGTACGTTCCTCATTAATAATCGTTATGCATCTATACTATTTGATTCAGGAGCCGATAGAAGTTTTGTTTCTACTGCATTTGCACCATTACTCAACATTGAACCAACCCATTAGACACTCCATATCACATTGAACTAGCTAACGGTAGTTTAGTTGGCACTGACACGATCATTCGTGGTTGCACTCTCAATTTTCTCAATCACCCGTTCAATATAGATCTCATGCCAGTAGAACTTGGAAGTTTCGACATTGTCATCGGAATGGATTGGTTATCTCAACATCATGCTAGAATCATCTGTGATGAAAAAGTTGTTCATCTTCCTTATGATGGCGAAACATTGGTCGTTCCCGGAGAACGCAGTGGGACTAGACTCAGCATCATCTCGTGCATTAAAACAGAGAAATACATAAAGAAGGGTTGTTATGCATTCTTGGCTCATATAAGAGAAAAGAAGTCGGAGGAGAAGCGACTTGAGGATGTGCCAACGGTTAAAGATTTTCCAGAAGTCTTTCCTGAAGACTTACCAGGACTTCCACCTACTCGCCAAGTCGAATTTCAGATTGACTTAGTGCCGGGAGATGCACCAGTTGCCCGAGCACCTTATCGACTTGCACCTTCAGAAATGCAAGAGTTGTCGAACCAATTGCAAGAGCTCTTGGATAAAGGATTCATTAGGCCGAGTTCCTCGCCTTGGGGAGCACCAGTTTTGTTTGTGAAGAAGAAAGATGGATCTCTCAGGATGTGCATTGATTATTGAGAGCTAAACAAATTAACGGTGAAGAATCGTTATCCACTTCCCAGGATCAACGATTTGTTTGATCAGTTGCAAGGTTCCAGTTGTTACTCCAAGATCGACTTGAGATCGGGTTACCATCAGCTTAGGGTTTGGGAGGGAGATATCCCGAAGACAGCATTCAGAACACGCTATGGCCATTATAAATTTCAGGTAATGCCATTCGGACTGACCAACGCACCAGCTATGTTCATGGATCTCGTGAACAGGGTGTGCAAGCCATATCTAGATAAGTTTGTGATCGTATTCATTGACGATATCTTGATTTACTCAAGGAGTGAAGAAGAGCACCGAGAACACCTTAGAACGATTTTAGAGTTGCTCAAGAAAGAGAAACTGTATGCCAAATTCTCAAAGTGTGAGTTTTGGATCCGCAGAGTACAATTTCTTGGTCACGTCATTGATAGTCAGGGACTACAGGTTGATCCAGCAAAGATTGAGGCAGTTAAAGATTGGGCAACACCAAAAACTCCCACAGAAATTCGTCAGTTCTTAGGACTTGCCGGATATTACAGAAGGTTCATTGAAGGGTTTTCCAAGATAGCTAAGCCACTGACCAAGTTGACACAAAAGAACCAGAAGTACGATTGGGGAGAAAAGCAAGAGACCGCTTTTCAGTTATTGAAACAGAAACTTTGCAGCGTGCCAATTTTGTCATTGCCAAAAGGGATTGAAAACTTCGTGGTATATTGCGATGCTTCACACAAAGGACTTGGAGCAGTGCTAATGCAAAACGAGAAAGTGATAGCTTATGCATCTCATCAGCTTAAGAAGGGTGAGAAGAACTACACTACTCACTATTTAGAGTTGGGTGCCGCGGTTTTCGCACTCAAGATTTAGAGGTATTATCTTTACGGAACAAAGTGTGTAGTATTTACAGACCACAAAAGCTTACAGTACATTCTTGATCAGAAGGAACTTAACATGAGGCAACGTCGTTGGTTGGAACTATTTAGCGATTACGACTGTGAAATCAGATATCACCCAGGAAAAGCCAATGTTGTGGCAGATGCACTCAGTCGAAAAGAGAGACTCAAGCCTTTGAGAGTCAGATCATTGGGAATGACAATCATTTCACCACTACCATCAAAGATCCTCGAGGCCCAAGTCGAGGCACTCAAGGAAGAAAACCTACCAAGTGAAACACTTAAAGGAATGCAAAATAATGCAAACGGTCTAGTAAGGAGATCAGATGGAACACTATGCTTCAAGGATAGAAGCTGGATACCTCTCTATGGTGGAATACGAGAGTTGATCATGCACGAATCACACAAGTCGAAGTACTCCATTCACCCAGGTTCTGATAAGATGTATCAGGATCTCAAGAAACTTTATTGGTGGCCCAATATGTAAGCAGAGATAGCTACGTATGTTAGCAGATGTCTTACTTGTGCTAAAGTGAAAGCCGAGTACCAGAAACCATCAGGATTACTTCAGCAACCAGAAATTCCACAGTGGAAATGGGGAAAAAATTACAATGGACTTTGTCACTAAACTTCCCAAAACATCAGGAGGTTACGATGCTATTTGGGTAATAGTTGATCATCTCACCAAGTCAGCCCATTTCATTCCAATCAAAGAGACTTATACTATGGATCAGCTCACCAGACTTTACGTCAAGGAAATAGTTTCAAGGCACGGAGCACCAATTTCCATCATTTCCGACAGAGACAGTCGCTTTACTTCAAAATTTTGGGAGTCATTGCAAGATTCATTTGGGACTAAACTAGACATGAGTACCGCCTATCATCCTCAGACCGATGGTCAGAGCGAGAGAACGATTCAGACATTGGAAGACATGCTCAGAGCATGTGTCATTGACTTTGGAAATGGTTGGGCTAACCATTTGCCATTGATCGAGTTCTCTTACAATAACAGTTATCACTCGAGCATAAAAGCCACACCATTCGAGGCACTCTGCGGTCGTAAGTGCAGGTCCCCAGTTTATTGGGCCGAAGTTGGTGATGTACAACTAACTGGTCCAGAGTTGGTCAGAGAAACAACAGAAAAGATAATTCAGATTAGAGAAAGACTCCAAACAGCCAGAAGCAGACAGAAAAGTTACGCCGATGTTTGACGCAAACCATTAGAATTTCAGGTTGGAGACAAAGTCATGTTGAAAGTCTCGCCTTGGAAGGGCGTGATAAGGTTCAGGAAACGCGGGAAGTTGAACCCGAGGTACATTAGACCATTTAAGATTCTGGAAAGAATTGGTCCGGTAGCATACAGGCTGGAGCTTCCGTCAGAGCTCAGCAGTGTTCATAACACGTTTCACGTCTCAAACCTTAAGAAATGTCTTTCAGACGAAACGCTCGTAATCCCATTGGAAGAAATTCAGATCGATGATAAGCTTAACTTTGTGGAAGAACCAGCAGAAATCATGGACCGAGAGGTCAAACAGTTGAAACAAAGTCGAATTTCGATCGTCAAAGTTCGTTGGAATTTTCGCAGAGGCCCTGAGTTTACTTGGGAACGGGAAGACCAGATGCGACTCAAATACCCACATCTTTTCACCGAGACCACTCCAGAGACCAACATCAGCTGAATTCAGGGACTGAATTCCTTTTAGGGTGGTCGACTGTCACAACTCGCAATTTCAAGTCATTTTCCCAAACCTCGACAATTTACTATTCATGGGTTACTATTCATCAATCACTATTCACCAATCACTATTCATCATTTCACTATTCATTATTTTTGAAGTCTGTTTGAGACTTTGAGAAGTCGATAAAAATTTTACTATTCACATGACACTATTCATTCCTGAAGGGAAATCATTATTCATGGGCATCATTCATCATTTCGTAAACAAGATTTACGGGTATTCAAATACGCGTAACCAGTTGGGTTTAGCTGCGTATTCATGCATTATCAGTAAGGACACATCATATATACTAGAGTAGTCTACATATCATCAGTAATATCAGTATCATGTTAGGTCATGCACGGGTTTGTGTGATTTTCATTAGCGTATGTTTAAATATTTATTTAACGTCACCACTCAGTCATTACTACTAACATTATACCCGACATTCCCGATTATGATCCTAACATATTTTCATACTAATTACAATGATATAAAGATTATATTATTACTTTACCCGGTGTTTTTAAATCAATTGCTACATTTTCCGTTAGGAGCTTATAACTCCGCCGGTTTACGATATTTCAACCCGATTATCATTCTAACACCCGATTCTTGCCAGGAATATGATTTTACAAATTTTATAACTTCGTCGTATTTTATTTCACCTCGTCACAATTTATTTCTAGTTAACTCGGTACCCGGTAACACCTAATGTACACATAAACTACACTAACTCATACAATGTTTAGACAACTTCATTAATTAGCCATTCCTATTCTTTTTTTCTCCATATTGCCGCCCCCCCCCCCTACCATCCCTAATCCCATGTTTTCTTACTTGAACCTTACTTCATTTAATTTACATGTTTCCTTGTCTTTTGATTTAATTTCAATAACATCACATTTCACATAAACCAACTAGCAAATAGATCAAGAAAACCCTCTCTTTTCCTCTCCTAGGTTCGGCCAACATCAAGAACACAAGCAAAATCCATAAACTTTTCAAGATCAAGTAATAATCAAGCTCCAAATACTATCCTAGTTAGGGTTTTGTGGTAAAAACCCTAGGTTATTATACATTTTCTCATCAAATCACTCCAATATTGTAAGTAAACTTCAAGAACATCTTTATGATCTTTTCATACTTTTATTTACTTCATATGTTTATGTATTTTCAAGTTATACTAGTTAATCATGCAAGTTACTTATGTTTTAGATACCACTTTGCTCATAAACTATCACTAACACTAGATCTATAAGTTTCACTAGTAATCTCATGAGATCCACCAAGGTTGGTGATGTTTAGGACCCCATGACACCTTAAGAAGGTGTATGGTAGGATTTGCGAACTTGTGGAGTTGATTTGAGGTGGTATGATCAAGTTTAGAACCAAGGAAATGAGTTTTTAACAATCTAAAATAGCTACTGTCCTTAAACGCCAAGTCTGGAAATTTCAGTAACTTTTGAACTATTTTGGCCTTCAAATTTAGAAAGTTCTTTCAAAAACGAAACCGTGGCCGCTTGAACAACTAAAAACCGACTTATAACGAAGGAGATATGATTTTTACAAGTTAGACGACGAAAACTAATTTTCTGAAAATGAGCGTGCTGTTTGCCGAACTTTAAAGGACCAAACGAGGCGTTAGACGTGATCTAGGAAAGCCGAGCTACTGAGATTATGTTAGTTCATGTTATGACGAATCCGTGGATATAAAGAACGTAGAAAACGAGCTTATAACGACCGAGATATACACGTTCAAAGCCGACGAACTCTAGTTTATTTTTGACAGCCCTATTAGAAAATATTTTCTAAGTATAAAAGTCAGTATTTTTACAAGTCATAACATTGATAGCCGGTTTTCTATCTAATCAAGACGCGTATGATCTAAAGTCAAATAACACGACATTTAGACAATGTTACAAGGTTTTCAAGAACGTCGAGTTTATTCACTAACACTTAACGTACACTATTTCGCGACTAGTTTTGCGAGGCCGTTTTGGACATATTTTCACAAGTTATGAAAAGTATTGTTTTGCGACGAAAACATTATACTTTGCCATTAGAACACCAAACGAGGATCATGGAGTGTAGTTTCAACATATTCATGCAAAAAGTAGTTTATAACTTAACGAGACGTCAAAAATGTATTTTTCGGCGATAAAAGTTATTTTCAAAACTTTCGAGTGGTATCGGTAACATACGTGTTTGCATGAGTAACATCATTTCATTTGCTTACCTTAGATCATATCATTCATGATAGGTCGCGGTTAGGAACCGAGCCTCATTTCATCATATCCATTGTGATCATTGTTGCTATCATATCAGGTGAGTTTTCATAGCCCCATTTTCAATTGTTTATTTGATTTCTAAACTCTCGGAGGAGAATACATTGCACCATTTTCATATGCGGACCAAAGTATACAAACTCATTACATTGCTTAAGTTACATCATTGCCCAGATTAAAGTCCCCTTTTATTATCATGAACCGTTAATTGTTAACAAGCGAGAGTGAGTGAATAGATCTATTGAGGGTGACTCCTCCGTTCGGGTTGGTAGCACCAACTGGTCAAACGAACACATTTCATTTCTGTCATATTATAGTGATTGGAAAACACTCGGTTGGGGCATTTCATTCAGTCTAGCTTTGGGGTCATGAGCTTAGAGCTAATGTATCATTTTTATGTGGCATGGTTTTGTCATACACTTTATACTTGTGGTATCCGTACAACATTTCATTTACATAAACCTATGATCTCACCAACATTTTTGTTGACCATTTTTAGCAATGTATTTTGAGGTAATTAAGGTATCGCATGTTGGCTTGCATATGGACACATCATGGAGTCGCGAAGTCGACGCGTCTCACTTTATATTTTATGCACATATCTATCGTTTGAATTGTATGAACTGGTTTTATGAAAACTTGTTTCACCTTTTGGGAACTAGCTTTGTAACTCTGAATGTTTTTAAATAATCAAACGATGTATTTTCTAAACAACACTTTAGGTCGTTCAATATAACTGCAACTTTGGTGCTATGACCAGTCATGCCCTCGAATGCTTCATTCTGCTGCAAGTCACGAAATTTGGGGGTGTGACAAATAGATGCTTGATGATTTTTCTGACCCTGCTCAAATTTGGTTTTCAGATTGAAAAATTGGTTCTTGACGAACTCATTGGTTGATTTTTGAGCAGTCACGAATTCTCTCATCATTTTTTCAAAATTGGTCTCTTCTGGCTTTTTATCAGAGGTCTGTAGAGTTTGATTGTCTACTCGTGGTTAAGAATCACGGTTGTTATCCCTTTGTTGGCGATCTTGCCAATTTACAGAATTTCTCCCGTAATAATTACCACGATAACCGCCTCTACGGTATCCTCCCTGGACATAATTAGCTTCTCCCTTCGTAGGTCCATCCATTGGTTGATCGTCACATTTTGATGATGTGTGATTACCTCCACAGTTGTTACAACCATCTCGCATTTCTTTCATTTCTCTTTTAAGATCTTTGTATTGCGAGTCGATTTTGGAAGTCAAAGCTTCCATTTTCTCCATGAGTTTAGAGGTTTCGGAACTTTCAGCAAAAGCAACTGTTTTTCGTAAAGGTTTGGTTTTGGAATCTTTTGACCAATCGAGTTTGAGAAGTACTCGATCTTCAAGCAATTGATATGCCTAATTAGGAGTCTTATAGAGAAAAATACCTCCAGCATAAAGAATTCCTTGAGATGTTTCATCAAGTCCATGGTAGAAGATTTGGATAATGGTTCCTCGTCCTAAACCATGTCCATGACAACTACGAAGCAAATCTTTCATACGAAGCCAGGCTTCGACGAGTGATTCGTTAGGATTTTGTGTGAAAGCACGAATTTCTCCCATGAGTCGGTCAAACATGGCAGGTGGAAAGAATCGGCTTACAAAAGCTTGCCTCATCTCCTCCCAAGTATTGATAGTTCCTGGGGTTAATTCGTTATACCACACTTTTGCATCTCCAGCAAGTGATGATGAAAAAATTTGAGTTTAATGGCGTCGACATCGGTTTCGCCATATCGGAACATGCCACAAATTTCGATGAATTCGGCAATGTGTTTTTGAGGATCGGCCCTCGAACGGCCATCGAATTAACGGTCTTTGATCATAGAAAGGTTGTGTCCTTTCACGGTGAAATTGTTACCAAGGTTAACAGGAATAATAGCAGATCCAGGAGTGGGTGCTACGGCTAAGTTGGCGGCCCACATGGGTTAATCGTCAGCCATGGGAAAAGGTTGATCAGTGAATGGGTTATAAACGAATTTGGCTTCGAAAAGGTTACCAAACGGTGGGTTTGGTATTCTTGGTACACGGTTGGCTAATGAAACAAAGGGTGTTCTTCTTCTTCTTGTTCTTGTTCGAATTAAACTTTCAGGATCGGAAAGAGGTGAAATTGGTTCTACTCCAATTGAACGAGTGTTCATACAATTCCCAAGAGAATTGAGGCAATGTCTAAACACACGAGCGAAGAATGAAAACAGTGTGAAAAATCAGTGTTGGTGATCCGATCGGATGAATGTAATACCGATCGGATGGGAGTCACGGTAAAATTGGTTATGAAGTGATCCGATCGGATGGATGTGATACCGATCGGATAGGAGTCTTGGTAAAATTGAAAAATGGGCAACCGATCGGATGAATGTGAAACCGATCGGATGGACAGCTCGGAAAACTTTTTTTTTATGAAAACGAACTTGGTGAGAAATGGACTTCTAAAACATACAGAAACACAATCAAAATCCCTGGCAGCGGCGCCAAAAACTTGATGTGTTGCATTCGTGTACAAGTTTTAAATTTATAAGGGTCGAATTACCGAATCTATAAATAACACATATGAGCAAGTGAACTCGTCCGTTATAGCAAGATTATGATGGTAAGTCGGGATCGTTCGCAGGGATTTGTGAGTGAATCAAATTGTAAGCTACTAAAAGTAAATCTCTTAAACAAGCAACGATGAAAATATAATACTTCAAATGATTAAAACTACACTTGCTTAGACTAGTTTACTACATCTTGATAAACATGATTGTGATAACTTTTGAGAACATGTTGGTTATGATAATTAGTTTGGTGAACTAATCTATTGTTCTTACAAGTTAAACCTTCGTCAAGATTTTAGTTCATAAAAACAAGCATTACGTTTAACCAATCAATTCAAGGTTCATAAGTTTGGGGTAACAAACTTAAACACAAAAATAATCTCTCGTTTTATCAAATACGCTTAGGAAATGGTCAATACAAAAGGTAACCAATTCATAGAAAAATAGGTTACAATTGATTATAAACTACTAATCTTTTGACCCTTAAAATAGTTTACAATCAATCCAATTTGATAGATAAAAAGCATTCTTATTACATCCACAATTAACTTTCTTTGTTTAATCAAGAATAATGGGTAAAAACAATCATTCATAGACAAATGATTATAACTAGTTGAATAACAATAAATCTTTCGACCTTTAGAATTATTAACAACTAGTCAAACTTGATTAACAAATGTCACTACGAAACTTAATCACAATTGGATCTTAGAATCAACTTGAAATTGAATTAAAACATGTTATCACAATCATACGCAAATCAATAAGCAATACACATCATCTAAGCAAGTGCTCAAAGGCACTAGCCACTCATACCAAACATGAACATAAACTCTAAACTTTGAACATTAGAAATCATGATTGAAAGTCTTACAATAATTGAAATAAGATTACAAATGATAAGGTAGTGATACCCAAAGTATTGGTGTTGACTTCTTGATGTTTTGACCTCCAAATGTTGACTTCTTGACCCTCCAAAGTTTTCTGGACTTCTAAGGACGAATTTGAGAGTATTGTGCGAGTAGTTTGATGATTAGGGAGTTAATTAGTAATTGTTTGTCTCAAAAGCATACTCTATCACTTCACAAATGGTCCTATTTATACTACTCTCAAAGCCTAGGGTCTTTAATGCTTCACTTGGCCCCCAAGTAGAGTGGAATAGTCTGGAATCATCAATGGAAGGCTTTAGAGTCGTTGGCATGAAGATACAAGACTTATTGATGATGTTTGGGAAAACAGACGACATCCAACCGATCAGTATTAGATCCAACCGATCGGTTGCTCTTCAGATATGGCCTCCATCCGAATCAGTTGCGGGCTGCATCTGATCGGATGGAGTGCTACTGTATACTCATTTTTGGACATTTGGCATTTAGCTTGTTTCTTTCTTTTGGTTCTTGGTTCTTCATCCAAACTTGATCTTTTCTTCGTCTTGGAACTTGTCAACTTGAATACTTGGACTTTCATTCTTTGAAATGCCTTATTTGATGTGGAACTTGACAAGGGAATCTTCGTACGATCATAAATATTTTCTTCTTCCTCATTCTTTCATCTTTTTCTTCCTTTTTCCTGTTTTTGGCTACATAGACTTTTCAAACATACTTTGGTACGATTTAGTAACAAAAGCATATAAATATAACTGAATAACACATACAAAAGCATGAATAACGCTACTGAAAACATGCAAAATTTGAGCGTTATCAGTCCTTCTATTATACACCCTGAATGCCCTCGAGTTTTCTGAGTATCCAATGAAGATGCCAATATCACCCTTAGCTTTTAGCTTCCCTAGATCTTCTCTGTCGTTTGTTGGATAGCACAAAGTGCCAAACACGTGAAGGTAAGAGATATCAGGTTTTCTGTTATTCACTAGTTCATATGGGGTTTTATTGAATCTTGGATGGATTAGGGAACGGTTCTGAGTGAAACAAGCAGTGGCAACAGCATCGACCCATTAGAATAACGGTTGCACTGGAGTAAATCAGCATTGTGCAAGCAGCTTCCACAAGAGTTTGATTTCTTCTTTCAACTACCCCATTCTGCTGTGAAGTTCTAACAACAGATGTCTGATGTGTGATTCTAGCATCTTCAAAATAGGTTCTTAACTCCTGATTTGTGAATTCTGTGCCACTGTCTGTTCTTACAATCCTTGCTGGAGCTTGAAGTAGTACTTGAATACGCTTCAGAAAGGTGATGATGATGCCTGGTTCTTCGTCTTTTGATCTCAGAAACTTTACCCATGTATATCTTGAATAGTCATCGACGAAAACAAGAATATACTTCTTCCCATTTATGCTTTCAACTCTCATTGGGCCACATAAGTCCATGTGCAACATATGTAATTTTGCTTCCGAACTAGGTACGGTTTTAGGTTTATATGTTGCCCTTTTGCTTTTACCTTGTTCACATGATGGACATAGGTGATCCTTGGTGTATTTGAACTTAGGAAGTACGTTGACAATGTTGTCTTTGGCTAATTTGTTAATGGTGTCAAAGTTGAGATGGGATAATCATCTATGCCACAGCCAGGACTTAATTTCGCATGCCCTTGTCATAAGACAAATGGGTGATGAAGAGGCCATTTGGTTGATGTTGATAGCATATAGGTTGGTGCCACGATTTCCAGTTAAGAGATCATCTCCAACCAAATTTCTAACAAAGCATGTATTTCTTCTAAATGTAACCTCAAAATCTGCATCACAAAACTGCCCAACTGAAAACAAGTTGTGTTCCAACCCTTCGACATAGTAAACTCGAGTGATTAAATAATTCCCAATTTGAAGATCTTTATAACCCAGAATAGCTGCTACATGATCATTTCCAAAGTGTATAGTTCCCACGAATTTCCAGACGAAATTGATCAGCAGCTTTAGATTCCCGGTCATGTGCTTGGAGCAACCCGAGTCGACGATCCAAAAACATATTTCGATAACCTGTAAAGAATAGAAGAGTTTGTAATTGGAAACTGTTTGACATTTGGTTCCATGGGGTTAGGGGTAACATCCGAATCACACTCATAGAAGGTTTCTACTGGTTCACTTTGAACCGCTTTCAATTTGCCATTCTCGAGTATGAACTCTCTACCCGTTCGTTTCCATTCACAATACTTAAGATAGTTCCTAGGCATTTGACCACTAGTGGTTGACCTACATTCTGCAATTAGTCGTTTTATATATCTAGATCTAGCACTAGTTCCTTGAGGAACATTCTTCTGTTCAGGCGTAACATTCATATTCTTAGAAACATTATCATCACACATATCATTGGATAAACATCTCTTGCACATTAAACAAACAGACATTACATGAATTAGAAATAGTACTTTTGACATTACATTCAGATGACATATGTTTCTTATTAGAACGCGATAAATTCCTAGGGTGTTCTTCTACTTCTTTAACTTTATTCTGGCATCTACTCTTAGAGGCAGGCGAGACTCTATTGTTCCTTGTATTGCTCCTAGGCTGTAGTCTGCTGCTCATAGAGGTGCTTTCTAATCCTGTAGAAGGTAAGGCACACGCATTAGGATTTATATTGTTGTCCTGAGAAGTTTTTTTAGCATTCCTAGACTCTTTAGGATTATCTTTTAAGCTCTTGTCTATTGCCCTATATGTTTGAGATGTTGAGGCAGACGCAATAGTGGGACTAATCCTATAAAGGCCAGGTGCTATCACATTTGATGTTTCGACAACCGCTTTTCCTTTTTCTTTTTCATTTTGCTTGGGCAAGGGTGTTAGAGTGACTGGTTTTGTCAAATCATTTTTCACATAGACTTTTGAAACAATTTGAGTAATCGACATTTTTGGTTTAACAACCGGTTTGTCCGAAGTCTATGGTTTTACAAACTTAGTATCCACACCCTTCCCTTTTTAACTTTCCAGCCGAGCCCTCAAAAGATCATTTTGCTCTTATATGTCCTTGTAGGCATGCTCATACGACAATTTGTCATATTTGCATTCCTCGGTTTTTTGACCAAGTTGTTTAAAATATGATACGTTTTCTTTTTCAATTTTAGCAAGAGCATTTTCATATTTTGAAACAATTTTAGAGGTCTCAGCTCTCAGTCTTTCATCGTCTTCAACATAATATGTTTGTAAAATGATAGACATAATATCGGTCGGCAAAGCTGCTTCGAAGAGAGAATCATTTAGGTTTCCCAAAACTTTGATGTGTTCAATGTTTTCAATAGCTTCCTTCACTAGGGATTTGTGGTCCTTGACAAAGTCGGCTATTTCTTTCAAAAATGCTTGTTCAAAATGAATTACTCTCGCATGAATTGCGTTTAGTGGAGTAGTAATTTCTGTTTCAAACACCTTTTTCATTTCTGCATGAAAACTTGAATGCCAGTTGTTGATACTGATAGTAGTTTTAGATGCAACAATATTTTGAAGTGTTTCAATTCTCTTTTTAAGATCATCTAAATATCCTGTAGCAGCACTTGTGTTAAAAGGGTTGTTTGAGGACATTTGTTCCAAGTTGGAAATAGTTTTAGAAACAACTTTTTGTTTTGCAACTGGTGTCGTAACAACTGATTTTTTGGAAAACTTTGGTGTTTGCTTTTGTTGAACAAAATTAATTCCAGAAAGTATGTTGAGTTTGTTATAATCAATTGGTTTTATCTCTGGGTTCTTTTGTTTCATTTTGATTCGACTCTCCTCAGCAAGCTCAATTGATTCATCAGAATCCCGAACAGCGGGAGGATCATGTTTAGCATATATCACATTACCATTGTACAAAACATTCTGTTCTTTCTGAGCTTTCTTGAGAGTATAAGGGTTTTCACAGCCGATAGCCATTTTCTTCATTGTGTGCAAAAGCGGGTTTGGATCTTTAATTAGCATATGAATGGTTTGAGCGGAATGACCCGTTTTCACAAGCAAATCTTCCAACTTTTTAATTGTTTCTTGTTTCTCAACAATTTCATCAAGAAGATCATTTTCTCTTTTTGAAAAAGCTGCTTTCAACTATTTCTTTTCTTTTTCAATATCAAAACAAGTTGATTTTTGTTTAGAAAGTTGGTTTTTCAAATCAGAAATTTCCACGTTTAAGGATTTTATTTTCATGTTTAAATTAACATCAAGTGTGTCAAACTTGATTTGCAATGGTTTTTCTCTTAAAACAGAATTTTGATAACCAGTTTCTAATTCTGGCTGTCGTTTTTTATGAAACTCAAAAGCTTTTTCGTTTTCCTTATACCTCTCAAGCTTAGCGGTCATTTTCTCATTTGCAGCCTTAACATCGCGATTGACCTTTTTAACTTTCAAAATTTCAATACTACAATTATTCAATAATGATTCAAAGAGAGCACGTGTTTCCTCATCATTCTCAGAATGTTGTGACTCTAAGCCTCCATTATGATTCATATCTGGAGTTGCCAAATCAATATTGCTACTACTTGGCGTGTCCAGGTATGTATCATAAGTAGGTGCTGAAGTCGCAGGATGTTATTCCTCATGAGGAGACATATCAAATATTTTATTATTGTGTCATGTAGTGAATGATGGTACCTCAGAGACTGCATTGGTGTCATAAATAGGAGGTGTGTCAGAATCCATGTCATACTTAGCCTCCTGAAGATTTGTCATGAATATGCAGTTTGCATCGATGTCTTCAATGTCTTCCATATCATCCATGAGAGCCATAAAATCATTTTCTTCTGCATTCAACTAAAACCCAACCACTTCCTTCTGTGCCAACAGCAATGCTTTCTGCATATACGCTGGATCTTTCTTTTTCGGCTTAGTCGGACAGTTTCTTGCCATGTTGTGACAAACGGTAATTTTCCACTGATATTTTATTAATAAATGTCAAATTATTATTTTCCTAACTGTTAGATTAAACATTTATGTGTTTACATAACCATTACGGGAAACAAACCCGCACACTATAACGAACAGTAACTCACCAAAAACCATTTAATTTTATCAAAAAGGTGAAATTTTCACTTTCAGACAATTACAGACACAGACGTAACAAAAATGAGAGGTTATCTCGTTTTCCTAGAAAACGACACCACACGCGTACCGACACCACACCAGTAAAGGTTTACTTCATAAATTTATGTCAGAGTCAATAAAAATTTACTCTATGTCAGTTTAATAGAAACGTCTCCTGAATTATATTTTCTCGTACTCACGACAACCCGAAAATCTCGAGTGACATCGTGATTCAACGGGACACGGAGTACACGTAATACACACAAAAATCAAATCTTATCATAAATCTTATACAAAAATCGGTACCCACTATTAATAAACAAACAAAAAAAATAAGAAAAGAAGGAAGAGAGAGGTACGATCTCCTCCCTTCCCCCTTTCTCCCTCATCTCTTTTCTGGTTAACATCACTATCCCCATCGAAACACTTCTCAAATCCAAATCAACCCTATGGATTGAAGCTATAAACAAGACAACAGAGATTTAACTTCTTCTTCTTGTCCACATAAAGCGCTTGGTATTCCCTCTTGTCGCATCCCGAAAGTCAATGAGCCAGGCCAAGGATATGTCGACATAGTTTCCTCAAATGGTCATGGGAGCGTCTGGTGTTCGTGAAAGGAGGGGTAAACGATTCTTGTTTAATTTCTATAAACTCTATTCGATTTCCAGGCCTCCACCGAATGATCATCACACAAATACAAGGATAATATCTTGGTAAAGAGAGGAAGTGGGTTTGCTTGGATTGGGTCTAATTTCTTTTGGTTTTCTCCTCATCCTCTTGTAGCCGATTCGATTTAATTGTAAGAGTTCTCAAATTTTGATTTTCCAATTTCAAGTATATTCATGTTCTTAATATGTTGATGTTAGTGTAATTCGATTGAAATTTTTAAGCATACAATTCGTTGTTGTTCTTGTTGATTTATGTGATGTTCTTTCGAAAATGACTATTGTGGAATCACTTGAATTTAGTTGTGTTATTGTGTTGGTGTGACTCGAATTATTTTGAAAAACTAATAATGGTACTAAATCGGCTCGAATATGGAAAATCTTGATTTCTGTTACTTGTTCTTGATCGAATAACTTAAACCGTAAATAAGAGTGAAGAAGTATTGGAGTGCATAGTATTGTTTTGGTCAAGCCACTGGTTGGGTCGAGAACCAGCAGTGTGCATTGGTCCTTACACGTTTGAGTCACCAAGTACTAGCTTCGACACGTTAATAGCCTTTATGTTAAACTTATGATTTGTTGGTTTTGCAAAATAATCTTTGGGTTATGTCTTTGTTTGTGTATGATGAGGTTGTGTTTGTTTTACGTATCGAGCTGTGCTCAAAGTGTTGAGTTTGTGCTCAAATTCCGTTGGTACTTTACTTGTGCTCAAATTAGGTTGTAAGTCTTATGCACCCCCGTGTTCGACCTTGTTTCGTGATAGGTTTATAGTTGGGTTGATCTTAGTTAGTTTAAGTCAAGCGTATTTTGAAGTGGTAAATCACTTGGTCGTAAGTAGTAAACAAAATTTGAGTGTATCTTAGTCTAAAGGTGAGCCGAGTGGGTACTCGAACTCACCAAGAAGTTGTGAACTTGAGGCTCTTTTGGTTCAATCACCACCCCGAAGGGTGCCGTAATTTTTAACGTTGTTGTTTTGGTAAAAACCACCCCCAACAGGGTGTTTGTTGCTCGGTTAAAAAGAGTCCCCAAAGACCTTCAAAATGGGTGTACAATGTGTCGAAAAGGAGAGTCGAGTCCCCCCCCATGAAACCATGTCACTCGTACCGGTTTAAAACATCATGAGTCGTGTTCTATTCGAGTCCGAGAGTAGCTTATAGCCTGCGTTAAAAACTAGTTTTAGTCTCAAATGAAGTACTGGAACTTTGTCTTTGTGATACTAGCTTCAATTGACACCTTGGGCCAAACCATGGCCAAACAACTTTCTTTTTCATCCTTGCGTTATTAGACCAGAACCACAAGGCGTGGGTTTATTTGGTATGTCCACTGGTTTAGGTCTTTGGTTGGGCCGCAGCCCACCAAATAGCCCACCACATTTTAGATTTTCTTTTTCTTCCAAAGCAACCCAAACCCAAAGTTAAAAATATAAAATCTGCTAATTATTTACAGCCTACTCGAGTCAAATAAATTGGGCCGCAGCCCACTCCCAACACGAGATTGTGTTATATATTCAATTCATATATAAAAGTTGTCGTCACAAATCATCTAATTAATAAGACACGACCATTTCACATTTTATACTTCACGAACCTAGTATAAATTGTTACACTACAAGAAATCTCGCCACACATATTTATACATCTAAACTACACAATATATATAAGTAAACTTGACGTAATGTGTTATATAAATAATCAAGTTGATTTTTCTCTATTCAAACGACTAGAAAATCTCTACATACTCAACAACTATAAAAACTAAGACTAGCCATGTGGAAATTTAAACTCGTTCCTTTATTCGAGTACATATAAAATTTGGAATGTTTTATCAAAACTCATAATAGATTTATAAATTATGAAATGACTGTTTTAATGTAAATCTTATAACCTTGTTAGCACAAGGATTATCTATTACCAAAACCATTCTTTTATAAATACTAAATATAAATAGACATATACATATATATATATGCACACACACCATTTTCTTTATTTTTATCATACTTACGCGCACTTTGTAATATATATATCCACTTGACTATAACATTTTCCCCCTACCAACAACGTCTTATAATTATTAATTGTTCCAAACATAGTCTTTCAGTTATTGTCAAACTGGAGACTATTCGTCTTGACATGCACTTAAGCACTTCCAAGAGCCAATACTTTCAAATGATTTAGAAAATGATTTTAAACTTGAATGCTGCCACACCAGCAACAATAACATAAACTCGATCTTTAAATCTTTCAGATTTAACTAAACTTCGTAAATTCTAGAACTCGATTCGTGAACTAAAACAAACCTTACTAATCTAGGTCGCGTGTTGGTGCTGAACACTGTCTGAACTGTTGTGTTATCTGACTACTACTTGACAAGGTGAGTTTATAGCCCCACTTTACTTATACTTGCTTTACAACTATGGGGTGAGAAGCATGCAAAACATTTTCTGGATCACTACAATGTTCTACTTTCTTAAAACTATTGCGTAGTTAGCCTAAGCCCCTGAACCCACTGTTATGCCCACCTTCATGAACCGTCAGTTCCCATTGGGAAGCGCGATTGATATAAATAGATCTATTAGGGTGACTCCCCCGTTCGGTTGGCCAGACAGGTCAATGCGAGCGTATACCAATTCGGACTACGAGTGTATTGGGTTAAACACTCGCTATGGGCCCTTGAGTATTATTTATGTGCTACATTGTATCGCACTGAACTGTCGAGCTTCAGTTGCATGAACTTAGTGCTAACGTAATAGACTGTATCTTTATATGACATTGCATGGGTTGTAATGTTTCATATACTAAACTCATAGTCCAACTACTGAATTTACTACTTATTGATAAACCTATGAACTCACCGGCTTTTTGCTGACTTTTAGCATGTTTTTCTCAGGTGTTTAAGAAGAATTATTCTGACAAGGCAATGGCAGGGCAAGGGTCATATATTTCTGTCTGATGTACTGTGGCATTTTAACTTGACTTGTTTTTGTCTGGGACAACTTAACTATGGGCCGTATTTTCTAAACTCAAACTTTATTGTAAACTTATTTAACTTTGATGAATGCATTTAAACGGAGTAAGTATTCCGTTCTTTGTTACCTTGTGTTGAGATTATCAATTTAGTAGCACCCCATGACCCGAATGCTTCCGCTATACCAGATTTTGGGGGTGTTACACATGTGACCTACACCTGACAGTTGAAACACTTTATCGGATTTCCCTGATTCATATTTCCATAATTCCCAGCAACTGGAGAACCATTCCAAATCTGATTACCCATTTTCTGATTCTCAACATTCTGACCCCTCTGATTTCCAAAAGCTTGACCCATCTGATTCCCTGGATACTGACCCATCTGACTTCCTACATACTGCCCTGCATTCTGATTACCCATCTGAAATCTAGTGGCATATCCCTGCTGATTCCCAATAACTCCAACCATTTGTCCTCCTTGACCCATGTTGAAACTCGGCTGTGCAAGCTGCCTGTTGCGAGTGTTCGATGAAATTCTTTGGTTGTTGTTAGTTGGTGTAGAATAGCGTCCTTGGAATGCCTTTGTCAAATAAGCAAATGCTTGTGTCAAAGCAGCAGTAGACTCATCATTGTTAGTGATCTCTGGTTCTTGGAATTGTGGATATTGTTGTTGTTATGGGTAGAATTGTTGTTGTGGAATTACAGCAGTTTTTTGTTGTGGAAAATATTGTTGTTGCATGTAGTTCTGAGTGGAAGATGAAGATGGTTGATGTTGTGTGTTCACTGGTAAAGGTGTTGGTGTATGAGCAATTAATGCAAGAGGATCATGATTCTTTGCCAATCTTTCTTTCCTAACTTCATTAGCCTCAGCTTGGTTTTGCTTCAGAAAATCGTAGAGTTGATCATAATTCACTACATGTAGATCCTTGGTTTGGTTGGCAATAGTAACATATCGTCCCCATTCTTCTTGAAGGTTGTTGATGAACCTGATGTTGCTCACGATTTGTCTTGGTGTCAACTTGTTTCTGATTAGCTCATTCATTGGAGTGCAAAACCTGGTGTAGTAGGATTCAATAGATTCTCCTGGAGTAGATGTAAACTTCTCCCATTCAGTTAGTAGCTTGTTTTCAACATCTTGTTGCCCAATTTCTGTGCCATAACATAGCCTTCTAACTCGTTCCCACATGTCATATGCAGTTTCACAACTGTCGACAGCAGCAAAGATCTCTCGTGGTAATCCTAGTTGGATTAAGTGCATTGCCATATCATCCACTACAAACTGCTTCCTGTCTTCTTCTGTGTATTCTGCTTCTGATTGTTCACGAAAAATGGTGGGATAGGAGGTGTTGCATTTGGTTCTCCAGGGTCCTGAATTTGACGAGGCTTGAAGAGTCCATTCTTAATAGATTGAAGCAGGAGTTTACCATCAGGCTTGGTTTTGATGTAACGAAGCATTCGGCTCGTCCATGGAAGATATCCACCTTTTTTAAGCATAGGAGGACGGTTTTCCGCACCTGCTGCATGAATGTCTTGCTGAGTTGCCATTGATAAAGTTGTGTATGATAAAGTTGATCTTGGATCGGTTCAACGATGTAGGAGTTGTGTTTGTTGTTGGTTAAGGTTCAACAGTTATGTTCATTTGAAGTTTTGTCCTTACTCAAAGTTTGCTTACTTGAAGGATCTTACTTGAAGGATTTCTAAGTGGAAGGATTGTTACTCGAAGGATTGTAGCTTACTCGAAGGTTTTTAGATAACTCAAAGGTTTTTAGCTAACTCGAAGGATTATACTTACTCGAAAGACTATTATTCCTTACTCGGAATGTTGCTTACTCGGAAAATTCACAAGTCCATTACTCGGAAAATTATCCTTACTTGCAACAATCTTCTTACTCGGAAACAATTCCTTACTCGGAAAATTCTTCTTACTCGAAGAAACTGATGTCCTAACTCGGAAATACTCTTCTAACTCGAAGAAACTTAAGTCCTAACTCGGAAATACTCTTCTAACTCGAAGATATTTACGTCCTAACTCGGGAATACTCTTCTAACTCGAAGATATTTAATTCCTAACTCGGAAATACTCTTCTAACTCGAAGATATTAAAGAACTAACTCGAAAATATTCTTCTTGCTCGAAGAAACTGACCTTTTGCACGATGAACAGTACACGTAAATCCAAAAAACACACACCTAGATCATTGTTTGGCTATTGATACCACTTGTAGGACCTTAGATCTACCTTATCACACTAAACATCAATCACGTATGGTGGTACAAGAGATAGAGTGAGGCGTTAGTATCTAGAGAGAGAAACTAGAAAGAGAAAGTTCATTCATAATACACACACTACACACTCAAGCACACACTCCAAATGAGGAGGAGTGAGGCTTTTATAGTTCCATACAAATGAGCAATGGGCTTTCTATGGGCTTGATCATGGACTAAGTATAACATAACTTCTAACATATTCGATTAGACCATGAGCCCTTTGACTATCCTATTAAATAAACAACGACACATTATAAAGATATAAATATGAAAATGACCATCACTTTCTAATAAAGCTAACATATAATGTATTTAGTAGCTTAAAAATGGTATACCGTGCTCGAGGTTAAAGTTGTCCCCCGAGAGTCTTAAATGGGTAAAATGTTTGTAATGTCAAGTCTTTGTAACGGTTTAAGAGTCAAGTTACAGGTTTAAAGTATGTTGTATGGTTATGTTAAAGTTTAGTATGCAAATGGGTCAAAGCAGGTGTTTGACATAACACCCGTCACTTTGTAAAGCACGTTTCTACAGGTCGTTATGACCAAGTTTATACATATATTTGATATTTATAATGTCCTAATGAATTCTAGAAAGTTTCGTGAATTATCGAGTTCAGTAAGCTTTTTTTTGGGAAAAAGTTTTGGAAGTGAAATAGGTTGGCAGAAGCATCCAGCCGATTGGCTGGATGTGTTTCAGCAGTTTTTTCAATTTTCGGTAATTCATATATTTCAAACCGTAAGTCGTCACGGGTCGTACCACCCGTCATTTTGAAGGTAATTGAGTCTAGATTCATTTAAAAGTACATTCAAGTATTGGTTTGTAAAATATTTTTATCTGTTGGTCAAAAATTAACATAAGGTCCGTTATAGTTGAGTCATTTTCGCATAAAGTTAAATTTTTTGGCCAAATCAAGCACAGGGTAACACGAGTACCCATGCATTGCGACGAAAATTTAAAGTGACAAATAATTATACTTGCAAAATTGTGATCAAGTTTTCGTGTATGAAATAGATGTATTTCAATTTATAAGTAGTCATGGAAGGTAAATATACAGATATAAAGTATGATATTGAAGGAATATAGAGAAGGGGTAGTTATTAATTTTACAGTTTTTATTTTGAAAGTTTTTAAGCAATTTTGTTTTTTCTGTATATATAGCATATATTTATTCTTTCTTTTTTTCAAGATTTTCCTATATTAATTGTCTACTAAGTTTCATCTTGTTTACTATTACCTTTACTTGATATTACTTTTATAAAATTCAGAGAGAAGAATAATTAATTGGGTGTCGGTAAAATCGTTAGTTACCGCAAGAAGTAAAAAGATGTAGTGATATTTATGTTTTTTCAAATGTGTATTTTTTGTCATATATCAAAGGATTATATTTTAATATGGAGAAATTTATAAGGATGAGTATAGAGCGGGATGGGAAAGTTTTATGTTAAAATCAACAACCGAACCATACATTTGATTTTTAAAACCACAAACCATTCAATTTCGGTTTATCGGTTATTGACACTTAATCAGTTCATATATGTATTTAGTAACATGCAAGTTTTAATCTTACACAAAATTGATTCTAAGTTTTCAAGCAAATATTAATTAAAAAAAAAGTTTGGTAAGCATTTTTTTGAGCTTTTTTTGGAGCTGTAAGTTTTTTTTACAAAAATAATCTCCTCAAAAATAAATAGCTCAGTTTGGATACATCAACTTTAAACTTTTATTTTAAACAAGTAGCTCGTAAATGAAAAGTTGATTCATGAATCTTTCAGAATACTTTGGGGCTGTTAAAAAGTAAAATTATTGATATACCCTCCAACCATATATAATAATAACGTATTTCTAATAATATTAATTGCTTTTCATCCTAAGGCAGTAAACTTCTCCACCTCTCACAGTTAAGTTAAAATCTCTATTATGCAATATTTACTAACATAATAAGGGTTTCTAAGTGTTTTAGTATTTGGATTCTGATATATGATATACGTTTTATGATCTAATAAAAACTGAAAATGTCTCTCAAGGAACATCTAATGAAATGAAACGAATCCGGAATAATATTGCTACATCAATATGAAATCTACGTTGTCAATGACTATTATAAACATATTGTCTTAAAACACTACGATTATTACTATTAAGGGCCCGTTTGGTTTGCAAGTGGGTTTAGGATTTGGATTTGATTTTGGTTTTGGATTAGGATTTGGGTTAGGTTTGAAGAAAAAGTATGAGAGAGAAAATAAAAATTGATTAAAAGTTATTTGCTTTTAATTGAGTTGAAAAATAAAATTAGAAATATATACTCCATCCGTCCTAAAATTATAGTCCCCTTTTGACTTTTTCGGTATTTGTTTTTCAACTTCGACCTTAAGTATTTTCGTTTATATTACATAATACTTGATGCAAAATATAAGAATGGATTGAGTTTTAAATGTATTTTTCATTGGTATAATTTTCATCAAGTATTGTATAACATAATCAAATATATTTAAAGTCAAAGTTGAGAAAGAAAGATTGAAAAAGTCAAATGGGGACTATAATTTTGGGACGGAGGAAGTACATATTTTTTAAATTTAAAAAGAAATATTAAACATAAATTATATTACCTATAAATAAAAACAAAAGTAATATGTGGTTGAGAATTGTGGTTTACTGATTTCGAGGTGAAATGTGATGGTTAATTCTCAAAAGTCATCTACCCTAATGGGTTTATGAAAAGTAGAGTTTAAGGGTGTTGTAACGGTGCCTAAAACTGATGCATGTTTACCAAACAATTTAGAAAAAATTACACGGATGGTCCTTGTAGTTTACACTAATTTCATGTTTAGGAGCTATTTCATTTTAATTACGCCACAGATACCTATTTTGAGAAACGTTGCACGCGTTTGGTCCCTAAGTTGGATGTCCGTTTACTTTGACCGTTAAGTGTATAAATATTATTTGCCCGTTAGTCCCTCCATTAGTATTTTTTGCACCGTTAGTCCTCATTGACCAAGTCAACTAGTTACACCTGTTAGTCCCAAAATACGAAGGGCAATTTAGTAATTTCCCTCCGTTAGTATTATTTGATTTCTTTCTTATTCAATCCGAATCCACAAACACAATTCAAACCACACAGAAAATCAATAAACACAATTCAAACCACACAGAAAATCAATACCCATAAATCCACAAACACAAACACAATTCAAACCCAACAAGTTTTCTTAAAGTAGACTCAAAATCATTGTTTCGAAGAAATTCTCCTATAAAGGGTAACCTCCACCAGTTCTTTTCTTCCTCAATTGTTTCAAAGCTCTTATATCTAACCTGAACCACAATTTAGAATATCTGTTATGTTTCTGAGAAACAAACATATATACCTCCCCCTATCACAGGAACATACCTCTAGCTGTACCTTTCCACCACCTCCCATTCCCTCCAATTCAACTAGCACCTCATGTGAATTTCCTGGTGATGATGGTTCTATGGATTAGAGATGCTAAAAGCAGATTTCTGTAGTCCATAAGATAATATCGTATATTGTGAAATGATTTTTCTTCCCAATTTCAGAATCATCTCGATGCATACTTTTTTTTTCAACAACATCGGTAGCCAAACCCGATTGTTGCACCAAGCTTAAATCACATTTCCCTTTTTGCACCAACCTTAAATCACATTTCCCACATGAAATCTGAGTAAACCACGGCTATAACCAAACCACTTGTTGCACCAACCTTAAACCACGGCAGGCCACCACCATCTACTGCAGACCACCACATCCAATCAAACCCCAACCGCACTTCACCACCGCCTCCTAACCCCCACCTCTGCTACCTAATCGCTGGCCAAACACCCTCTAAACAATAACCTCAAACTATCATATGCATCCATCCATCATCATAAGTCAAGCTTAAACCTAAGATTTAAATGAAACCCACTTCAAACACCTGTCATCTACCATATGCATCCATCACCAATATATCCACATTAACAACCAATTCTCTTTGTGTCTTTGCTACTATTGGGTTCTTAAATACCCAATTATCTTAAACAGGATTTGAACACAAATTAAGCCAAGTGTTTATCAACCGAGAACAATTCAAGTCACTGAGTGAACAGTAACTCAGTGAGTCATCTTCAGGAAGCTTAAGGAGAATTCAAGAAGAAGGATTCACTCCTCAGGAAGGCGGGACTCCCTGAGTGTGACTTAAGCCAAAGAAGAAGATGATGGGTTCAGTGATTACTGACAAGAGCTCACTGAACCCCTCAGTCTCCTCAACAACAAATGTAATTGAAGACTGAAGACTGAAGACCAAGCCTGAAGAATCTGAAGTTTGAAAGAGAGGCGGGACAATGCGGGAAGAGTTTGAAAAGATAAGGAGAGGTCCTTATCAGAGCAAAGTCAAACTTTCCCTGAATGGCGTGAGAACAAGAACAGTGTTATCACTGACGCTCAGAAAGCAGTTTCAACCTTATCCCAAGATAGATTCTTGTAACTGTCTATTTTGACAGACTAGCTAGGTCATTTTTTTTGTACTTTTAGTCACGGGTTGTTCTTTTATACTTCTGTATAAATAGGATAGATGGGGAGAAAAGTGGGATAAGTTTTGTGCATTAGAAGCTTAGACTTTCACAAAACAACTTTTCTCCTCCAAAGACCAACACATCCCTGAGATAGCTCAGTGGGACTTTTTGTTGTCACTCAAGAACAGCTTGTGTTTAGAGAGGAGAACACCATACCTTGTCTATTCAATCCCAAGTGTTTATTCCGCAAAACACTTGGGTAATAGATTCTTTGATTAATTTCTAATAAGAATTTAAACGTTGAAAAACCTTTGTTGTTTTATCTTTACGTTATTACTTATTTGGTAAAATTAATCATTACATTATATCAGTCTTAGTACACGTTTAGGATAACTTTGTAGTTATTTCTATAAGTGTAACGGGAACAACAAGTGGTATCAGAGCCAGGTTTATAAAATCTTTTCAAAAATAAGAGTGCTCAAGGTTTTTAAAACCAAGATCCTATTATGGCTGATATCAATGTACCCCAGCTAGTCGATAAAAAGGGAGGTAGCTATTCAGCTGTTGCTCCCAGACTTGAAGCTGGAAAATTTAGCAAGTGGAAAAAGCGCATGCTTTGCTACTTGACTGGTATGGAACCATACTACATCACTTGTATCAATGAAGGTCCCTATGTCCCAAAAACTGCTGAAGGGTTAATCAAACCTGAAGCTCAGTGGACTATTGATGAGAGAAGGGTGGTCAACCAAGACCAGCGCCTGAGAAGCATCATTATATCTTGTCTCCCTAACGATACAATGGAATCAGTCATTAACTGTACCACAGCCAAACAAACATGGCTTGACTTGGTTCATAGCTTCGAAGGTCCCTCAGATACTAAGGAAAATAGGATCATGGATCTTAAACTTGAGTATAATACTTTCAGGGCCAAAGACTATAAAAGTCTCTCTCAGACCTATACCAGGTACAAGACCCTGATGAATGAGTTGTCCAATGATGGTGTAGTTTTGTCTAAGCATGAGATCAATGTTGGCTTTGTCAACAGTCTCCCTGAGAAGTGGCTAAACTTCTCTCAGGGCCTTAGGAATGCAAATCACATTCAGACCCTTGAGCTTGCTGAGATCTATGGGAAGTTTGTCTATGAAGACAACTTAATCTCAAGGAGATACCCAGACTCAAAGAAAGCCCTTGAGACCAAAAAGGCCCTGACTTCCTCACCCATATCAACTGCCTTTTATTCTAATGGTATTGTGCAGGATTTTCAAGAGGATTCTGATGATGAGGTTGATGATAGAACCTGTGAGGAGTACCTAAGTGACTTACACTTGGAATTCCAAAAAAGGGCACTCCTTGCAAATTCAAAACGGTTTATCAAAAGAAATCAGTCAAACTTTTCAAAAGCTAAAGCAAATGAGACCACTGAATGTTTTAAATGTGGTAAAAAGGGTCATTTTGCTAAAGACTGTTATTCAAAAACAACCTCAGAACCTTCTTACAAATTTTCTGGAAACAGTTCTTCTTCAAGAACTAGCAAGTTTCAACCTAAGATGTTTCAGTCTTCTCAAACCTCTCAAAGTAGTCAAAAAGACTTTGAAACTAAGTATAGGAAAGCAAAAGCTAAGCTTGCTCTTCTTGAGGCCACTCCCTCAGTCTCTCAGGCTCAGGCTCCCAAACCTGTTCAGACCAAGAACAAGGTCCTTATGGCTGAAGCTTATGACTGGGATGAAGAAGAGGTATCTGATGATGAAGAAGTTCATGTGAGTGCACTGATGGCACTTTCTGATGGTGATCAGCTGGCTGTTGGAAAGAGCCATGCTAGAAATGGAGAATGGGTCAACATCACAATGAAGAAGGTAAACATTTTACTTTCTATGGATGATGATTCTGATTGGCAGTCTTATTTGAACTATATTTCTGTAGATCTTAAGTTTGTAGAAGAACAAAGGCTGAATCTGCTTTCAAAATATAATAATCTTGTGTTAGAATTGAATAAATGTAGAGATGAATTGCTTGTACTTAAACAAACCAAGTTAGAAGTTGTCACACTACAAATTCAAAACACTGAGATTTTGAAAAAGAATCAAGCCCTTCAAAATGAACTTAACAAAGAAAAGGCTGTCATAGAAAGCTGTACTAAAAAGAACCCAAGAGTCTATGAATCTGTCAGTCTAATTCCTAGTGAAAATAAGAAAATCATAGGAAGTGACCAACTCACTGACACCCCCAGTGAGACTGACAAAGAAAAGGCTTTTATTCCAGCTGGCTTATCTTTTGAGCAAGAGATGAAACCTAAGTCAAATGACTGGATTGTCAGGGACAACCCAATCAGTAAGTTACCCAACTTTGAGACTGGGAAAATCTTGCTTCCTGAAAGTCAGGCTCTGAAAAGTATTATAGGACTCACTGATCAACCCAGTAGTACTGAGTCAATCACTGAGTCAGAATCAGAATCAGTTGCACCTCTCCCCCCATTGAAAGTCCTTCAAGGAGCTTCTCCAAGCTCAGACCTCACACCATTGGTCTATTCTGAACATTCTCCAAAGGAGAAATCAGAACTGGGAAAAACAATCCTGAAAAGGCAAACCCCTGAGGTCTCAGTAAATACTGATGACTCATCAACTTCAGTCCCTTCTAAAGTCAAAACAGAAAGTCCTGACTCAAAAATTAATCAGTTGGCTGAGCTTGTCAGGAAGCTGAGTGAGAAGATAGAATCTTCTGAGAAAACTCCTAAATCTAAGATTAAGGAAACAAAATCAGCTTCCACAAGTTCCAAACCAAAACCAAAGCCCACCAAACCTCTGCTGAAATGTGAGCTGTGTCACTTTACCAATCATTCCACTGATGATTGCTATAGAATCCTTTACTGCATGATATGCAAAAAGGAAGATCACAGAACATCTGATCATCAATCATACACAGCCTCATCAAAGATGGCAAACTTTAAAGCAGTTGCTCATAAGTATCCATCTGATTCAAAGCAGAAAATGAAACAAAAGGCAAAGCCTTTTGAACCTTGCCCTCATTGTGGATTCAATGACCACCTCCCTGAGGATTGCCTAATGGACACATGTTGTGACTTATGTGGTGATCCCACTCATGACACCTCAGGACATGAGGAGATCATTCAGGCAAGAAGAAGGATGACCAAACCATCCTCTCAGTCTGCTAAGTCATCCACTGCTATCAAATGCAAAATTTGTGGGAGCTCAGTCCACTCCACCACTGACCATGAATCATTGTCTACTTTTAAGCAGGCTATTAAAGCCAAGCCCTCCAAGAAGAGGGGTCCTAGAAAGAACTAATTCAATTTACAATTTGTGCAGAGACATGTCAGGGAGCCAATTTGGCATCTAGATAGTGGATGTTCAAGGAGCATGACTGGTGTGAAAGAATATCTGCACAAATATGTAGAGGAACCAGGACCCAAGGTAATATTTGCTGATAACTCATCATGTCTCACTGAAGGGTATGGTTCAGTAAACTGCAATGGTATAGTCTTTACTAGGATAGCTTATGTAAATGGCCTTAAGTATAATCTGATCAGTGTCAGTCAACTATGTGATGCAAAGTACATAGTTCAGTTTGATGATAAGCAAGGAACCATCTTCAATGCAAACAAGGAAGTTGTCCTTATTGCACCAAGAAGGCAAGATGTTTATGTGTTAGACATGACCAGTCTAACTCAGAATGGAACTTGTCTCTTTGCTAAGGCCACTAAGACCCTCAACTGGCTTTGGCATAAGAGACTCTCCCATCTGAACTTCAAGAACATAAATCATCTTATGAAACAAAACAAGGTCCTTGGCTTACCATCTCTTGTGTTTTCAAAGGACAAACCTTGCTCAGCTTGTGAAAAAGGCAAACACAAGAGAGCATCCTTTAAAACCAAAACCAACTTTTCCATCAGGAACTGCCTACACCTTCTTCATATGGATCTCTTTGGGCCTATCAGTCCTAGATCTATTAACCATGAGAAGTATACTCTGGTCATTGTGGATGAATACTCAAGATACACTTGGGTTTACTTCCTGACCAAAAAGAGTCAGGCAGCAGGAACTATCATGTCCTTTGTCAGGAACATTGAAAATCAGAATGACATCAAAGTCAAACAGATTAGGACTGACAATGGGACAGAGTTCAGGAACCATGAACTTGTAAGTTTCTGTGATGAGAAAGGTATCCATCAAAATTTTTCCTCACCTTACACACCTGAACAAAATGGTGTGGCTGAAAGGAAAAACAGAACACTCATTGAAGCTGCAAGAACAATGTTAAATGGATCAGTCCTTTCCAAACATTTTTTGACTGAAGCAGTCAAAACTGCCTGTTATACTCAGAACAGATCCATCATTGTCAAGAGACATAGTAAAACTCCATATGAGTTATTCAAGGGAAGAATCCCTAACATCAGCTACTTTCATGTCTTTGGGTGTCCTGTGTTTATTCATAATCACAAGGATCACTTAGGGAAATTTGATGCCAAAGCTGATGATGGATACTTCCTAGGATATTCCCTTGTCTCAAAAGCCTTCAGGGTGTTCAACACAAGGAGACAACAAACTGAGGAAACATTCCATGTTACCTTTGATGAGAGCACTGAAGCTATCAGGTTCTCAAATGCCTCAGTGGAAGAAATAGGAATCAATGATTCATCCAGATATCCTCCTGATGAATATGATCCTGACAACAATCCTTCCACTCAGTATCAAGCAAATGCTGATATCTCCTATCACATTATCCCTCACAACCTCCCTTACCCAACCATTACTGAGTTTATTGAAGCACAAGGGCTCAGGAACCAAACAATCTCAGTGATCAGCCAACCCATTCAGACACTCAGGATCCTGAAAATTCTCAAGTGTCTGAACCTGATCCTACACCCCTACCCAATCAGGCCTCCACAAGTTCCAATCAGTATCCTAGACCTCAGGACAGTTGGACTAGGTCTCAGGACATAGAACTTGTCAACATCATTGGAGAGCCTACTGAAGGCATGCTCACTAGAAGCATGGCTACTAAACTAAGGGCAGCCTCAGCCAATGAATGCCTATTTGTGGATTTCATTTCCACCATTGAACCCAAAAGTGTCAAAGAAGCACTTACACATCCTAGTTGGGTTCAGGCCATGCATGTAACACCCCGACCCGACAAGGGTAAAGGTATCACAAATATATGGTTTCATATCAGAACAACATAGCATCCAAAAACCAAAATAGCGGAAGTCAAATACATAATCCAACAATAAGTCAACATGACTTATATCCAAAATGAAAGGAAATAAAGGAAGTACATAAGTTCAATGCCTAAACAATGGCAACATAATGTCTAAGCAAATCAAATGGTAGATAAGCTATAAAGAACAAGCTCCACTCAGGTGCACTCAACCCCAAAGCCATGCCCAGCTCCTAGCTTAATTACCTGCCGCGGGAAAAGAAACGCGGCTGAGCTACTAGAGCTCAGTGAACAGATATAACGTAACAAACAGTAGCATAATGAATAATACATGAGTAAATAAGAATGGAAGCATGAATACATGGTAAGAATACATGGTATCATAAGGGAAAAGGACAAAGGTGCATGGTAAAGAAAGGTCAGTAATCCACTACGAGCCCATAACATGAAATCATAATCATAATCATAATCATAAACATGTAGAGGGGAGACCTCTTAGTATCCTGTATATATGAGGGGTGTCCTCATCATGGGTATCCTGTAAATATGAGGGGTGTCCTCAATCATGAGTTGGAGTAGTTAGCTCTCGGAGTGTGAAAGACGTGTATCGCACACACCATCAGTCACCATGAATAACATAACATAACATGAACATGAACAAATCTAGGATGCATCCATACGCCCCCGGTGGCCATAATCTGCCT